>CM071939.1:12520876-13120876 GCA_036784905.1 Acrossocheilus fasciatus | reverse complement strand
CAAACAGATGACAATCTGCTTACTTTCAAAGGTATTACAGTATTGTGGCTGTAATTTTATTTTAGACCTTTAAAGACTGAACTCACACATATAGCACTATATTATTGTGTTCTGCCAAGCTGAATGTATCATTATGTACCTCTAAGTTGGCCTCACCAATGAAGCCGAGCCTCGCATGCCAGGAATACAAATGGTGCATTGTACTAGCCATTATGCTAGCCTTTGATGAAAGTTACCAATGTAGTCTTTACATTGGGCAGCACTGAAAACTTTTGAAAGTAGATAAATAATAAGGCTTGTTTCTACATGCCTCTAAATAATTTTAAATAAGTTATGAAATAAAAGTGATAAATATGTCTTTATTTTACAATATAAAAATTATTTGATCATTTTTTGATCAATTATATGTAGGCTATTTATTTACAATGTAAAAATGATTTGATAATTTATTGATCAATTACTTTATTTGACTAAGTTATAAAACATCAATTAAGTAAACAATTTTAAAGATGTGTATTAACTTGAAGATTTAATAGGCCTAAGTGATTTATTATCTAAATGTTATGTTTGAATTATTATACTGATCACTTATTCCTTTATTTTATTTTAAAGTATCACTGTAGTCCTCCGTATATTAAGGGCCATTTATAGGAATGGAACCAGACTTTGCCCTTTCAAATCCAGCATTGATTAAGCCTTGAGAAAAATTTATTTAGAGATCTTTGTCCAAAGGTGGCTCATGCACAATATACAATCTGTATGTTCCCTTAAATATTATACTAGTAGCCTTTATTTCAGTGCTATTTTAGTATCATTGAGATACTATTATAGTTTTTATTCATATTTTAAATCAGTTTTTATTTTGTATTTTCCATTTTCATTGTAATTTTAGTTAGGCCTACATTTTTAGTAATTTTGTTGTGTGTTTTTTGTAATTTGTATGACATTTTTATTTCAGTTATTTTAGTACAAAAAATAAACTCATTGAAAACTGTTGCCTTGACAACTTATGTTTTTGACAACAAAATATTTTATTTAACATGTATTTTATTTCAAGTAACAAACATTTATTTTTATGGTTTCAGAGTTAACTATAATAACCCTTGAATTCATCTTGCATAATAAAACATATCAGTTCAAACCACTTTCAAGACAACTTTTAATTTTAAAAATAAAATTTAAATAGCTTTTAAAAGAGCAAAAGACTCTTTCAATAGAATTAATAAAATTAAGATCTAGATTTCCTATAAGAATATAACTTTAAGCCTGTACAGTAATAATATACAGACAGCGCGCAAAGACATTAAATGAGCATGTTTATGTGCTGCAACTTGCATTTTTGCCATTTTTATGGTTAAGTGTTCGTATTAGCAAATCATACCTAAAAAAAATGTGTTATGTGTAGCCTATGTTGTTCAATAGAGGGCGCCAGTAAACATAACGCACAGCTCGCTCAAGAGAAAAAGCACAACATTAGGTCGGCAGAAATTGTGTACGCCTGCGCCCTTGACATGCTGCTGTCTCGCTATTTTAAAACAGCTGCACATGAAAGTGTTAGCCGCAGGATGTCAACCAAGACGATTCGAATAACATGAATACTTAATATATAAATTCACACAGTAGCCTTCGTGGAGTCTAATAATAATATGTAAGTAGATCCGCCGGCCGACAGCACCGTACACGTCATGTGTAGCGCGAGCCAAATCACTTGAAGTTCGCTGGACATTATATTTCATTTTCTTATTCGGCACACGGAGACTGCTCTAGATAGCTCACAGTTTTTGAGATGATCAATTTCTGCAATGGCGAGGGGTCTGTTTTCACGGGCCTGGCTGTCAAAGACTTTCCACTTTCAGGTAAAAATCCCTTTGCAGATTATTATGCATTATTGTTCAGACGAATTATCTCTACTTTTATCTCTACCTCCCAGCGAATGCTTGGTGAGAATGTATTTTTCGCGGCAGTGTGGTTGACCTTAATTTTTCTTATCTTCAATCTAATATGTTTTGTTTTTAACGAGGTAACGTAAAAACCTGATGCAGCTGCTGCTATAATCTGCTTGGAATCTATCAGGTCTTGTAATCGTAGTCACAGTAACTCGCTTTTGCCAACACAATAGTATGGGTTTCAAAATATGTTTTTGACGTCAGAGACGTATGGTGAGGGAATTCTTCTTATTTATGGCAATTATTCCTCCATTTACCCTTGAGAGGACTGAGTTGCCATGGGCTGCTCTGCTGTAAAATTAATCTCCTTCACTGGATGAAGTTAAAATGGGTCTGTGGTGCCATGGCAGCCTGCACAACTCCACAACAGGGACTAAGGAGCTTAAACTGAAGCCAGGCTTAGAGCAGACATGTGAAATGTTTTTTTGAATTTTGCATGTAAAAAGGTTGAATCGTTGTTGATGATTTGTAAACTAGAGGCATGCATATGAACATTTAAAATGGCAAACTAAATATGAAAGGCATAACCAAATGGCATGGAATTCAGTAACACTTTATTTTAAGGTGTCCTTGTTACACATATTGCATGTACTTACTATTATAATAACAATTAATTGTACATAATTACATGCAAGTAACCCTAAGCCAAACCCTAACCATATAGTAAGTACATGTTGTAAATTAATATTACTGAGTACTTAAATGTATAATTGCACTGTAACAAGGACACCTTAAAATAAAGTGTAACCTGGAATTCCTACAATGACAGATGTAAAGATCACATTATGTGAAATATAGTAACAACTGACCCATGTATAAATTTATATTATAAAATATTAACCACCGAGGTTGATAGGGTTATTTTACACAATATATACACAATATCTTATCTTTAATCTTTGTTCTTTGCAGAGTTTGCATTTTGGATTTCCATATTAATCCTTTTCGAAAGGGACAAACCCCAACTAGTTTCTTCAGAGAATATTTTTCAGAAATTCAAAGCAAAAGTGACACCAAACACGCAAATTTTTTTAAACTTATAAATCAGATCACTTGCTGGACAAAGGGCATAAATATACACAGGTATAATTATACTAATATATAAATAATAATGAAAAGAAATCACTCGAACAAACCTAAAACGTCAGTCTGCCATGGTGCTGTATAATGTATTATGTAGGGTTCGTCTTATTATTTCAAATGTATTATAGCAGAGTGTTCATTGTATTGTGTATTATGTTTGTGCATTACATGTAGAGGTAGATTTGATTTCAAATCAACAGCTATAATTATTCACAGTTTATTTCAATTAAAGTCAGATTAAACTATAAAAAAAGTATTGTAACATATTTTGACAATGTATGTTACAACTCGTATGTTTACTACAGTACTAGTAATGTGAGCTAAGAAAGTAAATAGGGTTAATTTTAATTTCATGCTGACATTAATTGAAACTGAATTTAAACTGTTTGACAAATGGACGGCATGTTTTTCTATTATTAGAAAAGAATGGGTACGTAAAATAAAAATGCAGCTGGAAATTAATTCTAGAAATTAAACCATTTCCCTACTAAAATGTTTATTTCTGACAATGCTTACAAGAATGATGAATGTTGTACTGCACATGAACTGAAGTGAAATGATGTAAAATGGAGTTTGTTGTAACTCATGACACTTGGCAGCCACACTTAACGGCTGTACTAAAAAACGAGAAAATGAAGGTGTGTGTGGTCGAGCAGATCACATCAGACAGAATCAGCCACATGATGAATTGACTTGAGCTCAGTGCTGACAGTGCCAGAGCTGGTGCTTCCATGCGGGTATGCTGACTCTAGCCTGGAAAGCTGTTTCAGCAGAATGGTTCATGAAGTAAGAACAGGGAGCATGTGGGAGCATGTGGCATCATCGTGTTGATAGACCCTTGATTTGTAGACTTTGAAAATGTCTCTTTTCTTTCAGTTGGTTACAATTTTACTTCTGTAATGTAACATGTTTTTGAGCAAAACAGGATATTAAAAAAATAAAATGTATGGCAGAACTTTTTTTTTATCCAATGACGATTGATTAAATGCTGTTTATTACAAGAATGAAACAAAGTCAAAGTGCAGTTGAATATGGAGGACTAGTTTTAACATTGGCAGCAGGTCAGAGTAACCCTTAAAAGCATTTCAGCATATCCCAACTTTTATGGTAACAATTGACAACTCAAGATTTTAGAAAGGCTGTACCTAAAGTAGCCTATGGGAGTTATGGAGTTATGTATGATTGAATTCTGATAGGCTGTCAATGTTTTTATCATACATCGGCTAAAAAAATTGTTCTGAAAGTGATTCAACGATATTGTTTATCTGTTGTTATTGTTGTAGTTAGTTTGGACTCTGATATTCTTGTAAATTTAAAATGATTTTAAAACTTTATCTTCATCATTATTGTCCTTGGTGTAAACCAGTGGTGAGGCTACAGGTGGGCCCGGGTGGGCATGGGCTGTGACCCACACGCTTTCAGCTGTGACCCACCCTATGAGAAGTTGGTCCAAATGGATGTAATTTATTAAACGATAATAATAATAATAATTGTCTTGTTTCGCTATAACTTTATATATTTAGTTTCAAAAATATTAAATGTGAGTTTTTGTGGCCAATTACAGGCAGTATCTTAATTTTCCCTCTTCCTGTAGGCCTATAACATTACCATACGCTTGTCAAAATGATGATTTGTCTTTTTATTAGCCACAATATGTTAACGACATAAGGGCATAATTGACAAATAAAGGATAAAGTTGAATTTGAAAATAGCAAAAAAAATACCAATCAGATCAATTCTTTAAAAAGTATATATTGAATATCCCAATTTATTAGCCTTAGCACTGAATCTGGACCGTCTACAAATGAAGTAGTGCTGTCAAATGATTAATCGTGTTTAAAAAATGTATTTACATAATATTTATGTGTGTACTGTGTATATTTATTATGTATGTAAATACACACACATACAGTATATATTTTGAAAATATTTACATGTATTTTCATGTATATATTTATATTAATATAATTTGTAATATATATAAATATATTTAATATATAAACGTAACATTTTTGTGTATTTATATATAAATAATAAATATAAACAGTGCACACACATATACTATGTGAACAAAAACTTTTATTTTGGATGCGATTAATCGTTTGACAGCACTAAAATGAAGCCACCTGTGGGTGATGGATTTCTGAGCCAAGTGTGTTACAATCATCATATTAGCAAAGGTACAGCGTTTGATTCGCTAAATAGATGTGTCCTTTGAGGAAAGAAACACATAAACGTTGTGCTAGAGCCTGTTCACCACAACAAACTGCATAGGTTGCAGCTGCGCACATTTCTACAGCCCTTGATGTTTACTCTCCTTTGAACGCAAACTGACAGAGACTCTTGATTATGAAATCATCTGCGAAGCCCCCCGAGCTTTACAATAAACTTAATATAGTTAACATTAGTTAATGCATTAACTAACATTAACAATGAGCAATATAGTTATAATATGTATTATATTTGTTAACGTTGGGTAATAAAAATACAACTGTTCGTTATTTTTGTTGGTTCAGGTATGAATGTTAACAGATACAACTTTTAATTTTAATAATGTAAATGTTGAAATTAAAATGAATGTTAATCAATGCTTTAGAAGTATTGTATATTGAACCTTTATGCAGTATTTTCTGTTGGCAATTTGACATGCAGTTTTCACACTCTACACTTTGCCCACCCAGTTTTATGTAGGCCCACCCACTTAAACATTCCCGGCCTCGCCCTGGTGTGAACCAGGGTTATTTTAGTTAACTTAAGGTAGAACCATAAAAAAGCATTTTCGTTACTTGAAATAAAATGAAATGAACGTTAATACTTATTTTATTTTAGCCATGGCAACATTTCTCTTTTTCTTTTAGTTTAATTTAAAATGCTAAAATAACTAGAACTAACTATATAGACATAATAAAAGACAACAAGAACTAACTAAAACAGAAAATATAAAAACTTATTCAAAATATTAACAAAAAATCTAATAGACTTCCACACAGTTCACACCAGTGTTATTGTAGTATCATTATATACTGTTTCCGCCACTGAATAAAATGATTTTAAAAAGTTATTTTTAAAATCTCACAATTTTTCTCACAATTCTTCATTTTTTATATCTCGCAATTCTGACGTTTTTTCTCAGAGTTGTGAGATACAAACTCGCAATTGCAAGTTATAAAGTCAGAATTGCGTGATATAAACTTTTGAGTTTTGAGGGGGAGAAAAAGACTGATTTGTTCTCAGAATTGCGAGTTTTTATATCTCACAATTCTGACTTTATAACTCGCAATTGCGTGTTATAAAGTCAGAATTGCGAGTTTATATCTCGCAGTTCTGACTTTATTTCTCAGAATTGCGACTTTATTTCTCGCAATTATTACTTTTTAACTAGTAATTGCAAGTTTATATCACGCAATTATGGGAAATAAAGTCAGAATTGTGAGATAAAAAGTCGCAGTTACCCTTTTTATTTTTTATTCAGTGGCAGAAACGAGCTTTCATAAAACTGAGCCTCAAAACAATGCTTAAAACATTCTAGGTGAAGTCAGAGCAAGTTATTACATTTCAGTGTAAGGCCATTTATGGTGAGTTATTAAATTGGCATAGCTTTTAGGTGACATCTGCACAGGGACACTAAAGAACTCTGGGGTTTCAATGCTAGCAATTATTTTTACCCTCTTTTTTAGATCGTCTAAGTATAGGGTGTGGCCCATTTGCTTTGTAAATGTGAGCAGAGATAGATGAGCTCAGCATGAAGAGAATCCATTTTAAATATGCTTTACACTGAAATAACAGAAAGGTTTGTCTTAAAGTGTTCTCCTTAGCATTGTGTCTGGCAGAGGATAGCTCTGAATAGGGCTGTCAGATTGATCTCTGAAAATGGGCCCAGGGCTACATTATGCGTGAAAGAACTTCTCCTGAGATAATTGTTCAGGGCTGAAGCTGCTTGTAAGCCAAATCGGTTAATTAAGCTGTTTCAGCAGCCAGACGTTGTTTTTCTGAACTCTTTTTCGCTCTGAATAGTGCTTGCGAAGGTTAAGAGGAAACATTATTCATAGTACTGTGGAGATTTGGGCTGGACGTAGATTTGCACCTCTATACTTAGACACAACCCTCATAGTCTTCATTGACCTATCCATTCCACAAAACACAGACTAGCGTGATTTGGCAGCAAGGAGCGTAGTCTGAAACAAGCTCCATTGAGACATTTGTACTGGAATTTTGGCATTTTTCTCAGTTTATTGCCTCACATTCATCTCATCATGATCACACACATCTGGATGGAGTTTTTCTTGGAGCTTTTCCTGGACCTCTTCTGTTCAAGTTCATATGCATATGATTTGAATCTATAATATGTAGCAAATAAGTTCATAACCTTTTCAGAAGTAGAATAAGCTTGTCATTGTCAAATCAACCAAATTTCAGAAACTTCCCCGGCTCAAATTTTTGATTTTGCTAATATTTTTTCTGAAGAAAGATAAACATGTATAGTGATGAAAGCCAACATTAATAATAATAATAATAATTCCTTACATTTATATAGCGCTTTTCTAGGCACTCAAAGCACTTTACATTGTGTGTGTGTGTGTGTGTGTGTGGGGGGGGGGGGGGGGTATTAGATGATATTAAATGTCGGATATTAGATTTCATGGATGAATATTTACTAATTGATCCACTTTTTTTGGGGGAGGCGTTCTCCAAATTGGCCAAATACAAATGAGACAGCGGCAAATGGAAGATGCTAACAAGAAATGTGGAAACATTCGCCGCGATTCCTATTCCACAGAGAACGCGTGCAGACCAGGAGTTAACACGCTTAACACAATTGAACGTGTCAGTACGTCATAAATACACTCTCAGAAATAAAGGTACAAAAGCTACACTTTTGTACTATTAGGTTCAAATATGTACACTTTAAGTACTAATATGTACCTTTAAGGTGCCAAAATGGACGAGGCATCAGTTTACTGTCGGGATTTTTCATGTCATGTCACGCCGCATCCAGTGTAGACAACATCACTAATTATAATGGGTTCTAAAGCCTATTTTGTTGTGTCGTGCCGCCACTCGCGTTTGGTGTAGACAGTGTATTTAATGTTCTTATTTAAGGCTATTGTTAAACTGTATTATTTCTTTGATATTTATTTTGGTGTTTTGCAGGCTGCGTGTTCACTGAAGGAAGTGCTAAAAGAAACAGGCACATTTGTTAATAGATGATCGAGCCTTATTTATTTATTTTTTGTGTTTCATAATATATATATAAAAACAAAAAACTATATATATATATATATATATATATATATATATATATATATATATATATATATATATATATAGTTTTTTGTTTTTGTGAATTCAGTTTATCATATTAACTTCACAAGACATAACTAGTTGGCACTTTTAGAGTCCTTAAGTCATCTGCCATCTGTAAAACACATCCTCCTAGTAATCATCATCGGATTCCCAGGACAACTCAAAGTCATCATGGCCAGCTAAAGAAAATTCAGGCATGGACTATTCTGGTGAACGAGGTGATGAGGTTTCTGGGCCCATCTTCAAATTCCAAGACTCACTGGTGATCATTGTCTTACCAGATGCAACTGAAGGAGCAGGACATGTAGATGCACAACAGTTGTAGACTGTGGAATCACATATTGCTCAGTCCACTTCTTGGTTTTTGCGTTATACGTGCATGACTTGGCACTTGGTATAGGAGTCTGTGGTCCAAAGTCCAACTCACAATGCATAAACATAGTCTTTTTGGACTGTGGCAGAGAATCCATGTTTTTAAACAGAAAAGCTGCAATACAAAGCCTCACGGTCAGCTTAGCATTGGTGTGGAACTTCGTCAGAATGCTGTTCTTACTGTCCACCAGGCATCCATAACTCTCAACCACAGAATATTTCTCCATTGACTGAGGGCTGGGAGAGGAAGTGACAAAACAACTGTTCAGGTACAGCTGTTTGCCTGCTTCACTGCTGGGGCCTTTGGCTTTAAAGCATATTGGTTTGCCAAGGACAAAACTCTGGCCATCAACAAGCAAGTTCCAAGATGTGTCCATGATTGAGAGCCCTGCATGAGTTTGTAGGCACCTGTACACAGTTCCCCCTACTATCTTGGGTATGAATCCAACCTGATAAGAGCGGTGAAACTTTGTGTAGCTACAACGAATAGGCATCGAAAATGGCAGTTCCCTCACAATCAACCCAGTAACAGCTGATTTATAGTGGAGCGTGTTTGTGTAAGTCACGCAATTGGCATCCTCCTCTCGTTTTATGCCACATCCTTTCAGATTGTACAGAAAATAATAGTGAGTAGCCGTGGCTTTATTGACAGCACACGTTCCCAGTTTCAAGTATCTCCATGTGCCAGAACTGGTACAAAAACTCTTCAGGACTCTGACTAACATCCGGTCCAGGTGACACAAAACCTCCAACATCTTTGAATGCAATGTGTGGTGAAAGCAACCACTTTTCCCTGAGGTGTGGGATTTGTTTCAATCATGTTACAATACTGCATATCTGAACTATTGGTAGCTCCAGAAGCCGTTAAAATGAACAAAATCCCTTCTTCAAAATATCCCTGAAACTGATTCAAATATAGAATCTTATGAATAGACCACTGAGAGAAAGGTAATGTGCCTTGTCCATTTCAGTGCATTTTTAGCACACCGACAGGTATGTTCTATACATATTGTTTTTATAGAGGGAAACAAGCTACATTCACCATTGGCGCATAATGCAACAAAGATTACTAAAGTCAACAGATTTTACTGACAGACCTATCAATCTCTGTGTAAACGTAACATTATGATGCTGACATCTTTCTGAAGTCATTTTCACCCTCCTGTAAACTGGCTCTGAATCTCGGTGAAAACTGCCATTTTGACCACCCTATACAAAAAAAGTGAATCACTCAGTAAATATTCATCCATGACATCTAATATTTTGGCTTTCATCACTATACATGCTTCTTTTTCTTCAGAAAAAAATATTAGCAAAATCAAAAATTTGAGCCGGGGACCTCTGGTTGAGTTGACACGGAATGACCCTGTGGTGATACAGGTTGTTTATTACAAAGGGTGCCAGACCTCCAGGTTGGGAGGTTTACACAGTGTCTGAACTTTATTACATGAAATACTTTTGTTGTTGATTCTGTAAATAAGGAGAAAACTGCTTTATCTGCTATTAGAGATATCAGAAATATCAAATCCTGTTGGAATCATAGCCTTATGGGCAGCGCTTTATCATAATGAAACCATTATAAAATTGCTGCAATTTAATTGAATAAATACGCTATATACCAGATTGAAGTTCTTTTTATGCGGACAGCTCATGATCTGGTGTTTTTAGCAACTCAGAGTAGGCTTGGGCGGTATCCAAATTTTGATACCGTCAAACCTCCTCCCTATTTTACCTCGGTATACGGTATTACCGTGAATAATAAAAAAATTATGACATAAGGCTCAGACAGTGTCACCTTAGGTTCGAGGTATTTCCATCTCTCGCGGTCACCTTTTTGTTGCACAATTTGCAAATCGCCTCGTCTGTATTTACCGCCTCTCCCTTCTCGTTCGGTCGAAACCCGAAATACTGCCAAACTGCAGAAGTTGTGTTCTTTTTCGAGACTGGTGCGCGACTCGCCATCTTTCCCCCTCTCTCTCTTTCTCCTCCACGCTGTCACGTGATGACAACCAAGCATACGCATTTTTAGGCATTAAATAAATTATATTTAATATTTAATCCTCGTCTCCTATATAAGTGCATTGTTTTTTATGACGGTATAACGGTATTGAAACTGATACCGTTGCTATTTTTAGATCCCGCGGTATACCATATTACCGTATCACCGCCCAAGCCTAACTCAGAGTAGCTCAGTTTACAGTAGACAATTCCAAAGACATAAAGTAATAAATATTAGTTATTGTAATTGTACAGTTGCATTCTAAAATTATTATTTTTTTAAATACTTGATTGTTTGTATTTTCAGTTAAATATTTCAGTAGTAATATTTCTTATTTTGTTAAATATTTTATTTAGCAATAATGCAATTAATAGTACAATTAACAGTCTATTATTATTATTAATAATAATAATAATAATAAAAACGGTCATATTGAGATCACAAAATAACAAAATTTGGGCCAAAAATTTGATTCCCGGCATGTGTTTCTTTCCCAATCCCAGCTACAATCTCTGTCCTATCCACTCGCTTCCTGTCATGCTTCAATTGTCTTGTCAGAGTACTATCAAAAACTAAAAGAAAAACAAAGAAATATCACGTCCTATCATAAAAACACACAAAAAGGAAATGATGCAAGGTCTGTATTGTCTGGATTATTTTGAGAGGTTGAATGATATACGAGTCACAATGAAGAACATTTCAGACAAATTGAATTTGGACTTTCAAAGACTGAAGCCTGCAGGGAAACTAACCTGTAATCATGTCTGAAGGAAAACAATATTTACCTACCAGCTGTATTGCAGTTTTCTGAGTTATGAAAGGAAATAATATTTGAGCTTGCTATATTACTGCAACTGTACCTCAAACTCACATGATGTGTCCGCTAGTACTTTGACTCACATTCTTAAAGCTGAAGGGTGTGATAATTTTTGCACTGCTAGCAGCACCAGTCAGAATTGCAAAAGTAATATAATTTGTCCACAGGTAGCCCTCGTCCCAGACTGTTGGGTCAGTGTTGCTGTTGGGATAAAAGTGAATGATTTTTCACTTTGGGTCATTCCATGTCAAATTAACCAAATTTTGGATGGGGGGGGGGGGGGGGGGGGGGGGGGGGAGACACAGACTGACCCATTTAGAGTCTTATTTTAGAGCAGTATGTCTTGGATCATGCACTGCAAAAAATGCTTTTCTTACTTAGATTTTCTGTCTTGTTTCCAGCCAAAATATCTAAAAATTCTTAAATCAAGAATGATTTTCTAGACAAGTAAAAAATTATTGTCTTGTTTTCAGAAAAAAAAGTTTTTGCAAAATAATCTGCCAATGGGGTTTTCTGTTTTCTGTTTGAAATAAGATTATTTTGCTTGTTTCAAGCAAAAACTCTCTTAATTTTGACTTGTTTTTTCTGAAAACAAGACAATAATTTTTCATGTCTAGAAAATCCTTCTTGATTTAAGAATTTTTGGATATTTTTGCTGGAAACAAGACAGAAAAAGTAAGAAAAGCAATTTTTGTAGTGTGGCTAGGTAATGTATTAACCATAATTTTCTGTAATCAATTCCTTGGACTTCCAGATGTACTTTGATAGCACCTGCTGGTGGAATACCCAAATGGCAAATGCTCAGCGACGAGAAAAGACATCTCATGCATCTAAAGCGCAATGGCCTATTTCTAACAAATGTGGTACACCAACCTTTGTTCTGCTTCATTTACATGGACCTGCACACATACAGTACACCCTCATGTGTATGTACCCATAGATAGTGTAGCATGCAATTTTCATAAGATGTAGCACACAGCCCCATAATTAACACAAAATAGAGCCCTTAAAAGTCTACCCCAGTATCTGGTCATTTGCGTTTCAAAGTGGAAAATTGTGCTTGCATTTGAACAGATTTAATGTATAAATAGAAGAACAAAATCACTCTAAGTGTTGGTGTTTATTCTTAACCTGAAGATTTATAATGTTTTACAGCATTTGCAAAGTAATTAAATAATAATTTTGACTAATAATAAATAATACATTTGACTAAGAAATGAATAATTTTATTCAGCAATGATACATTAAACTGATCAAAAGTGACACTAAAGAATTGTGCAAAAAAAATATATATATATATTTTAAAAAATGCTGTTCCTTTGAAGCTTCTATTAAACCATTCTGAAAAAAATGTATCATGGTTTCCACAAAAATATTAAGTAGCACAACAGTTTTCAGTGATCGTAATAAGAAATCGTAATAGTTCTTATTTTGTTAAATATTTTATTTAATAATAATACTATTATTATTATTATTATTATTGCAAAAGTAATATCATTGGTCCAATGGTAGTCTCTGTCCCAGTCTCTTAGTTGGGTCAGTGTTGCTGTGTAAGGATAGTAAATCAAAGTTAATTATTTCTCACTTGAGTCATTCCATGTCAAATGAACTGTTTTTATTGATAGTAGTAAGAAATGTTTTTTGAGCACCAAATCAGCATAATAGACTGATTTCTGAAGGATAGTGTGACACTGTAGACTAGAGTAATGGCTGCAGAAAAGTCAGCTTTGCCATCACAGGAACAAATTACATATTAAAATATATGCTAACACAAAAAGGTATTTTAAATTGTAATATTTCTCAATATTACTGTGTTTACTGTATTTTTATCATATAAATGCAGCCTTGGTAGGCGTAAGAGACTTTCAAACTTAAAAATCTTATTGACCCCAATCTTTTGAATGGTAGTGTTATTTGCTCTACCTCATGATGGCTGAAACCACAGCACAAATAGCTCATAAAGACAACTTTTCTGTGGTTGCAAAGCTCTTGGCTGTTATTGTACGATACATGGAGATGCCTCCTGAAGCCTTTCACTTCAAACTGCTCTAAAGCTTGATCTGCCCAAAGTGACATGGTAAAGCTTTGGTGACCACAGTAACCACATGCTTTTTATTTCAGGGGCATAACACTTCATGCAGGTATATACAAAAGCCTTGTGTGCAAGTGAACTAACAGAAACGGCCTAGGGCCCTAGGCTGTCTGTCATAGGGACTTCATTAAAATGAGTTAATGTAGCGGATGATTATTGACCTTGCTTTACTTAAGTGTTATCAGATTGTGGCTGTACTCATTTCATGACCCATTGGCTGGTAGTTAGCAAATATGTGGTTTGTTCACTATCAATGGTTGTATTTCTTTGGGTATGTTGTAAAAGGAGTCTTTCTGTTATTGTTAATTTGCTGTATGATATGTATTGACTTGCCTCTTTTTCTGTTTTGAAATTTTATAGCGTAATAAACTGTAAGTAAACAATTGACATCTAGTTCAGTCAGGATTTGTGTTTACTTTAAGCATGGACTGTGTTAAAGTTCACAGACCTGAGCTAATGTTTATTTTCTGCTTCCTTTCCCTCAGGCTCGCCTGTCCTATGTTCGAGTAAAGTATCTCTTTCTCACGTGGCTTGCTGTGTTTGTGGGCAGTTGGGTTGTGTATGTGCAATACTCAACTTACACTGAGCTGTGCAGAGGACGAGAATGCAAGAGCATCATTGTGAGTTCAACCCTCTTTGACAGTTGCTTTCATTTTCATCTCCAGACTATGTAGCCTGACTCGTTTCACCTATTTTTACATTTGAATTACCTTAAACATCATCTAATGCTCACTTAAAGTTAATCTTTAAAAACATAATTTAATAATATAATAATTTAATATAGTAAATATGATCTTTAGACAACTGATTTGAATTTTTTGCATCTCATTTTAGTATCAGCTGTTTATGGATTAGTCGCCAAAACATGAAAATAATCATTTTAATATTGGTGCATCCCTAATAATAGCATAAAAGAATAATTAAACATGAAAAACTCACCCTTACGCTGACACTTTTTTCCGTAGAAAGCAAGAGGACACTTTTAGCAGAATCTAAACAGGTCATACAATAGCTTTGTGAGGAATTCACAAATATTTAAATTATTGTGCACTGAAAACCTTCTCCAGCTTTTTGCATGATACAAAGCTATAGTTTGTCTGCAGAAGACTTAATGTGCTATATTCTATATGAACCATGCCAAATTATGTATATGCCATTTATTGTATTATGTTTTTTACGAGAAAATATTATATTAGTCTTTGTACTTCAAATTTCAATGACTTTTGTAATTATTTGTGAAATTTACTGGCAATTGCTGAGTAAAATTTGTTTTAAAGTAAATCGTACACCTTTCTTTTGTGTGGAAAAAGGGTAGCTTAAACATTCTGCTTTTTAGGTAAACTATGCCTTTTAAGACTTAAATGAGATGGAAAAAACATTCATGTATACCTAACCCAACAGCCCCATCTATTGGTAGTGTGGTGAAAAATGTTTCTCTTTTATTTAAGCCATTACTCAACATCTTAGTGTAATGCTTTCTTTATTGATGGAATGTCATGTACATTCTCATTGAAATGGATCTTCCCTTTCCAACAGTGTGAAAAATACAGCAAAGGCATTATTGATGGCTCTGCCTGTAGCAGCCTGTGTGAAGAAAGCTCACTGTACTTTGGAAGGTGCCTCTCCACCAAGCCAAACAATCAGGTTTGACACTAACACACTCAACCATAGGCCCTAAAATAGAATCCAATCCTGCTCCTGGAAGAGTCCAGCACTAAACACACCATAACCAGCTGAGTAATGGTCTTCAGGAACGCTAGAAAACTTTCATGCAAGTGTGTTAGAGCTAAACTCCGAATGAACAAGGCCCCCTCTAGGAGCAGAATTGGCCATCCTTGAAACCACATAAGTCTCAGTACTGTCATGATAACAGTGTGTTCCTCTGTTGCTCTCAGGTCTATACAGGCAGCTGGGGTGATCATGATGGTGTCATCAAGTGTCAACTGAGTGACATCCTGCACTATGAGCTGGGAGAGGAGCTGGAGCCAAAGAAAGAGGTCGCACTATTTGACAAACCCACTCGAGGAACATCTGTAGAGAAGTTCAAAGAGATGGTTGCCAGTCATTTGAAGGTTTGGATGCTTTTTTTTGGTTTTAGAAAATTGTTACTGCTCTTTAAAGGTCTTAATCTCAGCACTTTTTGCATTGTTTGGCACTCAGTTCTTTAAAGGAAAGCCCCAAAAATATCACCAGAGAGAGGTCTGTCACTTGTTAAAGGAACGCTCCACTTTTTTTGGAAATAGGTTCATTCTCCAACTCCCCCAGAGTTAATAAGTTTTACCGTTTTTGAATCCATTCAGCCGATCTCCGGGTCTGGCGATAGCACTTTTAGCATAGCTTAGCATAGATCATCGAATCCGATTAGACCAGTAGCATCGCGTTCAAAAATGACCAAAGAGTTTCGATAGTTTTCCTATTTAAAACTTGACTCTTCTGTAGTTATATCATGTAAAATGGAAAGTTGCGATTTTCTAGTCCGATTTGGCTAGGAACTGTACTCTCATTCCGGCGTAATAATCAAGGAACTTTGCTGCCGTAACATGGCCGCAGCAGGCGCAGTGATATTACGCAGTGCCTGAAAGTAGTCCCCAGCTAGGTAACTAGTTATATTATAGCTGGGGACTACTTTCAGGCACTGCGTAATATCACTGCGCCTGCTGCTGCAGCAAAATTCCTTGATTATTACGCCGGACTGGGAGTATAGTTCCTAATCATATCGGCCTAGAAAATCGCAACTTTTCATTTTCCACCGGTCTTAGTACACGATATAACTACAGAAGTGTCAAGTTTTAAATAGGAAAACTATCGAAACTCTTTGGTCATTTTTGAACGCGATGCCACTGGTCTAATCGGATTCAATGATCTATGCTAAGCTATGCTAAAAGTGCTATCGCCGGACCCGGAGATCGGCTGAATGGATTCAAAAACGGTAAAACTTATTAACTCTGGGGGAGTTGGAGAATGAGCCTATTTCCAAAAAAAGTGGAGTGTTCCTTTAAAGCAGTTTGATTAAAAAATAAATAAATATGTATGAGTATATGAATAAAGTATGATACGTGGATGGATGAAGTGTTCACAAAAAAATCAATAACATGCATTAAAAAAATTGTGCCTGTACTGTGCCTGTAACTTCTGCAAGTCACTTGCTAAAATAGTGCAGCATTGTAGAGAATTCACCTTTAAGTGTTTGTTTAGCACTTTAAGGCCGTTGCACACTGAGTCCGAAATTTTCACACATTTTGTGTAGAAAAAAAAGTGTACTAGGCCTACATACTCAAGTATGTGTGCTGGCGCCGCTCATAGTGTTTAACAGCGCCTGCTGACTCACTATCTGAGGACTTGAACACAAACACTGAGAGAACAATTAATAATCCTTTCATCATTTTATTTGAGAAAACCACTGTCAAATACACTGACACTCAAAGCTCTTCACAACTACCCATCAAAATAAAAGTTCGCTTTTTAACTCGAAGAAATTGACAGAAATTATGATTGTACTATAATGTAGCCTACTTCTAAAATAATAATAATTTATAGAAACATTTAAGGAATATAATTTTCCCCTAATTTTTATTGAGTAAATCTCTGTTGTGCAGCCCTTTACAAAAACATAAAAGGATAAAAGTTATTTTCATTTGATTACATTTTAAAGCATTAATTAAATTAAAGCTTTATGCATTAATTTCATTACCATCATTTTTGATAGTATATTTGTATTATATCATGAAAATACAGAATCCAGAAAAATTAAGTCAAACCAGAATCTATGAATTATGAATTATTAATGATGAATATAAGTTGTTAAACTAATATATAATCAATGATGAAATTTACTTGATCATTTTTGATTAATGAAATTTGAATAAACACATGCTTTGTCAGCCAAAAAACCCCTGTTTTGATTGTTTAATACTGGATACCGTGATATTTTCTGAGACGATTATCATACCGTGAAAATCTCATAGCGTTACAACCCTAGCCTGTACATGTGCTTTCTTGAGCAGGGGGATCTTGTGGGCGCTGCAGGATTTCAGTCCTTCACGGCGTAGTGTGTTACCAGTTGTTTTCTTGGTGACTATGGTCCCAGCTGCCTTGAGATCATTGACAAGATCCTCCCGTGTAGTTCTGGGCTGATTCCTCACCGTTCTCACGATCATTGAAACTCCACGAGGTGAGATCTTGCACGGAGCCCCAGACCGAGGGAGATTGACAATTATTTTGTTTCTTCCATTTGCGAATAAGCGCACCGACTGTTGTCACCTTCTCACCAAGCTGCTTAGCGATGGTCTTGTAGCCCATTCCAGCCTTGTGTAGGTCTACAATCTTGTCCCTGACATCCTTGGACAGCTCTTTGGTCTTGGCCATGGTGGAGAGTTTGGAATCTGATTGATTGATTGCTTCTGTGGACAGGTGTCTTTTATACAGGTAACAAACTGAGATTAGGAGCACTCCCTTTAAGAGAGTGCTCCTAATCTCAGCTCCTTACCTGTATAAAAGACACCAGGGAACCAGAAATCTTGCTGATTGATAGAGGATCAAATACTTATTTCACTCATTAAAATACAAATCAATTTATAACTTTTTTTTAAATGCATTTTTCTGGATTTTTTTGTTGTTATTCTGTCTCTCACTGTTAAAATAAACCTACCATTAAAATTATAGACTGATCATTTCTTTGTCAGTGGGCAAACCAGCAAAGTCAGCAGGGTATCAAATAATTTTTTCCCTCACTGTAAATATAAACTTTGAATCGCTTGGGATAATCCCACAGCTAGTTGATAAGGAGATTGAACTCTCCTTTCTCTCTACACAATCTCTGAATTGGATGGACACAATATTTCCTCTTTAAAAGAGAAAATGAAAGAGGAAATATTGGGTCCATCAAAGAAAGAGGACAACAAAATCATCCTCACAAGACTCCATTTCATATTGTTTTGCGAATTTTCTCGCAACGGATTAACTCATACGCATCGGACTCTCACAATTGGAAAGCCTGGAAGGATGAGGACGTTTTAAAAGTGTTTCCTTCCAGGTCTGTCAGATTAATAAAACTTTGAAATGTCATTGCTATAGTTAGTACATATTTCTATAACTATACTCAGTTCTAAAATATCTGTGCATATTAAATGATTTTTAACCATGCTTATCCAATCAGCACTTTAACACTTTAACTAAGGTATGCAGCATAAAAAAAGCAGCAAAATGGAAAGAGTTGCTTACCTCACTTTTGTACTTTGGTTTTTGAATCTGTGGTGTTTCTGAAGCATCACATATGAACGGTGCTTGTGTCCATCTGAAGCAAATGTTCTGAAAACACTTCATTCAGATAATGTCAATTTGTGATGGAGATGACCAGAAATTAGTTATACATTTATCTCTTTACTTGCTGTACATCAGTCACGCTTGTCAGGAAATTAAGTGAGCACTCTCTCTGGCCCTGTCCCAGTTGCCACTGTAAGCCCTCACGGTCTTCCTCCGAGTTCACACTTTGTGGCATAATGTCACTTTGACTAGGTCTAAGTTTTGACTAAGTATGCATCAAGGGCATATGACTCAAAGCTAACAAACACCCTTATAAAATCACTTGAAGTATGCCATTTTGGGACAGGGCCTCACACAATTTTACCAGATCATTTCATCCACAGCTGTTCACTTATGATTTAGGATTATTGCATATCTGCAGCGAACTGTACCCTAGTTCAGCTTTTAAAAATGGACTCTGGTACGGTTGGCAGGTGCACACCAGAGTTCAAAAACAGCGTTCAGCTCTTTAAAACAACGTAAGATGACCCTTAACCAGCTTTTTAAAGGGATCCTATTATGCCTTCTTACAAGATTTAATATAAGTCTCAGGTGTCCCCAGAACGTGTCTGTCAAATTTCAGCTCAAAATTCACCAAAGAACATTTATTATTCCAAGCTGAAAATACCCCTTTTTGGGTGGAAGCAAAAACATGCTGTTTTTGTGTGTGTCTCCTTAAATGCAAATGAGCTACTGCTTGCCATTCCCTTTCCAGTTCATGCCCCGTTATGGCAACAACAAACAAAACATTTGTTTGTTTTTATCATCTCTATCATGCTCAAACTCACGTTATGTTTATCATATCTAACGAAACTCAAACAGACATTGACCCCTTATATACTGTATATATTTATTTTCTTTCTTTATTTTTTTGCTTATACCTCGGGCAGATATTTTTTAATGAGGGATATTGTGACGTGAATGTTTCTCGGAAGAAAACGGTGCTTACTGATGTAGAGAATAACACATTTTTGGAGCTTTGTAACTTTGCAGATCATTTTCATGTACAAACAATAACATTACATACATAAATCATATCATTATACATTACTGACACTCTATCCTCTAATTTGATACTGTTAAGTGCTTTGACACACTCTGTATTGTTAAAAGCGCTATATAAATAAAGATGACTTGACTTGACTTGACTTATAAAAGAGCATAATAGGACCCCTTTAAAATGAAGTCTTGTATGGTTGTTCAGGTGTGTGCCAAAGTTCGTAAATCAGCATTTACATCATTCAAACTAAGTAAGATGACCCGAGCGCACACCAAAAGTGCTAGTGTGAAAGCACCCTTATGGGCTTCGGTATTTCTTTTTTCGCTGAAGTCAGTTAATTGGAATTGTACATCATAAAATCAATGCAAATTCTGTTTTGTTTTTCGACAGGCAAAAGTTGGGGAGCAAGCCAACCTATCCAGTTTGGTAAGCCTGATTCTTTCAGTGGCAGACAGCAATAAAGACGGCCACATCTCTCTCCCAGAAGCCAAGTCCGCATGGGCTTTGCTGCAACTCAACGAGGTTCTGCTAGCAGTGGTACTCCAGGACCGAGAGCACACACCTAGATTGTTGGGCTTCTGCGGGGACCTGTATGTAGTGGAGCGGGTGCCTCACACTCCTCTGTACGGGCTCAGCCTGCCGTGGCCCATGGAACTTTGGATTCCTACTGGCATGCGGCGAAACATGGACCAGTGGTTCACACCTTCCTGGCCCCGCAAGGCTAAAATTTTTATCGGCTTGCTGGAGCTTATAGAAGATATCTTCCACGGTACCTTTGGGAGCTTCTTAATGTGCGACATGAGAGCCAGTACTTTTGGTTACACAGATCGCCATGACCTCAGGCTGGTGGACGGGCGGCGCGTAGTAGCTGAGGAGGCCTTCAAACAGGCCATGATCCTTCAGCGCTGTGAGGATGACGAGGACTGCGTCTACGGTGTGGACTGTAGGACTTCGTGTGACCGTGCAGAACACCGCTGCATGGCCGAGGTGGCTCAACCCAACCTGGCCAGGGCTTGCGGAGCACTGAAGGATTACCTCCTACGAGGAGCTCCGGTCCATCTACAGGAAGAGCTGGAGAAGCAGCTGTACGCCTGCATGGCTCTCAAAGGTTCAGCTGAGCAGATGGAAATGGAGCACTCGCTCATTCTCAACAACCTCAAGACACTGCTATGGAAACAGATCTCACACACCAATGACTCCTGAAGAGAAATGAAGATGCACTCGTGACAACATTCAGATTCTTGAATGTCTTCTGAAGCACTTCAGGCCATTGTGAATCTGGCTGGAGATTACAATGCTGGTAGCAAAGTGGCTGGAAAATAGGCTGATGGCAATATTCATTGCTGCTTTGATAATTAAGTTCTTTTTCATGATGAAGGTAGAGTTAAAACTATGAGGAATTATTGCTCAGGCTCAATTTAAGAACTTAAGGAGTAACGTACACTTCTTAGTTTCGTGTCTTCGTGCTGTTGTCACACAATTGATCAGTGATCATGTTTATTTTACACTTCCTTCAGATGTTATGAAGGAGCAAATGACACTAACTTTGCATCCATTGTTGGATGTTAACATAGAAAGCACTCGCCACAGACTGTGGTTGTGTAAGTCTCCTATTGTAATGTTTGTCACATGAGCACAGCAAAAAGAGCCATAAAAGAGCCATTTTGAAATGGGCATATTAATCCAATGCCTTGATATGCATGTTGCCAGTGAGTGCGTTTTTTTTTAAGTCGATGCTTGTGGGTGAAAACGCCTCATTCCTTGTACTTTGACAATTCTTGGAAATGGTCAGACTGTCTATGATCTAAAGGTAACAGATTACAATAAGGTTAAATTTGTTACTTAAAACTAATTTATAAAACAGTGCTTTTAAAGCATTAGTCTATGTTAATGGTAATTTATATATGTACGAATACAATTACAGCATCTCAAGTTGTATAATTTAACGTATTACAAACATGAATTACCTTATTATAACATTTTGAAATTAGCATTAACTTAGATTAATAGATGCTGTGAATTGTTAATTAGTTTGTGATACCTAATGCAGTAACTAATGTTAATAAATTTAACCTTATTTTAAAGGGTTAACGCAGCTCACACTACTCAACTTTTGCCTGGATTAAAAGGTCTGTGACAAAACCCATGGATTGCGGCCAAATCAGTGCTCGTTGTGGTCGCTCATTAAGTATGAGCAGGTCAGCGTCATGATCTGAGCTTATCTCCAGCAGTCACAGACACTGATATTTTTAAATCTATTTGATATTATCGCCCCATGATCTTGCAGGGTGTGCGACTGTGCGATGCAATGACAAAATGGAACTAATCCAGCCACAACAGTCCAGATGGTATAAACGTAAAAATCTTTTAATCACTTGCATGAAATTGTGTGAGAAAAAGTTTTTTTTAATTTTTTTTTTGCTGTTGTGAGGACTGCCTCTAGTTTGTGAACCTCATCAACATTGTATTGTGTAGTATGCGTACTGCTATGACAAGAAGTCTTGTTGTGTAGTGTAAACACCACAGCAGTTCAGGTAGTCTTACAGTTCTGTAGTGTGAGCTTGCCCTTATTGAGCTGAATGTTCGCAAGTGTGAGTCTTGTAAATGATGCTGGGAGGCCCCTCTCAATGGCCCCATGGAATTTCAAAACATTGATCATTTTTTATTTTGGTTTGTTGGGTTCCTAATTTGTACTTCTAAGGCATGTCTAGTGAAAACCATCTTGATATGGTAAGAAACTGATTTTAATCTAAACAGTATGAAATGTTTATCACAGTCATGATTCTTGATGTACTTCTGAAGAGATTATAAGGTGCTTCATGTTTTTCATGGACCATTTTTCAGTGGGATGTTTCAGATTGCGTGTCATCAGACTGCTTTGTGTATTCATAAATCACGCTGCTGCTGATTAAAAGTTAAATGGAGATTTTTATAAGATTTGATTGCATGACTTTGCACATTAAAAGTGTTTCAAATAATATCCAAAATGCATCTTCATTGTCAAATCAACATTTTCTCATCATCTACTGTACCAAAGACCACAAACACACGTATTCTTTCCAAATGATTTATTTGGAAAAGGTGCACACTTTCTTTGGAGCAGTCGACATTTCATCTCTTTAGTCATCCACAGCGGCTTCCTGAGCCCTGAGGAAGCTGGCTTTTTTCTGGGCCACACGGTCTTTCCTCTGGGCCAGAGTCAGCTTGGCGCGGTTCCACCTAACAACACAATATTCATCAGTGATGAGAAAAGAAACACCTCATCTGCTCAGAATAGTGAAAAAAAAAAAAAAACTGAAAATATAAACATCTGACATGCAACTGTTGTAAGCAGCAGCTTAAGCATCACCCGTGAGACCTTATGGGAACACTCAAGACTAAAACCTTAATCTTAGTCACACCACTATTTGTTTTAAGAGCAGCATGTCAAACTGTAAAGGACATTTATACAGTTTTGCCATCAAAACTACAACACGAGTTTGTAAGGGCAAGTTTCATGGCAATATCAATTCCATGACTGTCAGTAGGTAGAGCAGAAGAAATGATAAAAGCCTGAAAACACACCTCTTCTTCTTGACTTCTCTCTTGGGCTTCTTCTCATGAACTGGGTTCTCACGGATAGAAGCATGGGCCTTTTTGTACATCTCCTCAACCTGCAGGAACCAAATAATCAAATAATAGTAAGTGAAGGTAAAGCACAAGATTTACAATAAATTAAGAAAATATTTTCAAATATTAAACTATACATCTGTTAATCTGCAATACAAACAATTGACATTTAGCCACCAGCATCATGCTACAAATTATATGCATCTATAGATGATACAGTATTTGATGGACATAATGACACTAAAAAGCAAACAAATGTTGTCAGTAAAGTGATCCGGCAAAGTGTTTCTTACAGAGTCGGGTGTGATGCTGTTCTTGATGAAGCGGGAGAACTGCTTCTTGTACTGATCCTCGTCCTCCTCCATCAGATAGCTCATGTACTCTGAAACATTCAGGCCCATGATGTGCTTCCTGTGCACATCCGCGTTGAACTCCTTACTTTCATTGTCGTAGCCTGGGAACCGTTTAGTGCTGAGAAAACAAGCGGCAATGTCAATATTTCCGTAATGATCAAAAATACGAAACACAAAACCTCTGCAAAAGCTAAAATAAGTAAGCCTGCCTGCACGACATGCCTCGATTAGAAAAAAAACCTTAAGATTATTTAGATGTCAATCTGAGTAGGTAGTTATAGTTCAGTTATATTATAGTTTTAAAATGACAAATTATAGTTTTAATTTCAATTGTTATGTTTAAAATAATCAAGATGAACAATTATTGTGCCACATTCCATTAATTTAAAGAAGTGCTTTTCACCCAAACCTAACATCAAAATCTTCCAAAGGTCCTAACAGTCATAATACATAGTCTGCTGCGGGACATGTTTGATATTAAAATGAGTTATAAAAAGTACATTTAGCCACAAAAGAGAATTTGCACTGTTCCCCAGACAGGACAAGTGAGGCGCATAAGAGCTTCTGAAGGAGTATTTCTGTATTTGCGAAAAAAATAAATTAATAAAACCTGTAATAAGACTACAGAATCAAGAAATTGCTATATAAAGCATAAATATACAAATTGACTAATTTTCCAAATAATTATTTTTAATTTCGTAAAAATGTAAATTAAATATAAATTTCACCTCAGGGATTGTTATGTATGCTATTTACCATCCTCAAATTAAAGTGTGATATCATTTAAATAAATGTCAGCCACCACATTGACTACAAAGTTGAGTTCAATTTAATGCAAATCCACAGACACATGTAGCCTCTACCAATGGTAGTGCAGACAGTGAATCTGATCTACAATTGATGTCAATACGGATGTCTTTTCTGATCGACATTTACTTTCTTTTCCTAATAAAACTTCACCTCAGACTGTTGTCAGAAGAATTTAAGTTAATTTTCTTCATCTAAATTAGTTCATTTTACAAATAATATTTTTGTGGAATATTTCTATAAAGATGTTTTAAAGCACCCAAAATTGCTGAACCAAAATCCACAGTCTAAGCTTTGCAAACTGGGAAAATAAACTGACCTGTGAGGAATGGACAGTCCTCCATCCACTGCTCCTTTGAGAGCTCCAAACACCTTATTCCCTGTGGTAGTTCTGGCGAGGCCAGCATCCAGGTAGCACGTAAATGCCCCTGGCTGGCCATCAATGCTTTCCACATTAAATTCGTCGCCAGTCACCTCAACCTGGCCTTCGTAGACCTTATCCAAACCAAACTTATTCAGCAGCTGCAAGCAGAAAGCAAGTCTGAGTATGATTATACTTTGAGATGTGAAGAGTACCAGACCATTCACAATTGTTGAGAACATTTACCCTGCGTGCACACAGTAAACCGGTGCAGTAGGAGGCAGCGTAGTTGGTCAGTCCAACAGCAATGCCATACTTTGGCAACTCGTGAGAGTAAGCAGCGCAGACGATCGCGTCGCCTTCAATTTTGGCATATGCGATCTGAAAAAGATGCAAAATCGTTCTGATACATTCAGCAACACAATGTTAATAACATTTTCGGTATGGCTGGCAAAGATAACATGGATAACAATTGTACCTGGCAAACAATATCCCTGTTGGAGAGTCGAACAATCATCCTGTACTTCGGGGTGTTGTACTTGTTCTTGTCTTGAATGACAAGGCGCTTGCGGGCAAAGTAGTCAGTTTTTCCCTCTGAAATGGTCAATAATGTTAGCCAACTGTTGAAAAACCATTCTAAGCTGGCTAAGAGGGGTTTTATTAACTGACCAGCTAAAAACCAGCATGGTCAGGCAGTCAGACCAGCATAAATACTTGTGAAAAGTTTTTACATCAGTAATACAATCAGGTTATTTCATTTAGACAAATGAAAACATCCTTCAGATAAGACAAAGGTAAGGAAACACTTCAACATACCTCTCCTCCTCCTGAACTTGACCTGGTATCTCTTGAAATACGCCTTGCTCTTAACCACCTTAACGAAGCCCTGCAAAAAAAAAAAACTAAATTGTCAAACTGTTGACAAGCAAGACTGTCAAAAAGAACAATCTAAAGCAATCACTCTTGGACACCTCTGGTCATAGTCAACAGATGCAATGCGCTACGTGACAGTACACATGAAACACAAAACGGAATAAAGGAATAAACATCTAACTAGGGCAAACAAAAAACACTCTAGAGGGAGAAATGTTTATTTTATGCGCTTTTAGTGTCAACTAAATGATTATTTGAGTATTTACAGAGAAATGTGCCACTGACTTTCACACAGCGACTGGTCAGGTCGACTTAATCTATAACCATCCCGTCGCTTCAAGTGTTCATCTTTAATGGAAATCGAAATGAAATAGCGGGAGAGGGAACGTAATGAGTAGATTTTTGTATTTTTGTGATTTACTGACCATTTTGTGATCGTTTGTTCTCCTTTAGGTTGGGAGACTGAAGTCTTCAGACTCCGATACTGCTCCCGCTGCACTGTGAAAAGGAAGTTCATGCTGCGCTGCAACCAGAAAATCAAAGCACTCGGAGTTAAAAGCATGTGCGCCTCTAGCGTCCTGGAGGATAAACGGCAGGAAATTCTAATCTAATGCATGAAAATTAAACATTTCATTCAACTGAATGAATGAATGGATAGATAGATAGATAGATAGATAGATAGATAGATAGATAGATAGATAGATAGATAGATAGATAGATAGATAGATAGATAGATAGATAGATAGATAGATAGATAGATAGATAGATAGATAGATAGATAGATAGATAGATAGATAGATAGATTTCCAACTTCAAGTTCATTATTACAAATGTATAATTATTTATTTATTTAAATACACAACATGCAAGTTTCAATAGAAATTACATTGAAGTATATTTATGTTTACCATAAATTTCAGTACATTTAACAGTACACTTTAACCATATTTCAACTCTATAAGTAATTATGAAATTACACGTAACAATGTAATCAGGTCAGAAAGTTAATTGTATTAATTAATTGATCATTGTATTTAATATAATGTATTTTCATTTAATTGCAATTAACATGCAATTAACATTGCATTTATTTCACACTTATATTTCCATAATACATAGACTATTTTTAAAAGTATGCTAAAGTGTACTTCTTTTTTACAAGATTTTGTTTTTTTAACGTGTCTTTGAAATGTACAGGATGCCATAGTGAAATGCCCTTATTCTTGTTAAGTATTCACAAGTTGCAATTAACAATATAATCAACAATATACACTAACACAGTACACACAAATAATAAATACATACGAGGGGCTAAATGCAGACTAAATAGACAATAAAACAAATAAACACGCATTAGTTAACCCTTGTTTAGAATTTTAGTAAATGTCACAGTTTGTAAAGTGGTGTGAATAAATGTGGTGTGAAAATGTTCATATAGGGTTGCAAACAAACCATGTGAACTTCCTTAAAATAGGGTGGTGCAAAAAAGTAGATGTAGTTGACACACAGTCCTGTTGACCCTAAAACTTCCTTTCTGCATATCGTCAAACCTCTCTGTCACACAGCACTGGATGAGATTAGCAATGCAACAGACTCTCTTGGCAGGCAGAGTCCCCAAGGTAAACGTTATCTCGGGGTCCATATTTGTCAGCTAAAAATTAAAAGAAGTTGTAAGAGGAAGTTGTTCACTCAGACAGGTTACTTTAAAAACAAGCTCCTGAGTCACTGCAGAGCTGTTATTTTGAGGAACTTTGACCAGCTTGTGAGACTCTGCTATAAAGCGACATGTGATTCTTTTGTTGTTTTGTTGTTTTTTTTCCTCTGCGGTATGGAAGAACCTGGTGTGACACCTTATGTCACTGGAACAAGTTTGACAGAGGAAAGATTTTGTGGAGATATTTGCACCCCCAAATGCTAAGAATCTTGCATGCTGGTAAGAAATCCCAGTTTTCACTATTATGAGGCCGATGATCCTGATGTAAATGTCATAAAATATGATATACAGTATAATCTAGTTGTGATACATGTGTATGAAAAAAGCAATGCACTGATATGTTATATATATATATATATATATATGATATACATAGACACTCAAACATATATATATCCATAAGTACTTTTTTGTATTTTGTGTGTTTCTATCATTTAATGATGTTTTAGCTCATTGGAGAGAGATACTCGGTTTCTAAGGCGTCCTGCTTCGCTCTGAGTGTTACATATGGACTCGTTGACTGTACCATCTCTGTCTCCCTCAACGGGATCTGAGCTCAGTGTGGATGAGATGAACTTACTCGCTAAATTAGAGGAACAGAACAGGTCACTTCTTCACACCCATACCACGCTGCTTCCTATAGAAGCAACTTAAACTAAAAAGTTACTCATTATGTTAGTGAGACATCTTTTTTTTTTCTACAGTGTGTGCCAAACTTGTTTTCATTTTCCATATTTCATTTTCATATTTATAAACTTGTTTCCTCATGGGGACCTAAAAAAAATCCCCAAATGTACAGGTATTACTATACATGATTTGGTTCTCATAACGTAGTGAATACCAGTACACACACACACACACACACACACATTCATGTATATCATGTTGATCATACATCTCAAAATATACTTATCAAAAGTATGCTATTTATTTGTTTTTTATTTATTTTATTAACATTTAGCATCAAACCAACATTATTATATGTATCATGTATAGTTACAGCGGTGGCCAAAATTATTAGAACACTAGTATTTTCACCAGCTAAAAAATGGTCAGTTACTAAATCCAGAAGAACTGTGGCAACGTCTCCAAGATGCTTCAAGAGACCTACCTGCAAAGCTACAGTACTGTTAAAAGTTTTAGGCACTTGTGTAAAAATGCTGTAAAATGAGGATGCTGTCAAAAAACAAACAAACAAAAAAAAAAACAGATTATCAATTAACTTCTATTAACTAAATTAATCAACATGTGGTGTGACCATCCTTTGCATTTAAAGCAGCTTTTGCTCTAGGTGCACTTGCGTATAGTTTTTCAGGTATTTGCAGGGAGGTCTCTTGAAGCATCTTGGAGACGTTGTCACAGTTCTTCTGGATTTAGTCTGTCAGACTGGATGATGATCAGATCAGATCTCTGGCTGTTGTCAGACTACTTGTGCAAACAAAAATCTCACTGGATTATTACAATTAATGGCAAAATGAATGTTTGGAAATGTAAACTGATATTTCCTACCGACACGCTACCGCAAAAGATTGCGGTAACTGACTTAAAACCATTTTTTTAGCTGGTGAAAATACTAGCGTTCTAATCATTTTGGCCATCGCTGTAATATATTCATGTGTATCATACATTTCAAAATAGTACTTCTCAAAATGATGCTATTTATTTGTTTCATTTATTTCCATATACAGAATAAACACTATTGGGCTAGATGTATTTCAAATACTGTATGTATACATTACTACATGTTTTCTATATGCAATGTTTTAGATAATTTTACACAGCTTGAATGTTGACTTATTTTGGATGATTGTAAAGAAGTGGTTCTCAACCCTCTCCATGAAGTACCCCCAGCACTGCACATTTTGTATGTCTCCCTATATCTGACACAAGGATTAAGTCATTCATCCCAAAAGCCCAAGACACACTGCATGATTTTCGGCTGTCCCAGACGAAAGATTGGCATCGTGAAACAATCGTGGCGAATCAGAAATCGCTGTGATTATTTCACGATGCCAGTCTTTTGTCTGGGACAGCCGAAAATCATGCAGTGTGTCCCGGGCTTAATAATTAATCACTCAGTTCTGTTTGATGTATGAACTTGAGAAGATCACTCCTAAACACGCTATTTCTCTCAACAGACTGCTGGAGACTGACAGTAAGTCTCTGTACCCTCTGAATGGGGTCCTGCGAAGTCCCACCTCACCCAAAACCTTCTCTTTTGAGGATGACATATGGGGTAATGTTATTAAAGAATGGGACGACTGGTGCAAGAGAAAAGTGGGACAGATCAAGGTAACCAACTCATGGATCCACCAGTTTCATGTCATGATTTCAGTCCCATCACGCCGTACCATTCTTCCCTCAGGTGCTGATCAGGAGGGGTGTCCCTGCTCACCTGCGGCCCGCTGTGTGGCAGCTGTTGTGTGACACTCAGAATGTGGCCCTGCGGCAGAAGTACTCAGATCTGCTGAAGAGCTCGTCTCCCTCTGAGACGCTGATACTCAGAGACCTGACACGTATCCTCCCTCAACACCAGCTCTTTCACAACAAGGATGCTACCTGCCAGAAACCACTGTTTAATGTTCTGAAGGTTAGACGACCAAGAAACTCTACCTGTGATCATATGGAAAAAACATTTAGATAGTAACACAATGTGGCTTTAATTACAGGCTTACTCAATCTTAGACCGAGAGATTGGCCACTGTCAGGGAAGTGTGTTTATTGTAGGTGTATTGCTCACACAGGTAATGAATTGCTTTTTTTAATTGAAATTGTAGTTACAAATTGTTGCTAGTACCAGTCAATGAATCGAGACGATCACCTTTTAGATGGCTGAAGAGGAGGCCTTCTACATTTTTGTGAGGCTAATGAAGGACTTCAGAATGAGGGATCTGTATAGATCCAATATGGTTGAACTCGGCTGCTGCATTCACCAGTTTGACGCTATGATTAAGGTAAACACTTGGAGCACATGGATTATTTGTAAAATGTCCTTTCCAAAAATGTTGAGCTGAGTAAGCCACATAAAGCATGTCACAAACGATCTGCTGACGTATCTTTTCAGTTCCTGATAAATGTCAAGATTTCTGAGAATTGCACATTTGACAAGAACTTTGTTGTAGATGTCCAGATTTGGTGTTAAGCAATGAGAAATTAGAATACATTAGAATACATTGAAAACTGTTGCTTAATATTTTCTTGAAACTGCTAACTTTTTTTTCAGGATTCTTTGATGAGCAGAAATTTTAAAATAACAGTATTTAACTATAAATTCTTTAAAGAATTATAAAAATGACCCTTGTGAATTGCATAGTACTGTATATGATATTTGTTATTTGACCTAAAAATTTCCTTGGACATAAAATTTTGTTTAGCATAAAAATGCTTACCAATACATGGTAACATGAAAAAAGAAAAAAAAAAAACGGTATACAGTTTTGTAGCTAAAGGGGGCAACACATCTTACTCCACTCATCTGTTGTCTGATAATATTTTTCTCTTCCTGACAGGATCAACTTCCTGAGCTTCATTCCCACTTCCAGACTCAGGGTTTTCACACCTCTATGTTCTCCTCCTCGTGGTTTCTCAACATCCTCCTCGCATCTTTACCGATCAGAGCTGCCATTAGGATTTTTGATATCTTTATGTGTGAGGTACAATAAATCACGTCACTGCATCTCATCATAACCCATCACTTCACACTGCACGTCTTGTCATTTCTATATCAAATTTATAGATCATATATAAGAAATAATCAGCCAGTGATATTTTAGTATTACTTATATTCTATTTTAGTGTTTTGGATTAGCTTTTATTTTTATATTTTCAGTTTTCATTTTAGTTTTAGTAATTATGTTGTTTTTTGTATTTTTTTTTTTAATATTTCAATTTAACTTTTTTAACAGTCTGTAACAGGAATTTTAGTATTTAGTATTATTTGACTGACAATATCAGTGATTATATACATGTGTTTGTAGGGTTTGGAGATCGTGTTCCGCGTTGGTTTGGCTTTACTTCACATGAAGCAGACAGAACTCATCAAGCTTGATATAGAGGGAATGATGAATGTAAAGGAACACCTCAATGAAACTAAATTTTTGTTTAGTTTTTGTTTGCTACTCTCTAAAAGATGCTGGGTTAAATATGGACAAACCCAGTGATTGGGTTGTTTTCAACCAACAGTTAGTTTAAATGTTTAACCCAACCTTCTGGGCAGTAACAAAACAACCCAATCGCTTGGGTTTGTCCATATTTGACCCAGCATTTTTTAGAGTGCAGCGTTAAAGGATTTTTCAAATGTTTTCCAATCATTATGTCTTTGAAATACTGCCACTTTGAATTTTCTTGGTGTTCAGAGTGATTCTGATGTTTTCAGTGCTTGCAGAATCTGGAATCATGGGCTTCAGATCCTGATAGAATCATTGAAGCAGCATATCAAATAAAATATGACCCCAGCAGAATGAAACAGTATGTGTTTTTCCTTCCATTTTTGTCTTGTTCCCATGTTTATATCCAATTGTCTGTGCAAACAAAATGATTGATTTTATTGATTTTAGATTGAGACAAGAGTATGCATCTATCAAGACAAAAAAGCTGGAGGAGCAGGAAGAGCTAAATGTGAGTGCTTGTTTGTTTATCTTCATATAATATTTCTCAACAGTACAGAAAAATCGGTCTTCAGATTATGAATCAAAACCAAAGCCATTTTCAGCCACTGAAAATACTTATTTTGTTCTCTTGCCTTATGTCAAGGGACTTTCTTCAGAAAACAAACATTTAAAGCAAAGGCTTGCCTTACTGGAGAAGGTAAGTGCATTGCAGTGCCTATGTTAATGTTGATGATTTTTTTTCTAAAGATACGTTCATGCTCTTACTCCCACATGTGCCGACCTTCCAGAGGTGCTCAGAAAAACTGGTGTCACAGCTGAAGAGAGAACTGGAGAAAACTCGGCTAAACACAGCCAGGTCACAAAGCGCTTTAAAAGAGATGCAGGCAAACATCTTGCAGACGGAAGAGGTCAAAATGAAGTCAAATCTTCCATGCAGACTTGTTTTACATACATTAATATGAAGTACTAAGCACAGTCTTAGAGTGCTGCAGTGATGACCTAATATTGTAGACCAACTCAAAAGTTAGCATCCCTGGGTTTCTGCAACAAAAAAAGTCAGTAGGACTTTTCCATTGCATTTTGGATTACTGCCGAAAAAAGCTTTGCATCCACTAAACGTTTATCATTCTTACACATTTTCTTAATCATGATAGTCTTCACAAATGAACACAAATACGGTCGAGTTAGAATAGTTTCCAAAAGCATGATTTACTTCAGAACGATGGAACCAGAAGTACTCAAATGCTAACTCTTTTCCAGGTTATGGCCTACAAAAATAGGTCATCCTTAGTTTATTCATAGGCTATAGTGAGTTAAAGCATGTTAGACATCACATGCCGATGTTTAGACAGGTTTGGGGTTGCTTCTGTAATCAAAAATGTGTGTGTCTGTGTTGTAGAGCAGCGATGTGCCTAATGAGGACAGTGTGAGGTATCTGCAGACGGAGCTGATCAGCTGTAGATTGCAGGAAGCAGAGGCACTTACTGAACTCAAAGTGCTAAAACAATGCATTAAAGACCTAGAGGAGAAATGGCAGGTAACTTTGGATGGGGGTAAAGAAAAGAAGATATTCAGTGTTCACTATACCATAAGTAAGGCTTATCAAAACCTCACTGTCTCTCTCTCAGAGGCAGCAGGTGCATTGCGGAGGTCAGCAAAAGGTCAGCAACGCACAAAATGAACTGCAGGTGGAGCTGTTAAGCACAAGACTAAAGGAAACACGCACTCAAGCCGCGCTTAAAGAGAGCCGCCACAGACTGATGAAGCTGCAGACAGAGGTTAAAACCCTCAGCTGATAATATCTGCTGGTTTACAACTTTATGCACTGCAATATGAGGGACAGAAGAGCAATGAACGCTTAGTTCTGATCGCTACTCCTGAAACTGGTTTTAAGTAAAAGTTTGACACTATAATATTAAGTGCATTTAATATAGGCTATACATTAAATATGATATTATAAAAAAAGGCTTTATAACAATCTATGACACTTACATTTGATTTGCACGCGTGCACGGGGATAACCACGAGACGTGAATAACGAAATTAAAATTTGAATCTCTCCAATAAACCAATAAAGGTCCCTCTCTTTCACACTTGCATACAGATCTGCAAGCTGAGATAATTCTTTCTCAGACGCTATAAATACCATTAAAGTGTGGGAATTAAACCGCGCTAGTAACGTTTCTTGAACTAACCATTGGTGCGCGCACTGATAATCACGAGCCGCTGAGGACACGACGCAGATCAAGGCAGCAGCGCAGTGTGAATCGCCCAATCCGTTTCGCTTCAGTCGTGCTGCGTGAGAGGATGACGGCTTTCAGTCTTTTTGCTGTATTTGTCTTTATCTTTCTCTAAAGAAGAGAAAAGAAAGAAATTGCCGCAATCAGTCTTTGAGCTTTTAAACTGTTAACTTTGACACAGCCAGTAATTCGAATGTAAGCGTCGAATCAGACTTTGTGATTGATGATTATGCTTGAATAACATGGACTCTAATAAGTTTCAAATGTGAAATGTATAAATTAGTTTCCTGTATTAATTTACTAACGAATGTTATATTGAAATCAACGTTACTTGCCATTTCTAATTATTAATAGGCTACTTTATTATAGTGAAAATTGTTTCATCGAAAAAGTAAATCTTACATCAATTTTTCCAGTGCGTGGCTGGTGGTGATTCATGATTAACTAGGAACATTTAAAAATGGGACCTTGCTTGCTGATGCATGTTATATAATATAAAATATGTAATATTATTTAGTTTAATATAGGTCTATAATAAAGTTATTTAAGACTTCTTTACATCATAATTATTTATTATAACAATGCATTTGATTTACTGCATTTCATTCAGTATTTGTCTTCTTTTCCAACTTTTTTTAAGTTAAAACCCCTTTTTTAACTTTTTGGTAATTGTGTTATTTATGATTTGTTTATTTTAAGTGCAAACATATTTCAGTTACCAACAGAATTTGTCAGTGTCATTGCATCATGATGAAACATCCTGAGATTTCAAAATGATTCTTATCTCTGATTGGGAAACATTACAAAGAAGTCTAGAAATGTCTACGGGTGCGAAAGACAGGACACCTAAATCAGATTCTGACAAACTGAAATCACTTACACAGTTAATACTACTGCAAATCAATGCTAAACTATGTCCTGACATGGGGTTGTTAAATGTGACCTAATTCAGTCCTTTTATTTTAGCGATTCTCTTCTCACTACAGAACAAAATTTACAGTAACCAGCTAAAACGAATTGAAGTGCACATAAACAGCCAGCAAGATCATCTACAGGAGCTGACGTCTCACAACCAACATCTGCGCAGCCAATTACAACAGAGCAGACGGCAGTTTTCAGCTGTTCAATACAAGGTAACACCACACCTGACATCATCTGCTATTTGACAGTCTGGAGGTGTCTAATTACAGTATCATTTACCCTCGCTGACTTCCTTCAGGCTAAATTAATCCTGGTCTGGACAAAGAGCATCATTAAATTTCTCTCACTCACCCCTTAAAGGAATATTTTAGGTTGAGCACAAGTTAAGCGCAGTCGACAGCATTTGTGGCATGAAACCACAAAAAGTGGTTCCCAACTGTACACTTTTCTTCAAAAAAGCAAAAATCTGGGTTACAGTGAGGCACTTACAATGGAAGTGAATAGGGCCAATTCGTACATGTTAAAATACTAAAACACTGTTTCAATTGTACAGCCACAAGACGTAAACCATATGAGCATTATCATGATTCTGGTGTGAAATAACATTGTTCTGTGTAAAGTTATATTCAATTTGAAAACTTTGTAACCATGACAACACAATGCCATGAACACTAAAATATGATTGAAACAGCTCTAGTTTTAATAGAAGAATTAATGTAAGTGCTTGCATGAAATTTTAAACTACACATTTCTGCTTTTAAAATCTCCAAATATTAGACTTAGTTACCTCCATTGCAATTGCAATTTTTTGGGATTTTTGTGATAAATCATATTATGCCAAAATGCAGTCTATTTAGCATAACTAGCAACCCGGAATATTCCTTTAACTCATTTTCTGACTGACAGTCACTGACAGAGGAAATGAAAGCACCTCACAATATACAAGCCTTTTCCATGAGCTCTAATCACAGTCCATATCCAAAAACATAGTTCATTTGTAAAGCTCAGATCAGCGACTGTTCCATTTATTCATCACACATGACATATGACACACATGTGCAAGATTGGACTGTCTGTTGATCACCCAAACAGCTTTGAGAGAACTGGTAACTTCTGCTTTTCTAGAAGCAGATCTATGATAACATCTTTCTCACTCTGCTGGCCAAATCTTCAGATGCTGGCGTAGTTCACACACTCAGACCAGGCCTCCACATTCTACTTGTCTATCAGCTCTTTTATGCAGAAGTGATTTTGCAAGAAAATGCCAACACTGTATCTCACTTTACTGTAATGTGAAACAGACAACTGCTTGCATTAATGTCACTGCAAAAGAGTTCTGCACCGTATGGGCTAATCTGGTGTGATGGTGGTAGATGAAAAGATTCGGATGAGTTTAAGTCTAATTTCAAAACACCGAGGCCCGGTTTCACAGACGGGGCTTAGACTAACCCAGGATTAGGCCATAGTTCAATAAGGACATTTAAGTAATTTTTATTAACATGTATTAGGTAAGGAATAATTGACGACGGGCCGTTGAATTATTAGAAAAATAATGCACACCCGAGGTGGTGATGCGGCCACGATGCAAAGCGGAGGACATGGACATGATCTGCCGTTTTTATCCTTTTGTTTACTATATTTATTTGTTTGGTCAGTGTCGTTGTGGGTTTTGGTTATTTTGCTGTTGTAAGACCTTTTAAATAACAGAAATCATTTGGAGAAGTGATAAGGTCATGTAACTACGTTCGCCGTGCGTTTCCCTGAAAATAACCGTTCGTCAGCCAATCAGATTCAAGCATTCGACGGCCCTTAGTATAAAAAAAACGTAACTGGTGTGCATCTTGAGACAAAACAATGGCACTGATATATTTTAAGATCAGTCGGTGCAAGCTTCTTTCAGTTGAAACAGTTCAGATTTACACTTTAGTCTGGGACTAGGCTTAAGCCTTGTCTGTGAAACCGGGAGTATATGTCACTTTACTGCTCATATTGTGGCTTCATTTGCTGTGCTTCAGTGACTTTAAGAAGTGTTTACCTTTTCCTCATGCAGCAAAAAGAAGAGCAGGACAAAGAAGCAGAAAACTTAGCCACCATTGCAGTTCTTCAAAAGCAGATCACCGATTTACAATTTCAAGTATGTTTGAACTTTTTCATTTCGTGGCACATCAGTTTCTCTTTTTGCACTTCAATTTTCCCAGCAGTGCACTTATCCATATAGCTTCACAGACTGAATGTCAGTTTTGCTCATGAGTGATTGGACAATCAGTATTTATGGTCATTTTAGCTAATTCACAAATGAAAATTAAAGTCTGTCGTTAAAGGGTTAAATCACCCTTAATGAGGTTTGCTATCATGTATCGAGCAAGTATGGTTATGGTTTTGTTTATCGTATTTGATGTGCTCTATGTATGTGTGTTGATCAGTGTTTATATGTTAAAATATTAAATCTGCTCATCATAAAAAGTGATCAAAAGACTTGGATTACACCACTCAAATTATTATGAATTACTGTTGCAATGTCTGTATGAACTTTTAGAAAAATCAACTTTTGAAAGAAATTCAAATTTTTATGCCTTTTGAAGGTTTAAAGTGGCGATGATACAGAAGTAGTGACAGCTTTTTTTTCCAGTATTGTGACGTACATCTGAGCGTGAAGGCCTGTCCAAACCAAAGACGATAACCATCACTATAAAGTTTTAATAATTCTTTCAATTCTATGAGAACAGAAAAGTCCAACACGGAGGAATAATATAGTCTGAATCACTTTTAGAACATTTTTACCAACTTATCAACTGATGAATGATAGAAACATGAACACCCAATCAGAATCTACTCAACTTTAAAGAGCATGAGAATGTAAAACAGTGGACAACAAAACCTTACAAAAACATCTGTTGGGGTGGACGATAATATAGTTATCATAATAGTTATCTTTCTATTTATTGTTCATGGCATGAAACATTATCATAAAAGAAACATTGTAGAGTGAGGACTTGGTTATTTATATCGGAGTTATAACATTTTACGAGGAAATAAAGAAGAAAGAAATATACATTGGGTAAAATATGTATTGAACACATCACTATTTTTCTCAGTAAATATATTTCTAAAGGTGCTTTTGACATGAAATTTTCAGCAGATGTCAGTAACAATCCAAGTAATCCATACATACAAAGAAAGCAAAACAAACAAGTTCAGAGATGAAGTTATGTGTAATAAAGTGCTGAACACATGAAGAAAGGGAGGTGCAAAAAGGCATGGAAAGCCAAGACAACAGCTGAAATCTATCAGTAATTAGAAAGCAATTCTGCCCCTTGTCAGTGGAAATTAATATTAGTTGGTTCAGTCCCAACTGGTGGCCTATAAAAATGTGTCTCATGACCAACGTGTCACACCAGAAACATTTCATGATGGGTAAAAGCAAAGAGCTTTCTCAAGACATTTGCAATGTTATTGTTGCAAAACATACTGATGGCTTTGGTTACAGAAGGATTTCCATATGACCAGGTTCGCCTCGCAAGATTTCTGACAAAGGAGTAAAATAATTATCAGAAGAGTTATCCAAGAGCTAAGGATCACTTGTGGAGAGCTTCAGAAAGACCTGGAATTAGCATGTATATTGTTTCAAAGAAAACAATAATTAATGCACTCAACCGCCGTGGCCTATATGCACACTCACCACACAAGGCTCTATTGCTGAAGAAAAAGCATGCTTTTGCTGAAAAAAAAGCAAGTTTGCTGCACAACATTTAGACAAGCCTATGAAATACTGACAGAATATAGTCTGGTCAGATGAGACGAAAAAAAAGAACTCTTTGGATGCCATAATACACACCATGTTTGGAGTTCAAATGGCAATGCACATCACTCCAAAGCATCATGGTGCAGCACTGGCAAAATTCATATAGTTGAAGGAAGGATGAATGGAAAAAATGTACCGAGACATTCTTGATAAAAATCTGCTGCCATCAACCAGGATGATGAAGATGAAATGAGGGTGGACATTTCAGCGAGACAATGATCCCAAACACACAGCCAGGGAAACTCACAACTAGTTTCAGAGAAAGAAAGTAAAGCTGCTAGATGGCCAGCCAATCGCCTGACTTGAATCCAATAGAAAATGTATGGAAAGAACTAAAGATCAGAGTTCATAGAAGAGGCCCATGGAACCTTCAAGATTTGAAGACTGTTTGTGTGGAAGAATGGGCCAAAATCACACCTGAGCAATGCATATGACTAGTTTCTCCGTACAGGAGGTGTCTTCAAGCTGTCATTACCAACAAAGGCTTTTGTATGAAGTATTAAATCAATTTCAGAAAGCGTGTTCAATACTTTTTCCCTGGGTCAGTCCATTTTATTACACAGAACTTAATTTCTGAACTTATTTGTATTGTTTTCTTTGTATGTATGGATTACTTGGATTGTTATCGACATCTGGTGAAAATTTCATGTCAACAAGCGCCTTTAGAAATATATTTAATGAGAAAAATGGTGACGTGTTCAATACTTATTTTACCCGCTGTATATCACATACATTCAGTTATTTTACATATGCTGCATGATATTGCAAACTGGTGTTCATGATGTTATTTTCATTTATCATTATAATCATAATCACATCGGTTTGTCATGACATCGGTTTGTTTTACAGTTTACTGCACAGTTATTCTTCTGTATTTGCCTATTGTGCTTAATGAAGTGAAAGTCTCGCATATTCACAGAAAATAGCTTACTTCCGGATAACATGCAGTTACAAAATAGACAGGGTGAATTTTAATTTCACGATGACTTTAAGCAAGGAAATTCAACTGCAGCTTATTCTGAGACGTAAAGATTTTCTAAATTTTGATCGTCACTTGCTAGCCACATGTTTTACACGTATCGTCAAGCCGAGGTGGTGCACCCAGACAAATAAATCTTCCAGTAAGACCGCAGATTACAATTAGACTCTGTTAGTGTGTCAGAAGCTAACACATGTATGAGCATGCTAATGCTAGGTACTGCAGCACATCAAGGCACAGAGGAACCAAAACGAAACTTCTGACATGAAATGAAATTAGTCAAATACACGTGTCCCAATAAGCCATCAGAGCCATGATCACGCACGCATGCTGTGGAGCCAAACTTCTCCTTATTGAGAGAACTTTTTCTCAAATAGCCACACAATGGCCAGGAAACTCTTAGCACCTCTCAACACGTCTGCCTCCATGTGATTTGTAGCACCCCACTGTTCAGTAGATTTACAACCAGCAACCCCGGCGTGCAGGTTCACGATGAGCATAGCTGATTACAAAGATAACGGAAGACCTCCTCCCATTGTAACCGGTTAACCGTGCTGCCCGGTTCATTATTGTCTTGCCACATAGCATTGTCAAAAAGGTGCTAGTGAGATAAACTGCTGTTCACATGGTGCAACAAGAGAATAAAGCCACGTGACAAACAATCAGTCTGCAGCTAACATACATGGATGAATCATCAGTTCTGGTAGTTTTAGTTTGATTTCACACATAGTAAAAAAATCCCTTTGTTAGTATTAATTAACAGATTTCGAACCCTTTTTATGATGTAAAAAAACTGCAGTCTTTTTTCACATTCTGGGCCAAAGTAAAACATAAACTTGTACTTCGAAGATTTTCAACCATGTCACCTTTATTTATATAGCGCTTTTACCAATAAAGATTGTCAAAGCACTTAACAGTATCAAATTGGAGGATAGAGTGTCAGTAATATATAATAAGATTAAACACTCAATTTTCAGTTAAAGGCATTTCATTATTGAATTCAGAGATGTCATTGTCTAGCTCAGTTTAGTTTATTAGTTTGCATGTGATCTCATGCAATTACTACACTTATCACTATTCAATAAAAAATAAAATAAAATAATACACTATAGCAGAACTGGTGTGACACAAGGAAAATAAATGATCAATATTTATGAGAACTTTTATTTGAATATGTTGTTTTTAAAAATTCTTTAAAATTTATAACAACATATAAAACGAAAAGAAAAATTGATCAAACTTTTTTCTAATAAAAACAACACCAAAACAACATCAGTATGACTCTAGAATGTTTTCTAATAAAATATTAATTTTACTTGAATAAAATCATTTATCATTTCTATTCTATTATTTTTATATTTTCTATTAAAAATAATAGAAAATATTTCAATATTAAATATTTTTATATCTTTGTTTTATTTGAAAAAAAAAAAATTACCTCTGGGTCAGAAATGACCCCAATGCATTGTACAAGTTAAAGCTCAGAGTAGTTGCATGACACAACACACACATACACATTTCTTGGACATCTTTTAAAACCGATAACTTGTTTAATACCTAGATGGACATGTTTTATCCAATATATGGAGACGTTTGAGTTTGGTTCCACAGGAACCAGATGAGTCCTTCACACAATCTGACTGCTGATTTTGTCTGGCCAGAGGAGAATGACACTATTTTGACAAACTATTTCCCCGTCGAAATACTGTGAAGCTGATATAAAGCCACCCAGATTTATATCAAGCTGATGTAAAGCCGCTTTGACACAATTTGCATTGTTAAAAGCGCTATACAAATAATAGTAACTTGATTTTACAGAGAGAAACTTTTCTGGAGTTTTGATTCTGATGCATAACTTTGCCCATGATGTTTCCTACTCTTTCCTATCTGTAGCGAACAGAAACACTGTCAGTGGTTTGAGGTCTGGTGAAAAACTGCCACTATCAGATAGCCTGTAGGTGTGAGCGCCCCTAAACCCCTCCTGCTTGCTGACTGATTTTCTGTGGTTTCGGTGGCAAGGGGAGCCAGTCATTAAATTGAATGGATACTTATTTCTCATAATCTGGTTTGTTACTGATAGCATTGTGTTTAGCTCATAAATGTTGTAGTCAAAACTTCTTTGTGTTAAGAGTTCTGCGACAGCTAGAAGTTCTCATAGCAGTCTGTACTGATGTAGAAATATAATGCTGTTGTGTTTTAAACAGCAATAAGAATGTATGCATTCTCAACATTAATTCACACAAGCGTGGTTTTGAATTGAGAGATGTGTGTGGCTGTGATCAATGTCTCCTTATTTAAAGAGCTACTAAGCCATGCGCCATCTTTGATTGCTCTCTGGTTGAGCTGTAGTCTCAAATTTAGAAATAACACTGTGGTTGTGAAAGCTTGTATACATCTCATTCTTTTTTCTCATAAAAGTGAACGCTCTGAGAACCTTGAAACCTCAAACCATTATCACGGCTACTTTATGCAGCTATTTCAATCACGTACTCCCCAAAGAGATGCAGAAAGACTCTGCCCAAGAAGAAAGCAGAGAAAGAAAAAAATACATCAGTGTTTCAGAAGTAATGACCTATTGCTGCAGTCATAGTGTCTGTTCAAGTCTGTCTTTGGTTTCCTGTTCTTGATGTGAGGAATAGGAGGTTTGTCACGTTTACACTCTGTGCTGCGCTGTGAGAGATAGACTGTGTCTGTACTTAGACTTCACATTTGCTCTTTATACTGCTATTAGCTTTAGTCTTTAAGGACTGAAGACAGAGGACAAATGAGTTGGACTTTCATCACAACATCAATTCTAAGTAGACCACGGTAGCAGAATATTTGGAATTTTAAATACTAGTTTAAATGTTTAAATAAATTTGAATACATAATAAATTTGAATTCATTTTACTTTTAAAATATAATTTAAATAAATTAATAGAAAATAAATAAATGCATGAATAAAATTCAAATAAATACAGTTAAAAATTAAAATAGATCAATATTTTTTTAAAATGCATTTAAATTAGAATAATTAGTCATCCTGTTATTATTGTTGTTATTCATTCAGAAAAAAAAACACAAAAAACACTACTATATTCAACAAAACCGATCTTTAAGATTGCATGAATGCAAATATCTGACTCTACATGTCACTATGCCATCTGCATAGCAAAACATACTAAATCTATTACTAGGCCTGCAACAGAATATTAAGAATTAATAGACCTATCAAACGCAAGATAATAGATAAAGAAACAAAAATGCACTGTGAGGGTATTTATTTTTTGCCTAAATATATGAGACATCTTTTTCACTTTCTGTGGCAACTGTGGTTAATTGTGGTAATTCTGCACATGCATATGTCAGTGTAGAAACATTAGTGTTGTGTGCTGTAAAGGGATAGTTCACCTAAAAAATGAAAATTCTGTCATCATTTACTCACCCTCATCTCATTCCAAATCTGTATGACTTTTTACTTCTGTGCGACACAAGAGAAAATATTTTGTGTTTTGCAGAAGAAAGAAAGTCATACAGGTTTGAAACTATATGTGATACAATATTTTTGGATGGACTATCCCTTTAAAGCTTAAGTGTCAGTGCAATCGGCCCTTAATTGTTAGGTTCTGTATAATGTTTTCAGTCAATATGAATATGTAGTCTTTGTGTAATACAGATCTAATTCTTTACAGATTCAAAGCCTCTCCAAACATACTACGTCATTTTCTCAACCCACACTGAGGCCTTCCACATCCGCCTCTCTGAAGCGCAATGACACCTAAAAATGGACAGCTGCCCTAACGTCCAGTCATCCTGTCTCCAGAAGCACGCCATCCGGTGAGACACCGAAGATGTCTATTAAGAGCACTACCCACAGCTGCAGTGTCTACTATGAGAGAGTCTTCACAGCCCCAGCTGTTGAACACGCTGCAACACTTTAAGTGTCATGAGCAGACACACACTGTGACAGTTTTGCCATTAACACTTGAAAGTGACAGCAAGATTTCTCATTCTTACCAAAGAAGAAAAAAAAAAGGTTGTTAAATGTCTTAGATCTAATATTCGAGTAAACATCACAAAGCACTTGTTAGGACTGTCACACTGTAAAACAGGATTTAGTGATGGTCAGCCACATCTTTCCACTGGATACCTGTACTGAAAATCCGACTGATTGAACAACAGTGATTTCAGCCAAATGAATCTGTGTTTGACCCATGCAGTGTCACTGGAGTTTATAATGTTTTAGCCCCCAGGTTTTCTCTCTGCTGTTTCAAATTTATAAACTTTATGTCAATGTCAGTAAATAAATCAATATGCAGTAAACCGCACGTACATATAATGCACTATTATGGAAATATCAGTTCATTTTTAAATAATTTTCGCACTGTGTACTATGATCAATGTTATAGTCATAATAATATAAGGTTATTTACTCATTTTAATCTGTCTTTTCTTTTATTATTTTCTCTTTATTTTCTTATCGTGCTTTCTTTGTATTTATAAAAACGTATGTCTCAAAGCTACAAATATAAATTAAAAATATATTTTAATTCGAAATTGAAAACACGTTCAACATAGAAGAGGTGTATTGAAGTCATTGTATGAATGGATTGCATTTGAATGTATTTTTGAAAATACAATAACACCCAGCGTTGGCTGAAATGTTATTCCTGGAAGAATAATTGCAGAAAACCACACCTGGGGCAAATATAAAATCGTCCCACATAGACAAGCCAAAAATCCTAATGTGATTTAGATCACTATGGGCGTCTACAGTAATCAGACTACATCATAACATGCAGTTCATAGAACAACCATTTCATTTCTTTTTCAAATGCATGGAGTTATGTCGCTGCAGGCACTTACGAAAATTGGGTAAAATGTAAAATGAGACAAGATCAAACACGGTCGCGTTCAGGAAGTTAAAATGTGTATTTAAGGCGCGTGTTTGCGCGGAGGCAGGTCGCGCGCAGCAGTCATCAGTAGCGGAGCGGAGCACAACAGCGCAGCGCAACAGGTGAGTCCCGTCCTGACTCAGGACAGTCAGTTTAGACCGACAGCGTGCAGCAGACTTTAATCTTGATGGATGCATTACTTCTCTTGCCTCGATTTCTAATTGCATTTTCATTCGAATAGAAGGCTGGTATCATAACTTTAAAAATATTCGTTTTGGAAAAGGTTTCAGGTTTCAATTCTTGACGCATTGACCGAGGTATGTTTTAAGAAATCTTAGTTTCTGCACATACTTTCCTAGGTAATTCTAACTCTATGGAAAAAACGTTAAAAGATAGGCTACTGCAGCCTACTTGTAGTCACACACTATGAGTGTGCACAGCCGGTGCGCCAAAGTTTTTCCCATTCACAGTCTGACCGGTACCTTAGTTCAACATTAGCTACTAAAGCCAGTTTATACAACGTCTCCGTAGGTCTTTCAATGTTGTTAAATTTTGATTCAGATGCAGACAGAACATTACATTGCCTAATGCAGGAGTTTTCAAACTGGGGTCCGGGGACCCTCATGAGACCACAAGGGGGTGCTAGGGGAAAATGTCGGATTGAAAGAAAAATGTAAAATAAAACAGAAAATAGAAATTAAACAAAATGGGAGAGGTAACATTTTATCGAAATTTAACAATAAATTGATTTTATAGGCTAGCTATTGCTTTCTAAAGACTAATCTGATATAATGAGATGAATCATTATTTGATTCTATTGATAGGCCCAGTTTTAACTACTTTTGTGAAACAGTTATTTATAATATTTGATTTGATTTTTATTTGATTATTTACAGTTATAGTTCCTTCCCTTTTCATGCGCATACGGCCTGAAGATAAGTTGTAGCCTACAGTATATATATTGCATCATATTCTTGTAGTCGCTGTCTCCTTTATCTTGCTCATTGCTTTCAATGTACAAAAGTGCTTTGGAGCAGTATTTTTTGTAAAAAGTGTTGCTATACAAATAGCATAGCCTACTTAATTAAAAATGTTTCTTCTCAGGTTTATACAGAAAGTCAACAGAAAAAGATACATTATGAACTACAACTGAAATATTTTCCAGATATTATAATAATGTCTTTTGGCTTTAGTAGCCTACAATTAGGCTACAACACAAAAGCCAATTATTTCATTTTGAATGTAACATGTCTGTATGCATGAAAATATAAGCCTATAGCTCATGGATGCTAAACAATTGTTTAAATGAACGGTCACTTTTTATTAAAAAAAGCTCGTCGTTTTCCAACATAACTGTGCGATCAGTAGGCCTAGAGGTAGCCTATAATACCGTGTCACATATAGCCTAAATGTACAGAGAACAACCAATTAAACATTTTCTTTACTACTTAAGTTTTCGATTTACTATGATATTAGCCCAGAACCTGAATAAGCATGCCATTGTGCGTGAGACAGAAATAAAGGTGCTATTCATAATTCTAACCTTTTCAAATAGGCTATTTAATAACATAGCTTTATTATTATAGGGAAATAAATATACAGTGTTAGACCTAAATGCTTTTTGAAACTGTTTGTACTTGCATTTGATGCTCCTTAAGTCTCGACATCAGGTTATTAACGACTAAAACAAAACCAATTTGTTATTGGCAATAATACCCTGAACTCCATTACTTGGAAGTGACGTGAGGTATATAACACTGACAGAGGATCAGTTTACTAAACAAGGCTTTGAGATCAAGTTGCCAAGAGGCAGCCTATAACAAAGTGTGCCGTGGAGAGCCTCGACTTCAAATCATTTTTGCTTTATTTGGGAGGTTTTGATTGCAAAAGGATGCATGGTAGAGATTTGACAGACCGGTCCTATTCAGTTCTGTGAAGATCAGGTGCACATTTTTTTCACACCGGTGCTCTCGATCTAAATCTATTTTGCGCCATTTTTAGGCAGGATTGGAGAGCCGTGAGTGATTGGTGACCCTGAACCTGATAACGGAGAGTAAACATGCCGAGGTCATTTTTGGTGAAGAGCAAACGGGCGCACAGTTATCACCAACCCCGTTACCTGGACGATAACTGCATCCCAATTGAGAAACTTCTCACATGCCAAGGTACGAAATATAGGTCCTAATTAATCAAGCACTGAAAAGCGTTAATTAAAATAAAGATGGCTAATGCATTGTGAATTTTATTGGGTTTAGAAAGTCAAATGGGGCAGATCCCCGAGAGCCCGGTGGAGGTGGGCAATCATTCCCCTAAGGCCAGCATGGTGTGCACAGCGGATCATTCCTCTCAGCAGTCCCCGCTGAGCTGCGAGGGCAGTGTGTGTGACCGCTCATCCGACTACGAGGACTTCTGGAGACCCCTGTCATCTGGAACCTCTCCAGGTTGACATGTTGTCATTCTCTCTAAAAAAAAAAAAAAAGTTACAGAACTGCACTTTAAAAGTTGGCTACTAATAGGCTATAGCTAGGCTACTAATAACCTACGCACCTTTACTAAAACGTAGGCTAGCATTTTGGGGTAAATATTGCGTAACCTACCTTTTATCTTAGGGTACCGACCCTTTGACAGCTTTGTAACTTTTTTTTGGGAAGTGTATCAATTTTACAGTTATGAAAACGCTTGTGCACAATACTCATTACTCTTTCATTTTAAAACATTTCACTCTAGATCTGGATAATTGCCCGGTGTCTTCTCCAGATGACTCTCAGCCCTTCGACCTTACTTTCCGTCCGTATGTTTGGGCCCATTCAACGTCCCAACTTAGACACCTCATTCAATCCTGCAACCGTGTTTCTGTGGATTCAGAGGCATCAGTGGGGGTGTATGATGCCATGGACAGAAGGCCGGGTGCCCATCTACTCATTGAACCGACACAATCCGGGCGATTTTACCAGGACTATGGCTCTCTGACCACTAATTTGTTGGACAATAGAGGCTTTTATGCCGACATCAAGATGTCAACTAAAGCAGCAGAAATTGACTCGAAGTCTGATATTATGTGCACGCGTCTTCAGCTAAGCGGGTCGTACAAATGCGTAAAATGCACTAAGGTATCAACATTTCTATTATTTAGTAACTTCTAAAAATATATTTCTAGGTTATATTTCTATTAGCAGCTTGTCCTTAACTATTCGCTCCAAATAATCTATTAAATGTAAAAACATTAAAGTTTTATTTATTTGAACTAGCCTACTTTCTATTCTAAGAAATTCACAATTAGTTGGCCATTTGTCTAGAAAACGAATTTACTCCCGTTCACACCAATAACAATATGCTATAGGCTATTATCCACAATGTTCTGTTTATTATAAGCGCACGCTACAGTTATGCCACATCTGCCGCTATCAAATGACTGTTTAAAATCAGAGATTTATGTTTCTTCTTCTAAACATGCTTTTTTTTTTCTTAAACAGGTGTTTTCGACCCCTCATGGGCTAGAAGTTCATGTGCGGCGGTCACATAGTGGCACGAGGCCCTTCGCGTGCGAAATCTGTGGAAAAACGTTCGGCCACGCCGTCAGCCTGGAGCAACACAAAGCTGTACATTCACAAGTAGGGTCTATGCTTGCATTATCACAATATTTAATAGCCTGCTTTAGCCAGAATAGATGATCTTATTAATGACATTTTTTTTTTTCCGGCAGGAAAGGGTCTTCAGCTGCAAAATATGCGACAAAAGCTTCAAAAGGTCGTCCACTTTGTCCACGCACCTCCTCATCCACTCTGACACCAGACCGTATCCCTGTCAGTACTGCGGCAAACGATTCCACCAGAAATCGGATATGAAAAAACACACGTTCATTCACACAGGTGATTTATATTTTGATGAAAATAATGCACATACATTTTTTCTGCCAAATATTGTTTGTGCAGTGATAAAAGATTTGTCCATGTGAATCAAAATTTTGCTGAGACTAAAGAAAAAAAAACTATTCTTCATAAATGTTTTACAGGTGAAAAGCCCCACAAGTGTCAAGTGTGTGGCAAAGCCTTCAGTCAGAGTTCAAACCTCATCACACACAGCAGAAAACACACAGGATTCAAGCCTTTCGGATGTGAACTTTGTGGCAAAGGCTTTCAGCGCAAAGTAGATCTGAGGAGGCACAAAGAAACACAACATGGACTAAAATAATAAGACAAAAACATTATTTTTATGACTGTTTGTTTGCACATGTGACACTTTGTAGAATTAGAAGGTAGCCTAATATTGTGTGGTTTTATGGATTAAGGAAATTTAGCAGTCAAGAGATTTCAGATGCTCATGACAATTCCTGTTTTTTTGTATAACAAGCTGTGATATTTTATCTTTGCGAAGTATTAATAAACAAACAAAACATTAGTTCTTATATTTTACTTTGAAATATGTATTAAACATTTAGGCCCGGTTTCACAGACAAGGCTTAGACTAAGCCAGGATTAGGCCATAGTTCAATTAGGACATTAGGAAAAAAACATTACTGGTGTGCATCTTGAGACAAAACAAAGGCACTGATATATTTTAAGATCAGTCATTGCAACCCAAGATCAGTCATTACTCGTCTGTGAAACCCGGGGTTAAATTGATTCAAATGAAATGGTTCATAAGATGTAGGTCAAAGTAAATTTCATCAAGAGTATGTAAAACACATAATTCGTGATAGTTCCAGTCCTTACAGCAACAATGTACCCATCAAACAAAGTAGGTAATATGTTAGAAATAAGAAGAAAACATGAAAGTGCTAATTAACCACTACACCACTTTAACCACACTTTTAATCTAAAAATATATTCTGCAATGTGTTGACTGCATTTTAAGGTTAAATAAATTTTGTTTAGAAAAAAAAATCCTGACATCAAGAGCATTACTTTGCATTTGCATTTAACATACTGGAATTTTTCAGAGTGAACAATCCTTCAGAAATAATGTTTAAGAATAAAGAAGGGTTTTTGACGCCTGTGAGACATTAACAGCACCATCTTAATTTGATTTCTTTATGATTCTTTCAATTTTCAAGCAAATAAACAATGGATAGTTACAAACTACTAGATATCATTAATTACTTAAATACAATATTGAGTATTTAAAGCAGGAAATGATGAACAGAATCATTGTTTCAGCTAGGTTTTTAATATAAACTCTAAATGTGTGTGGTACATTATGTTTGTGGAGAAACACAGGGTTTGAAGAGCTGCACGAGACTGTGTAGATCTTTGTCCTCCAGTTTCAGCTCGCTCATGAGAGAGGAAATGTACTCCAATGAAGATGGACTTGCCAGTGACTCTCTGAGCAATGGTGACACTTCTGTTAATCTGAACAAACAAACAGCTTTAGCACAACAGGCATGTAAACCGATATGAATCAAAACAAGGTTAGAGAGCACTTTGAAATTGTCACCGACACGATAAACTTCTACTCCTTTACGATTTAATTAAAAAAAAAAAAATCAATATTTAACTTCAGTACTATTAAGTGCACACCTGTTAATTAAATGATCTACTTAGGTATTGAAAATAATGATTCAACGTAAAGTTAAACACATTAATGCCTGCATTTATGCCACTTTAAGAAGATATCCATCCATAGGAAAACAGGGTTATTGCAGCAGCTCGGATTCAACCTGTTCTACAGTTTCTGGTGCTTTATCTATTATTGAACTGCTCTCAACAAAAGCCCACAGGCCAGTGGCACACCTGACATAAGGCACATAGAGGTGTGCTTCCAAATTATTCATGAAGGGAAAATAACAGGCACATTGCTGATAAACAGATTGAAAGCCTCAAATGGGCTCTAAAACTAAATGTAGATGAACAGCCAAAAACTGTCTGAAATGCACTGAGATCAGTGAATATAAAGTTATTTCCAATAAATGTTATTAAAGGTATTTTCAAGAACATCATTCCAAACGTCCTATTAAAACTAAGGGCAACACTTTAGATTTAGTAACACTATTCACTATTATCCAAGAGTTTTCCCTTAATAAATGTCTTATTTTTAGCAAGTAAGGTAGTTGTTGTAGTAGTTATGTTTAGATATGGTGTAGGGTTAAGGGTTCTAAGGTCATGCAGAATGAGAATGTGCTTTGAAAGTACTAATAAACAGCCAATATGCACGCTGATATGCAACTAGTTAATAATGAATAGTGATCCCTAATCTAAAGTTACCAAACAAAGCTATAACACATATGTTTGGGGGTTCTCAGAACATCACAATTTTTACTCTGCTGATGCACATTTGTTCTCATGGGATCGAATAACCAAACAAAGGTAAAATTCTCCAGCCAGTCAATAGTAAATCAGAGTCATGTCTTTATGCAGATCTTTAAATGAGGAGTGGTTTAATTGGGGTTGTGTGTTGGCTCTTCAGGTGGAATGTTTCCCATGCTGTTGCTGCAGCATCACGGATCCACAGCAATCAGGCCGTGATAAGATACGGGCTTCTGTTGACACAGACAGGGAGCAGCACGGAACTCTCCTCAGAGTTAGTGGCTCTGTCAAGCATTCATAAACCTGAGGGAAGTCATACACGCCACCTGGCACTGTACAAACATGATTGTGTAGCCTTTTCTACCACAGACACACACACACATTATACACACTTCAAAACAATCTAATTTTCTTTAATAGAACTGCAAGATGGCATTCTAAAACGAGTCAAGGACAAATAAGAGTATAAATCAAAAGGAAGAATCTAGTTTGAAATGTGCAAAATGTAATTATCATTAACATTTTCCTACACCATAGATTCATGTGAGTGTACACACCGTAATTCTATAAAAAAATTTTATATATACACTTCAATTTTAAATATAGTTTAAACATTTTTAGCAACAAATATCATGAATTGTTTTTGGGGTGTCATGGCTCATTACATTTTACAGCCTGAACTAACCTGGCCTTGCCATAAAAAGATCAAATTATGATATTTTTAGAGACTTACTGACCTAGACATATAGTGTTGAGGGTCTACAGGGGTCCTTTTCATGATATTTAGATTTTCAAAGAGTTTTTTTTCTGCATGACTCTGATTTAGCAGAATTTTTTTTCAAATATTATTCTATTTAATTATTCTATGGATTGCATTTTGCATTTTTTTTAATTAATAGAGCCAGCGAATCTCTCTCTCTCTCTCTGTGTGTATATGTGTGCGTGTGTGCATGTATGTATGTACAGACACATAGATAGATAGATAGATGGATAGAAGATCTCTACAATTAAAGAACTCCACAATCAATTTTCACAAGAAGAACAAATCTTTATCAAGTAGACAAATATTAACTTGAAGCAGAAAGAAATGCACACAAATCATACACGCACTCACACAGACATAAATCACTTGTGTCTTATAGCTTTGCATAGTGTGTTCCTGAAGAGAAAACAATGCTCCCTGATTTCCTCAGTGCTGTTCCCATATACTCTTGTTAAATCCAGGCCCTCCAGCTGTTGATCTGTCTACTACATACTTTCACTGTCAGAGCACAGCAGGCCACCGAGGTGCCATAAAGCTCCAATCAACAGTCATCCTCAGATAAACCCACAGCATTATCTGCAGTTGCAATATTCTGAGCCTTTATACAAGCACATGTTAGCTTAGTTGGGCCAGCCCTGCTAGCCTCTCATGGCAAATACCAACACATGTGGCACTTTCCCATGCATGAGAAAATGGACAAAAGCCATGCAGTAGTAGATAATTACCTTAAGCAATCTAAAGATCTGTTTGACATCTAAAAGATAAATTTGTTGTGACTTGACACTGGTTGGAAGTAATCTGGACACATTTAGTTCTGATGGACAAAACCATCTATCAACAACCTAGCTACTTCAGAAAATGCTTCAATCCAGTTTTAATGTATTGAATATTAATTTGATACTTACACTGACAGAAGAACCACAGCAATTAAAGTCCATTCTGGCCTTTTGTGAATGATATTAGTGTTTGTAAACCTAAAACAAACGACAATTCATAGCACCATTAACAAAAATGCACTTAAAAGCTTTAAAAATTTTAATGTGCATTGATGGCAGTCATAAAGACTTGCGCATGCATATGATACAGTGAAATTAGTGCAATATTAAAATCAAACTGCTTTATTTGGTGTAAAGTTTTTGAAGTTTGGATTTAGTAGCTCTCAACAGGAGAGACAGAATTCCTGGAAGCAGGTTCAATCCAAGGGTGAAGTGCCCCTTCAGAGGCATGGTAAATCATCTTCATAGTATGACACACTACTTCCTGTTGACAGCACTTCTATGGCAAATCATAATTTATGGGCCGTGAAACTCAAAACTTCATGGTTTAGGCCAAAAAGGTCAAATGAGTGTCTGACAGACAGACGTAAACACTGATTTTACCCTGTCATCCACTATTATTCAAGGGTTTGGGGTTGGTAAGATTTTGTTAATGCTTCAGAAAGAAGCAATTATTTGATCAAAAATCTTTTTTGAGTAAAAACTGAAATATTAGAAGTTAAAATACCTGTTTTTTTATTTTTATTTTAATGCATTTTAATATGCCATTACTTCATTGATGGCAATTCTGAATTTTCAGCAGCATTCGATTGTCACATCATACTTCAGAAATCATTGTAATATGCTAATTTGTTCTTAAAAACATTTCTTAAAATTTTCGATGTTGAAAATAGTTGTGCTGCTTATAACTTTTTGGAAATCTTTATTTTTCCTCCTTTTTTGGATTCTTTGATGAATAGAAATTTCAGCATTTATTTAAAATATAAATCTTTTATAGCATTACAAATGTCTCTACTGACAATTTTGATTAATTTTAGGTATCTTTACTCAATAAAAAAAGTAATTAATACTTTTGAACAGTGGCATACATGTACTACCTCATCTAAAATCCTTAACTCTTCGTCTAGTGTGCAATGTGACTTACCTGAATGTCCTGAACAAATTATTTATGTCATTGATTACATCACTCATCGTTAGATGCAGGAGTCCCACAACATCTCTCAAGCTTTGAAAGGACACAAAGAGGGGGAAGACTTTTATATGAGATGTCGTTAACTGATATACTTCCATCAAAAAATAAATAAATGAATACACTTTTGCTACTACTGAGGTGAGATATGGTTATGGTTAGGGACAGGTTTGGTGGTATGGATAGGTTTAGCTTAGGTTTAAGGGTGGGTCAAGGCAGAGGTAGGATCAACAGTGTAATTACAGATTAATTACATACATAACTACAGTATGTAACTACATATTTTTTAAATATAGGTACAATGGAAGACCGTGTGTACACAATAAGTGCATTGTATCAAACATTAATTTAAAGGTAACTACATAGTACAAAGATACTTGATAAATAGTTGGTTTTAAGGAGGTTATGATTTGCAAGAAGACGGAGTACTAGGTACTTTGATTTTCTTTCCAGCATATCTTACAGCAGTAACACAGGGCACCCTTTATATAGATTTCAAGCAGGTCAAATGCATAAGATAACATTATTATAGTGCGAGAAAAACATTATTAATGGTATCTGAAATGACAAACACTGATCCAACCATTGCTGAACACTGACCTCTGGCTGAGCTTCTCCACAGCAATGCGTTTCTGAATCAGATGCTGTGCATGAGAATCAAACAAGGGCAGAGGAGGGTCCTTCCCACTGTCCTGCAGGACCATGACAAAAAAAAAGTTTTAATCAAGAATGTAACATACAGAAATCAATGAGACATGCTGCCAGTTCTCATGAGGAACTCGTCTAACATGCTTGAATTGAGCACCCACAACAGGACAGTCCAAGTAACTGCAGGTTCAGACTTCAGAATGCACATACTGTGGCCTGAAAATCTATTTATATCAGAGGTGTAAAGAGTACCTGAAAACCATACTTGAGTAAAAGTACAGATACCTTACAGTGAAAATTACCAATTCCAAAACAACTTGAGTAAAAGTATTAGAGTATCTGATTTTAACAGTACTTAAGTATTTTACTTATACTAAATATAGGCTCAAAGATGCACAAGTCAAAGAGACATGCCAGTCAAAATCTGAAACATCGTGGAGAAGCTGGGGAAAACAGGCAGAGGCAAGATATTTCATGGAAAAGCTAGAACAAACAATAAGCCAAAAACCAAAGGGAACAAAGGACAGAATGACGGGCAAACAGACAACCATTACATTCAACAACTCACAAAGAACTAAAGAAACACTAGGGCTGTATATACAGGAGGTTAACAAGCTGAACAATATAAGATACAAACTGACTACAAGCACCATGGGAGACAAGAAGTGACAAAAGTCCAGGACAAGGCACAGAAAACGCAGCAAAAACAAGAAAAAGCTGATTTGTGAGGAGAGCAATCACACTTATTTTCTGAAACCAAAATAAAACTGAACACCACAGAATTACAAAAACGATGAACAATATTCTTCAAAAAGGTCTCTTCAGTGTAACGGATAAATAAAATAATGTTAAGTAAAACTAAAAAGTCTTCTTGCACTGGATGTGCTGGTTTTGGTCTCGTTGGCAGCTGCAGTCATGTCCTCATCTCATTTATAAAACACCTGTGATTCACAACTACTGGCTAAGAAACTCACATTCACGTAAAGTAGCCATGTTGACAAGTTTGGGTAAGGGCAAAATGCACAAGATATAGTACTTTCAGTGCCCTGTAGTTGGCAATATCACATCTTTTGTAGCATAAATAAACTGCTGCAGAAAAGCTAGGTGCCATGCAAAATGTAACGTGTAACTGCAACACTCATTTCAAATGTAGTGGAGTAAAGAGTACAGATACTCATTTAAAAATATAGTGAACTAGAGAGTAAAAGTTGCAAATATCTTTGATACTCAGTACAACTACAAAGTATCCGAAAAGATACTTAAGTACAGTAATTAGTTACATTTACTCAAGTACTTTACACCTCTGATTTGTATGTTTACGCTACACTTTCCAAAAAAAAAAAAAAATTTAAGTCAATTTAAAGTCAATTTTTCTTTAAAAATTTACATTCATTAAAGTCATAAAGTTTAAAACAAACTAAACATATTTGCGGCTGTCAAATATTATTACCAAAACTAAAACCATTAAAACAGTAAATATTAACTGAAATAAAATAAAATGTAAAATATTAATACAAATTATAATAGTATTTAAACAATATTAAAACAACAATTCACATGTCCACTAAAAAACATTGTGAAACCATTTGGTAAAAATCACTGCAAAAAATGTCTCAAGTTAGATTTGGAAGACAAAAAAAATATCATCAATGCAAGTGTAAGTCTTTAAGTGTAGCTTTAAGGTGAGACAGGCAAATCATTCAGTTCCCACCTGTTTGTCTTGAGTGTCTTTGATGGCATCTGTCTTGACCTCTTCAGGCAGAACATACACTCCTTTATAAAACTCTCTCACTCTCAGATCCAGCAACTCTGTCTCCTTCCGTAGTGTTTCAAAATTAGGAGCTGAAGCACTGGGTCTGGAAGAACTTCCACTGTTCTGTCTCAAGCTCACTTCCACCTCAGCCTCATCCAGGTCATCTTCATCCAGTTCCTCCACTTTCTGTGCAGAAACCTCTGTTTCAGAGGCATAATCAGGCCCATAAAGAAACTTCATGGTTTCTTCAGTTCTCCATTCCATAAAAGTTTGGCGTAGACGCTCTGGCAGGCACAAACTGATAGGAGTTGTTTTACCTTTGTTATGGTCCTTCAACAAGCCTTTGAGGCCTGCAGCTCCTCTCTTACTCATGCTCACCTGAGTGATGTTCAGACCACTAGCAGGAGGGGTGGAGTTTCCAATCTCAGGCTGTGAAGGGAGGTTAGTTTCCTGCTGGACTGCAGTGTCCTTCATACTACATTGATTCAAAAGCTCCAGAATTCCTTCAACATCAGATCCAGCGGATGTGGTTTTATTTGGTACAGACAGACAGGCAGTTGGGTCCGTCTGTGGTTGAGGAGTTTTTGAAGATCCACTTTCATCATTATTTTCTCCATCGAGTGTTTGTGTAAGTTCAGGATGTGCATATCGCTTATTTTCAGCACTCAAACTGTCCTCACTTACTCCATCCCTCTTTGGCAGTTTTCCCCAGTGTACCCTCGCTTGTTTATGCTGTCTGGAGACCACACTGGAGACAAAGTCTTGCTCAATGTCACTGTTGTCACTCTGGTTGAAGGGAGGGGAGTCCTTGTGAGATTCAGGAACGTCTGGGACAGGATTCTCAATGTCAGCTTCTGTCAAAGGCTTTTCTACCAACTTTATTTCATGTCCAGAGCTGCCTCTGTAGACAGACGAGAATACATTGTGAGTCAGTTCATACAAATATAATCTACTAATTTCTTTAGAATGTTATGTCACTGCAGAAGATCTTCTACTAAACCATGACATTTCTCTAAGACAAACAAAACAGCATGTACATACCCCTCTCCTTCTTTCATCAGCTTAACTTCAGGAGGCCTTTTATAAAAAAAGAATGTAACTTTTTTTTTTTTTTTAAATAAAATGCTAAACATTGTTACATAAAATAAAAAATATGAATAAAATGCTAAATATCTTATTGCTGAATGCACTACTCCTCAAAAATGTGGTGTCAAAGTATTTTTTTTTTTTTTTTGAAAGAATATTCTGTAAGGACATATTACATTAATAATAAAAGACATTTGTAATGTTATAAAAGGTTTATATTTCAAACAAATGTTATTCAGGTTATACATAATAATAAGAAACCAAATCAGCATATTAATACAATATTTCTGTTTTTACTGTACTTCTGATCAAAATAAAAGCAGTCTTGGTCAGCATGAGACTTCTTTCAAAAACATAAAAAACCTTTCAGAATCCAAACTTTTGAACAGTAGAAAAAATGTAATACTATTAGTGAATACATAATTCATAGTTGTATAGTGTACAATTATAATAAGTTATACTTTTACAATGTACAAATATATATAAAATAGATATGTGATTAATAATAAATATTTGTATTAATAAATTACACATTTACCTAAATATAATTAAGTTTAAGTAACACAGTAAAGTAATTGTTTGAAAGATACACTACCTCTCATCCTTTCTAAGCCAAAGTGGAGTTTTTGATATCTGGAGCTCAAAACATTTGGAGGCTTTGTAGCAGAAATTACTGCAAAAACACTGAAAAATTGAACAAACAAAAGAAAAAGATGAAGAACTTGTCTGCTTAATCTGCTATTAGTTTTTAAAAGAGAATATAAAACAAAACAAGGAATAAAATCATACCTTGCGCTCTGTAATATCATAGACTCTGTTAGTTTTGGTGGATATTTTAAACTGTTGAGTAGGTATCTGAAATGTAATAAAATAAACTCTTATGAGACAGACAGAAACAACTGATAATGCAAATGAAAAACGTGGAAAAGAAGTGATGTTTACTGTGTAATCCCTAAAGGTTCTTACATTACTTAGTTTATTTGGACACCTAGGATATCCACACAGTTTAGCAATGGACCGTTCTTCCACTGTGTCTTTGTAGTTGGCAGGAGTGATGAGCCATGCCTATAGATAAAAGGACATACTCTTTGAAGCACAACAAACAACTATTTAAATCTCTATCTGAGCTGTATAGAGGTCAATTACAGCATGTGACTCACACAGTCGATGAGGAACTCCTCTGTCACACTGTCCTCCAGCAGCCGCTCAACCACCTGCAGGGCTTTGCGCTCCAACTCTAGCTTCTGTCTGAGCGCATCTTTAATAGCTTCCCTCCTGCAAACATTACACTCCATGTAACCCGTATCACTTTAATAACTTTATCATATAAAGTGTTACTCCAAAACAGTTCAACTAAAGTAAACAAACATACTTTCTCGCCTCATTCGCTGCTGAAATCACCGGGGTTCCTTTACCACCTAAACTCCAGGACAAATATTCAGTTAAAATATAAAAACAAAAACTTCGAGGGAAAATTCCATACATATATACTACCTTTCTTCTTTGATTTTGAGGCTCGAATCTTTCTGGTCGCTTCCATGCTTGTTTTCTCAAAACAAAACTCCTTCCGCTTTCGTCACAGCACTACGGCAAGCAGCCAGGCGACGCGCTTCATTCCGCTGCAGTTTCTAAACATGCGGAGCTGCGTATGGAAAGTATAGCTGTAAGTGAGCGCGCTTTTGCAATTTCTATCTTAAGTAGACGTATATCTCATTAACAAAATAAATCAGCAGCCATGCCTATATAAAGCTACGCGAAAGCTTAATCTTATTGTAGAGCTTATTTTGAATACGCCAGTCGTATAGAGATTTTAGCTATCTTGCTAATGACTGCAATAAGCAGTTTTGCATCAATACAGACTCTGTGAGGAAGACTGAGGTGTATTTTTGAATCTTTTTTATTGTATGGATATTTTCTTTAATATGCGTGTCTGCTGTGTTTGTTAATGATAGCTGGACAGTGTATGACAGTGAGCTGCTCTTTATAAAGATGTCATGATTGATCATGACGTCAGTGCACTCTTGTCTTCGCACCTTATTACTCTGTTATCAATTATAATATCATAATTTCTTTATACAGAAAGCCTTGATCACAGAAGACGTTTCTGGCCATCAAGATGGCTCTAGAACAGCTCTGTGATGTGGTCCAGAGATGTGTGAGTGGTGTAGATATGTTCTACTGTACATTTACAATGTGTCAGCTACACAAAGTCACCTCATTTTTTCTTTAGCAAGCAATCAAGGATGAAGGCTTCTCACCGGAAGACTATGATTTATTCTTCACCGCAGGAAGAACCTGTATAGAGCAAGGCAACAGTGCTCAGGTTCTCAGCATCCTAGTTGATGAGAAGAACAAGGTGAGTTGAACAGTGCACTTTGTGATTCAAGTATGAAGAGGACAAATTCAGGAAGCTTTATCCTTGTTTTACTCAAGAACATAGTGAGATGCATGGGCTGGAATCTGCTGGGGCCTCTAGTACAGATCCTCTTGAAGAAGGAAGACCGAAACCTTCCCCACTGCCATGCCATCCTGTCACATCTGCTGGAGGTTATTTGTGATTTTTTCTTTTTTAAACTGTGATGAGATATTTGGTTATGACCAGCATGGAAGTTTCCATGCTGCTTTCATTTATTCAGTGATGTTTTGTGAAACAGGTTTGCAGTCCTAAAGAGCTGCTGGTGGGTTTATTGGAGCAGGTGGAAGAGGCTGATACTGGCTCCATCGCTGAGACAGTTACTCTTCTCCTCAAGCCTTTACAAACAGGTTTCTCATCTCTTTGTCGCTGAATCATAAACACTGAAATTAAATACATTGCTTTTTTTAAACAAATGTTTTGTGGTGATGTTTCGAGTGTTGGTGTTTTAAGGGGAATGAAGTCAGATAAGTCCTTTATTTGGAAAAAGCTGTTTGGTATACTGCTGAAAGCCTAAACATTTCAGCTACTAAAACCATCTCTGAGAAGCTTAGAGATTTAATTTTGATGTCTAGTATTCTTCACATTAGAGATTTAGATTTGATCTTTTGATCTTTTTAATCTACACTACTGCTAAACATTGTGGGGTTGTATTTTTTGTATTTTTCAAAGCAGTCTCTTATGCTCAAAAAGACTGCATTTATTTTGATTAAGTAAAAAAGAACAATTATTGAGTTAAAACAGTAAAATTAGTAGTTAAGGATTGTGAAATATTATCACAATTTGAAATGACTGTTTTCTATTTTAATGTGTTTGAAAATGTAATTTAGTCCCGTGATTAAAAAAATCCATTACTGACCCCAAACATTAGAGGCAGTGTAGATAAACTCACTAGATTTCACTAACTTACTACTCAATTGTTTGTCCAACTCTTCCATGTTACTCTTTATGTATTTATTTTTTAAATGTTGATGTTTGAATGGTTATTGAAAGGATCCTAAACTAAATGACTCCTCTTTTCCCCCCAATGTCTCCTGACCCTCTCAGCGCTGCTGCGGCTGGGCGTGAAGAAGGCTTCATCTGTGGGCATGGCTCTCTCCACACTTCTTAGCCAGGTGGCCAGATTGCCGGTGCCTGTCACCAAAGAGCAGGAGGAGGATGATGTTTTTGGTCTGTGTCACTGCTGCACTGCTCTTCTACAATTTGTCAAGCCCTTTGTTGAGGAGATCAAGGAAGTTGTCAAGGATAACAACAAAATATGCAAGGACAATGAGCTCAGAGTGGAACTACTCAAGTTGTAGGTGCCCAGTTTGTTGTTTAGAATTATGTAAATTGATTTTTCCATTTTTTTTTTATTATGCAATATAGCATACAATTATAATATTGGCCATTTATTTCTTAATCATATTTTTTATCCAGCTGTATGAAGAGTTTAAGTAAGCCTCTACTGGAAGTGCAGTTGAAAGATCCAGACACACTTCTGAAATCCCCTCTGAGAGACTTTGCTACAGAGATACTGGTATAAAATTGCATGAATGTTCTTAACTATTACATTCCTTTATTGCAATATATATTGCACTTAGACTACTGCTAAAAAGTTTGGGATCAGTAAGATTTTATTCAGCAAGCATACATTAAAAAAAAAAAAGACTTTATAAATATACTGTTCACTTTCAATGCATCAAAGTATCCTGAAAAAATCTTTCCACAAAAAAAGCAGCACAACTGTTTTCAACATTGATAATAATAATAAGAAATATTTTTTGAGCAGTAAATTAATATACAGATTGTTTTCTGAAGACTGGAGTCTTCAACTTTGCCATCACAGGAATAAATTGCATTTAAAAAATGTTAAAATAGAAAAAGTTATTTAAAATTGTCATAATATTTCACAATATAATTGTATTTCTACCAAATAAATTCTTCGTTCTAAAAGACTTCTTTCAAAAACATTTAAAAATCATAACAAAACCAAACTTTTGAACAATAGCGTAAGTTGCACTAATAAAATTGCATCAAGTAACAAAATGAAATTTAGAGGCATCTGCCAATGTATTTCAGTATTACTGCCTTCATGTACATTTTCATCATTTATCTGCATTTATGTCTACAGATCATTTTGTCGAGTATTGGGGAGTCACTCCCTGATTTGTTAAGTCGTAATGTATTGAAAAGAAGGGAGGTCCCAGGTTTTCTTGAAGAGGAGGTAAGATACCCAAAGGAGTCACTGGCCTGCTTGTCCCACCTGCTTTTTGTGGATCATATAGCTGTGGACATCTTTCCAGCTGTTCTCAGGTGAAGAGTGAATCTGTTGACCATGTTGATTTACATTTGTATTAAGAATGAACACAGAACAAATGTTTTTGCTAACATTTTTTTACATGTTTTTTTCAGTCCGATTTTTGTTCTGCAATGCAACATGGAATATATTGATCTGCTGTTAAGCAGGTAATTTTGGACTTATGACAGTAAATCTGAATATTTAAATGAGAGTCTCGCTGAAAAACAAATTTTATCTGCATTCGTAGAACTGAAGAATCCCGTTTGCAGAAAGGACTGGTATGAGTGTTCTTTACAACTACAAACCATACCACGTTGTATTTTATGTTTTATACAGAGATTGATAGCAATAATTTATTACGTGCGATTGTAATATTCCTTTAATTCTTTCATCATAGGAATTATATGAAAAAAGTCTTAACAGAGTGGAAGACAACAATCTACCAGTAGATCTTTTGGAGCTGAAGACATTTTTCAGTGTTCCACAGGTAAAAATGTTATAACTAATGATATTTTAACAGTAGTTTTGTGCATCTTTAAGGTGTTCTAAGACATTCTGTTTTCTCTTCAGAATTTGGTTAAAGTTATGACGCTGTGTCCAGACCAGACTTTGGTAAGTGAGACCTTTTGTGTGGAGGTAACTGGTAATATAATGTGGTTCGTGGCTTATCATTGTTGATTTTGATTTGTCTTTGCCCACATCACCACAGAGAACTAAAGGCCTGAAAGTGTTTCAGCTGAGTATTGACAAATTCGACACAGAGGCCAAATACAAGTTTTTCAAGTAAGCTTTTATTCTAACATTTACACATGAAAACTTCTCATTATTTTGTCAGACACAAAACATTGTTAATAAAAACATACACGAAAAAAAAATCACTGCACTCCTTTTGGTGCGTAGATCATAAAAACATACAGAAACTGCCCATGATATGTTAAAAGGGCAATTGTAACTTTTATTTTTCAAAATTTTGAATTTTGAATTTATCTCGCAGAGTAGGACAGGTAATTAATAAAATTTATTATAATTGCTATTTAAAATAATGAACAACAAATTTGGTTACTGATAAATCCTGTCTGTACTCTGTGAACAGAAAACACATGTCAGACACTTTACAGTAGTGAATAATGCAATTTTGAAATGAAGCATATAAAATATAGTGACACATTTAGGACACAGATTGAGCCTCTTTGGGGAAATTGCCCGACCCAAGTTACCGTAAATATGAGAATGTTTATATTAAGTGATTCAAACAGTTGCATAAAGTTTATTGTGGCCTGCCATGTCAAGTGGTTTGAAAGATGCATTTAATGCATTTGATTTGTTTTCCTCGCGTTGTAATTTTACAGGTGTATGTTTGACTGTAAGTGTTAGAAAGTCTCACTTTTATGTCCATTTTGTATAAAGGCTCATCCTGGACCATCCATTTTTGTAAATAATGGATTAAAAGGAATAATTTCTCTAAAAATTTCTCATGTCGGTAGTTTTTAACGACAAATAAGAGTTTGCGCTAGCACAGGCTGTAAGTAAATCTGGCCATTAGTAAAAGATTCAGTAAATGATATTCTTCCATTTTCAGGGGCATGTTGAAAACAAGTCACCATGCAGGGGTGGAGGGATATATAATCAAGAACATCAAGAACCAGGTTGACTTTTCACTCAGGGTAAGATACATCATGATATCATGTCAGTTCATCAACATTAACCTTCATAAAATCGTACCCCCATTGATTGTTTTGATATTGCATGTTTTAGCCATGTAATGGTAATGATTGGTTCCTGGGTAAACATCTGCTGCCACTGCTGCGGCTAGTGCTGTGCCTTCCACATGGACCAGAAACAGACCTGCTGCAGAACTTAGACAGGTGAGACCCTTTAAACAAACCCGAGTCTTTCTGCAACTGCAGTTGGTTCAGTGGCAGTCAATTTGACTTGACAAAACTGCTATCAATATCAAATAGGATCATGGAATCACTGAACCTCCTGAGGTACATGCTCATCCGAGATAAAGAATGGGAGAATGAGGTAAGCTCATTCCAACCTCTAATGACTATGCAGTACATCAGTAGTTCAACCAAAGTCCTGGGAACCACTAGGGGGCATTAGCACACTTTCAAATTTAAAATAAGAAAAAACAAATATTTATGGTACTATTATTGGGTAACAATTGCTGACCAGTGTTATTTTAGTATAGTAGAGATACTGTTATAGTTTTTATTAATATTTTCAATTATTTTTATATTTATTTATATTACCTTGTAGTCAAAAAGGTTGATAAACACTGCTTTACATGGCATACAAAATTTGCACATTCTTATCTCTTTAGACAGGAATCTGGACAGAACTTTATAAGATTGAGGACAACTATCTGAAGCCACTGAGGACCGGTCTGAACATGTCCAAAGCACATTATGAGGCAGAACTGAAGAGCGCGAAAGAAAATAAGAGGATCAGTTCAAAAGGTGCAATACACTCTCTTCATAACATTGAGCTCTCTGAAAGTAACCATATTTAACATATTTATGCTGTGTGAATGTAGTCTGTCACATAAATTTTCTGTAGTCAGGCTGTTGATCCTTTTTTTTTGTTCAACAGACTCTAAAACATCAGTCTGCACAGTAACTGTTGACAATGAGAAGCTGCCCAACATGACACCAGAAATGCAGATTCAGGTATATTATTTTGTGTATTAATCAACATTAGTGATGTTATACAGTGGACACAAGTTAACAGAGTTTGCATGCCACTTCTGCAGGTTCTGCAGTCAGCCGTCTTCACATTTGACCTGATAGAGAGTGTCTTGGCAAGAATTGAGGAGATAATCGAGACTAAAGAAAGACCCCTGTTGTGATGTGAGAGACCGTATGACCCCTTCAACATCTTTCCTTTTGGTTAACATAGTCAATGTTCTTGAAGCAGATTCTTTTAAAGACCCTAAAAACCAATCAAAGGGATAGATGATGCCACCAGCTCTACGGTGGGGAACAAAGCATGGACTTTTGATTTGCTTTATTTAGCGGTATTTTCTCTCTGTCCACTCTGGCTCCAGTTGCTCATCACTATACAGAAACATATTAGTGTAGTATATAGACAGTGAGAAAATCATATTTGTAACTTTTTTTGGATAGATTTTCAAGGATTTTCTGAACTATGATTGTGCAAATTTGTTTGTACATGTCAAGATACTAATGTAGAAAAGTCATGTTAGGTCACCTATAAACATATATGACAGTACAGTATGTTGTTGGATTATTATTTTCAAGCTTGAAATGTTCAGCTTTGTGTATGTCAGTCACAAAAAACAAATACTGTGAACTATGCAAAGGTGTTGCACAGATTAAGATTGAAGCGGAAAATTGCCTAGAACTTTAAGATGCTGTTTGTACCTGCATTTTTGCATCTTTCTTGTCTGTGAAATCACTGCTCTTTTGTGAGGGAAATATTTAGTAATGTTGTTCTTTTTTCTGATTTAGTAAATACCATTGTTTTCCAGATGCAGTTTTTCCTTTTCTCATACAGGATCTAAGTCACTAAGCATGTGTAATGCACTTTTTAAAAAAAAGTGAAATCAGTGTGAATGATCATGATTTATCAAAAGCTTTAGTTTATTCTAAAATTTTAAGGATTTAATTTTTTTTTTTTTTTAATGGAAAATTTATTCTATATGTACAAAATAGTTAGTAACAATCAAAACCATGTGTATATCAGAATATCACATTTGGGCGGCCTTATAAAGATACAATTTTGACATATTGCTCCACACATTCAGTAATCAAAATAATGTGAAAACCTGGGAAATAGGCAATATTTTTTTTGTTAAGGTGTTTTAACAGCATTTGCCTTACAGCTCCCAACCTTCTTAGAACAGATTCATACAACTTTGGAATTTTCAGAACATCTGCCAATTGCTCTAAAGATGTAGGAGCAAATCGGTTTCTCATTCTTTTCTCCAAAACTGTCCACAGTGGTTCGATAATATTTAAGTCTCTTTCTGGCCACGGCAGATGTGGAAGTTCATCTTTGTGATCCTAATTTCTAGTTTTTATGATTTCCCTTTTTTTTTTTTTTTAGTTTAGTTTGGTTTAGTTAAGAGAAGTTGCAGCTCTTTCATGAATGTTGGCTTTGTGAAGTTCTCTGCCACAGCTTGTACTATAGTACCACTGCTGAACACAACTTATACTACATTGATTTACAAACTAGAGTACAGACAACAAAAAAAGACAAAATTTTTCCCCACTGTAGCCGTCACAAATTATATTAACTCCTATAATATATAAACAAAACAGTCTGGTGGTTTTCAAAAGGGTTCATAAATATAATTTTATACAAAAACGTGTCAGAACCTTACATTCAAGAAATACACTAAGAGGAACTTTAAAGAATAAGTGTGAAATTTTTATTCTCAAAAGTGAATCTTAAGAAACCCCAAAAATAAGACTAATAAATAAAATCACTGTACAGAATGTAGTTAGAAAAGAGATGCATAAATGTAACTCCTTACAGAATAATACAAAATTAGAAGGCAGCACAAAAATTAATCAGTCATATCTTTGAAAAGTGGATGCTGCAGTGCCATAGAAGCAGTTATCCTTGATGCCGGGTTTAAATCTAAGAGTTTATCCAGGAGGTCATACACATCATCCGGCACTTTATCCCAGCCCATCTCCTGCAGCTCTGCACTGCTTTTGACAGAGCTCGTATGCTTCTTAACAGCATCCTGTTTTCCTTCTGCTGGGTTATGTGAGGCTTGAAACTCAGCAGGAAGTAAGCCGTCATCCCATGATCGCAAACCTCTTAGAGTCTCACAGAGGATCTTCAGGTCCAACCGAGGAAGCTCACGACTGCACACTATAGATTTACCTGCAGTCAGACATACAAAATAATATTCAATCAACTTAAGGTACAAGAAATAAGATGAGAATCAATGTACAACATGATCCAGAGACATCTGTACTCTTGAGCCTGTAGACAATGACTTACCGAACGTCTTAGCAGCCTCTATTGTCTCTCTAGATCCTCGAATGGTCATGATCTGAGTAAGAGCGATCAGATCATCACTGGCTTTGAAGAATGGATACCTCCCACTCAGCAGTGACAGCAATATGACACCTGCTGACCACATGTCAATAGCTGCAGAGAGATGTTGCTTCATTAGTCAGAATTTATTATTGTTATCTGTGAAAAGAATATATATCCTCTGAAACATAAGCTAGACAGAATTGAACCAATTATGAAATGTACATCACACTGAAAGTGCAGCCACATTTACTATTGCTTGGTGAAATTTTAGGTAAAATCTGGTCATTTCAAAAGTAAACTGCACAAATGAGAATTTGGTGAATTTGCAGACTTGACTTTCGTTCATGTTGCTCATGTGAATTTGCTTCTTTGACCAACAGAAAGTTACTTGGTTTGAAAAGTTACTTCTGCAAGCACGATGCTTAATGCATCGATACACTATTGATAATGAACAATGCATCTTTTTAACCCGTGAAATTGAAATCAAAGTTGACATCTACTTGATATCTCTGTATTACAACCATGAAACGTTATGTTGTCCAATACTCAAATAATGACATTAGCACAGAATATCAAACACAGATTTCTTGATCTGTGTCCAATTTTGACTTGTGTTTGAGTTGAGTTTTGACTTGATTTGTTTCAGTTCTGATTCACTTGGGTATATTGATGTTGATTCCATATGTGATTTTTAAAAAAAAGATTCATTCAAAGAAATTGACTTGTTTAAAGCTTGTTTGTTTGTCAATCAGACTACACTAGCCACGATGATAGCATTTGCTTTCGTGTACATCCATGTAGGAAGTCTACGTCAAGTGGCATTGTACTTTTCCAAGTAGAAAGTTTGAAACTTTACAAGTTGAATGGAAAACACCATTGGGGATAAATCACACCCCAAATAACAATAAGAAACAAATAAATATATTTTGGTAGCTTTACCTGTTCCCTGGTCAGGGCACTTAGTCAGGACCTCAGGAGCCCTAAAGCCTGGGGTACCAGCCCTCGGAGCCACCTGCTGTTTCCTGGGAAAAACAAAATGTTCTTCACTCACTGCACTATTCAATTAATGCTGTAAAGCCTGACGTGAAATAATATTCTGAAAATTCTTTTTTTAAATGGCACAGTTTATTACTAACTACTAGACAATCTAAATAATAATGTTTGCATTTTTTTATTGTGGGGGGGCAAAACATAATGCAATGCAATACAATGATGAATGAGAGACGTACAAATAATTGTATCTCAAAAGCCTGATGTATCATATTTGACACTCATATTTTGCCATGATTTTTCTAAAAATTAGGATAATCCACAATGTATATATAATCAAGTAAACTTAAATTGCTTCAGTCCAATGAGGGTGCATCTTGAAATACTACATTTACTTAAAAAGCAAAAATCAGTAAAGATGGCACAGCTAAAAGACCTAAAAGTGTACCCAGCTAAAAGTGTACCACGTCCTGAAGGTTTTTACAATTATACTAAAAGGACTTTTACTTGCTAAAACAAATTCCTGCATAGTTTTGATCATTTCTAGGCCTTAGAATTTGCATATCACAATTAAGATTAAATAGGCCTTATAAAAATAAAAATCTGTAACTATATGACTTCATTAAGAGCATGTACCTGGACATGCATATGTTGCAGACGCGGTCAGTCATGTAGCAGTTGCAGGTGAGACTCGGGTTGACGGCAGGGGGTTTGGGTTTCTGACTCTCAATGGGGGCTTTCTGTCTCTGATTCAGTGGTGCCCTCACTGGTACCGAACGGTGTTTTGAAGAAACAAACTTGCGTGGAATTAATTCCTCTCGTTTTGGTTTTGAAAGCAGTCCCTGAAATACAATTTGACAGGTGAAGAGCTTATAGTTATTCAGAAGGTGTCAGATGCAACCAGTGTGAAAACAGATGCTAACCTCAACTTTGTCAGTGCCAGGTTTATGAGAGTTTGTGCCATTTATGTTTTTCTCCCCAAATACAGACCGCGGTGCATTATCAAGTTCCAACAGTTCCTTTGAGAGGAAGGACATAAGTTTTGACATGTTTCCCAAAATAAAACAATATAAGTATGTAAACTTGGAAGTACAATATGCCCCTAATTTGACTCAACCATCATCATATTAAAAACTTTAACAATTTAACAAAGAAACCAGTGCAGACACCTTGCTGTGTTTAACGAGTGAAGCTGGGCATGGTCTTTTAGCAGGTGCTTTAGTGCTGGACTGGAGAGCAGTGTTTCTGGTGTTGGGTGGTAAAGGTACAAGTTTCTGTTTCCCAAGTGATTCCTCCACCATCTTAGATGACCCACCACCTTTATGAGCTTTTGATTTCACCACCTTCAGCAGTTCTATCAGTGTATCAGGAGTGCCCTGTGCCAGGCCAAAATCCACTAGAGCATACCTGAGGAAAGTGAGAGATGGGAATCAGCATGCCTCAGTTTACTTGGATCTATTCCTGTGGTTATCAACCTTTTTGATTCCAAGGCCCCCCTTGGTCCAAGACAAAATTCAAATGCCCTCTTATCCTCCTCCTAAACTGATCATTGTTATTGTAACATTTCGATTACAAAATTTCCCCTCCACCCCAAAATTTCAAAATTCAAAACTAAATAGACTTATGTGTATAAATGTCTATAAATCAAACATTTTGACACTTCAAAAAAAAAAAACATAGTAAACTTATTCAATATGGATCGATTAATCCAAGTCGGCAACAGAAATCTCAGATTTCAATAAAAATCATCTGTGTTTTGAAGACGAACAAATGTCTAATGGGTTTGAAACAGCATAAGGGTGAGAAAAAAAATATTCTGTTAGGAAAGCACAATATTCTGCACCAAACTGGTTGTGACAATATTAAAGGTAATTTCCCCCACTTTTACATTTTACACGATTACCTTTGCTTTCATTTAACACTCATTTAGCTGGTTAATCAATTGTTACCATTATCAATTATATAAGCAAGAAACTGTGGTGATTACATGTGTTTCAGGAAGAGACTATACTAAAACCACAGAGACATGAACATCAGATACATACTCCCTCTTTTGTCGATTGAACAGGAAATTAGTTGGTTTGATGTCTCGGTGGATGATGCCAAACTTGTGAATGTGTCTCAAGGCTTTGAGCAGGTGGAAGATGTAGTGCCTCACATCCTCAAAACTCAAGGAGCCAACAATATCCTGCAAAGAATTAAGACTTCAGAATTAAGAGTAAAATCTTGGGCACTGGCTAAGCAATTCACGGTGTATCATTATTTGGGGTAAAAGCACATACTGCGGACACTTACCACAAAGGTTTGATGCTCCATGTATGGCATGACAATGACCACGTGATGCTCTTTCCTGAAGCAGTACGTGACTCCCATCACATTTTCTTTCCCTCTGTGGAGGGAAATATAATAGATAAATCCTCTACTGTAACTCTGAAACCCAAGACTGTTCCTCACAAGGTATCTATGCCAGAAATGTGTCAAAATATGAAACTATTTTCATCACTCACCCAGCAACAGTCAGGCACTGGAGTTCAGCGGCTATACGCACAGGGTGACTGGTAGGGATCAGGTGTTTCAATGCAAACATCCTTCTCGACCCGTCGGTCATCTGTGCCTCTGCCAAATACACTGAGCTAAAAGTACCTGTAATGACAGATAAAGGTTCGCTAATCAGCAGACAGAAAACAAAAAGCGTGATATCAGAGCATTTAAAGATATCCCATCATACAGTATTTAAGCAGAAAGAAATATAATGGCAAACCTTCTCCAATTTTATCTATGATATGAAAAATTTGAGACAGCTGCGGCAGAACTTCATATAGGTATGCAATGTCTGTCTCAACATCCCCTAAACAAAAGAGAATCAGGTAGGTTTAATTATTTTGAAAAACAGTCATAGTCACTAAACAAGCATTTCCTTGAGAAAAGGAAGTATAACTATACTGACAACTAACTGCATGTTAATTCCAATTAAATGAGAATGTATTAGATAAAGCATACTGCTGAATGTACTGACAAGCATTTTAGGAAACTTAAATTCTAAATTAATGTTAGTGCATTTATATTTTTGATTAAATGTAATCTCAAATAACACATTACAGATCCAATTATAAACAAGTACTTAACAAATACACACATGAAAATGTGTATTTCTTTAAGGCACAAGAAAAGATTCTTATGATTGATATTTTTATGATTACATGCTCTCACAAGGGTTCCCGCATATTGAAAAATTGTCTCACTCACTGGGAATTCTGTGTTGGTTCCTGCCCTTTTCAACACTTTGTTGAGTGCTCCTCTGGACAGTCTGAGCTGCTTCCATTTAATCCCACAAAAAACCAAACTGTTGGATGACATTAAATAGTATTATTACTCATTTATGTTACAGCTTAACTGGCATATTACTAACGCCAAACAAGGCCAAAAAACACACACAAACACAAACACAAACACACACACACACACACACACACACACACACAAATAATAATGGTTAAAAAAAAAAAAACTTTAATATACCTTTTAAGGTCGTAAGTTAATGCGGTAATGAACATATTATAGCTTACCTGTTTTTTTTGTTTGGTTTTTTTTGCTTTCACCGAGTTTATGAAAAACACTGTCCCAGCAGACTGTACCTGCACTGACATAAACGGTTACCGCGTGGAGTTCACGAGTTAACTTAAGGGCTTATTTTGATATTAAACACTATATGCGTCGCCCTGTCAAACACATTTGTTTCTAAAAGACACAGCGAATATTTTAATATACACAAACTTTCTTGTGAGACGCCTCTCTTCCCGACGACTTCCAAGTCCCGCGCTAAAACAAGACGCAGATCACGTGACCAGTGCTATGCCATTTGGTCCAAGAAAGCAGTTTCACCAACTCAGACAATGCGCAGTTTACCTTTAACAGAATTAAATTATCATATACAACTATAGTTAATATGGAAGTTTTTTTTCTCTAATAAAATTAAAATTATAAATCAAATGCCCAAATACAGTTCTCAAAATAACAGTTCAAATGATGAAGACGATGTAAAACACAGTTTAATTTCCCCATTTGATAAAACATGAACACGTTGTTTTGTGTTTGGTTTTGTTTTAGTATTTAATTTCAAACAACTTAATTAGAATTTATTATCGAATTATTAAAAAGGCGTTTCATTTATTGCTAAAATGTTGAAAGATAGATATTACACATTTTTTGTTATTTAGTGTATTAGTAGTTTGAAGAAATTGTTTTTATTGTTTTTACATTGGCTTTTTGTCCGGGTAACTTTAAGAGGGCTTTTATATTGAAAAGTCTTTATCTTGCAGAGGCGCGCTCTCTTCCGGTGTGAAGTAGGATTCAGTTTACTATTGTTTTTTATTGCTGCCGTACGGTTCCATTCACTGATGTACAATGCAGTAACTTAAAAATTTACTGTGACTAGAGCTGCTGTAAGTAAACTATCGTTCATATCAGGTTTTTAATTATGGATCAATTTGTAGTTCGGTTACCAAAGGCAGACAGGGTGAAACAGGAACCAAAACAAGAGAGGAATTACAAGCAAGCAACCTTAGAGTCTCTGCGGGTAAGTCATTGGCTGTCGTACATTGGCCATCATTTTTCACCAGGTTTGGATTTATTCATGTAGTCATCTGTATTTGTTCCAGAGAGTGGTCGTGATTGAAGACATTGAAAGGTACAGGTCAATCCTTGAACTGCCTGGCCAGCCTAAAGAAAATATGATAGAAGCCTTGAAGGAGCTCGATAAGAAAATGCCTTCCAGAGAAGTGCTGAAGACTACTAGAATCGGTAAGAGTTTGTTGTCCTTTTTTCTTTTTTAAATCTCTGGTGTTCTTGTTATATTTCTCTTTTTATTTCTCAATCTCAGATATTGAGACATTTGAAACGTAGATATTAGTCAATTGCTAACATCTGTATCCCCGAAAATCATTCCCCTAACAAAATTAAAATGAAGAAAAAATGTCACATTCTAACAAATACTATTTAAAATTCATACCACTTTCTCATTGGTTTGCAGGACACACAGTTAACAACCTACGCAAACACTCAGAAGATCCTGAAATCAAGTCACTAGCGGGGGAGGTGTATAAACACTGGAGGACCTTCATTGAGGAACATGCAAATAAAGCTACTATAGAAGTTCGCTGTGACAAACAGACAGAAAGTTTAAGGAGCAATGCAAAGAAACTGCTGTCTGAAGCCATGGGGCTGAAGGTACTGGTTCTAACTGGTCATTACAATTTCTTAACGACCTATGCTTTCAATAGTTTATTGCTATATAAAGAATTAGCTTCAAGGTTGAATACCTCTGCTCCCAACCACTAGAATGTAGAAATAGCTGTGCTGTACCTTCTAATTTCAATCCCAAAAAAGTGATGTTCTTCCGCAGTATTTTTGTCTTGTTTTCCAGTTCATTTACTAGAGACGCAAAATGACAACGCAAAATCTTCTTTTCTGAGTAATTGGTCAAAATGAAGGGAGTTTATAATGAAAACAAGAACAAATATGTCAATTGCCAACTATTGCTTAATTGAAAATCTGAAATTGTTTTACCTCAAATTAAGGCCTTTCAAATATTTTAAGTAGTAATTTTTCTGAGCCAATTGGCAGATATTTGTTTGTTTTAATCATAAGTTTACTTCATTTTGATCAAATTCTCATAAAGTTTTAGATTTTAGAGTTTTAGACATTTGCACTTCAAAACAAGATAAAAATACTTTAGGAAGACACATTTTAGCAACGTGATCAGCAATGTTCCCTCTAATTTTTTTTTTCTCTTGCTGAGCAAAACTTTTCTGTATTGGGTGGACATTTCGGGCACCTGAGAAAAAGCATTTTATACCCTGTACAGCGCACACACAAAAAAGTGTGTAACTTTTAACTTTAATTTGCTATTTATATTTGATTGGACTCTTGATGTAACTAAATGATGTAAGCTACATTTTAGGTTACCTGAGGAAACATTTTTTACAGAATAATACACTGCTGTTCAAAAGTTTGGGATCAGTAAAGTTTTTTTAAAGGAGTTTGTTATGCTCATCAAGGCTGTATCTATTTGCTGTATCTATTCTATTTGAAAAAAATAAAATACTGAATATTATTTCACAAAATAATATTGTGAAATATTATTGCAATTTAAAATGAGTTTTCTATTTTAATGTACTTTAAAGTATAATTTATTCCTGTGAAGCAAAGCTGAATTTTCAGCATCATTACTCCAGTCTTCAGTGTCACATGATCCTTCAGAAATCAGTCTAATATGCTGGTTTTTAATAAATGTTGGAAGCAGTTGTGCTGCTTAATATATTTGTGGGACCTGTGTTTAAATATAAAGTTAAAAAGAACAGTGTTTATTGAAAATAGAGATTTTGTTACAATATACACTATTCAAAACTTTGGGGTCAGTTTAAAAAAAAAAAGAAACTTTAAAAAAGTTATATTGTTAGAAAGGATTTCTGTTTTGAATAAATGCTGTTCTTTTTAACTTTTTGTTAATCAGAGAATCAAAGAGAAAAGTATCGCAGGTTCCAAAAAATATTAAGCAGCACAACAGTTTCACTGTTGTAAATCAGCATATTAGATCAATAACATTGATAATAAATCAGCATATTAGAATTATTTCTGAAGGATCACGTGGCACTGAAGACTGGAGTAATGATGCTGAGTAATTCAGCTTTGGAATACATCACAGGAATACATCATATTTAAAGTATAGGTATTAAAATAGGAAACCAATATTAGAAATTGCAATAATATTTCACAATATCACTGTTTTTTTTTTCTGTATTTCTGAAATAAATACAGCCTTGATGAGCAAGAGACATTAAAAAACAAGGTCAATTATTTATTAGGTTTATAATGTAGGCCTAACATAATATAATATCAAAACAAACTAAAGCATTTAATCTGACAGAATAGAAAACAAACTGCCCTTACAGAAAAACCACATGAATTTCACATGTGCAAAAACACATGGGGTCACATATACATGTGATTCTGCACATGTGAAAATTCATGTGTGAAAACATGAAAATCACACATGAAACGTGTGCTTTGCACATGGAAAATGTGTGTTTTTGGAACATTTTAGTGTGAATTTGCATGTGAAACCCATGTATATTCCCATGTGAAAACCATGGCACTTTCCTATGTTAAACCCATGAGATCACATGTGAAATGCATGTAAATGGTATTATTGGAAACCGTGAAATTCATGTGTTTTCTTTCTGTAAAGGTAAAGCAGAACTTAAACTGAAATCCAAGTTAAATATTTTCAAAAAACCGTGAACGTGAATTCTTATATCTAAACATTGTAGTTTGCGCACTACACCTGTGTGTCACTGTAAATGTAAGTTTTGTTACCGTTCTATGCCCATCCTCAGCTATTTCAAGCAATTAATTAAAGGAACACTCCACTTTTTTTGGAAATAGGCTCATTCTCCAACTCCCCCAGAGTTAATAAGTTGAGTTTTACCGTTTTTGAATCCATTCAGCCGATCTCCGGATCTGGCGATAGCACTTTTAGCATAGCTTAGCATAGATCATTGAATCCAATTAGACCAGTATCATCGCGTTCTAAAATGATCAAAGAGTTTCGATATTTGTCCTATTTAAAACTTGACTCTTCTGTAGTTATATCGTGTACTAAGATCGGTGGAAAATGAAAAGTTGCGATTTTCTAGGCTGATATGATTAGGAACTACTCTCATTCCGGCGTAATAATCAAGGAACTTTGCTGCCGTAACATGGCCGTGGCAGGCGCAGTGATATTACGCAGCGCCTGAAAGTAGTCCCCAGCTAGGTAACTAGTTATGATATAGCTGGGGTCTACTTTCAGGCGCTGCGTAATATCATTGCGCCTGCTACACCCATGGTACGGCAGCAAAGTTCTTTGATTATTACGCCGGACTGAGAGTATAGTTCCTAGCCATATCGGCTAGTGTTGTGAACACATTGACCAATCGGCGCTGTTTAAGAATCCACTCAACAGCGCTCAAATCTTAGCGGGAAATGGACGTTTTTAAAATTTCAGTACCGAATGTTATCGCGGTCAGTACTTTTGACAACACTAATATCGGCCTAGAAAATCACAACTTTTCATTTTCCCTCAGTCTTAGTGCACGATGTAACTACGGAAGAGTCAAGTTTTAAATAGGAAAAATATCGAAACTCTTTGGTAATTTTTGAGCGAGATGCTAACGGTCTAATTGGATTCAATGATCTATACTAAGCTACGCTAAAAGTGCTACCGCCAGACTCGGCTCAATGGATTTGAAAACGGTAAAACTCAACTGTTTAACTCTTGAGAAGTTGGAAAATGAGCCTATTTTCAAAAGAAGTGGAGTGTTCCTTTAATACATGAGGACGTTTTATCACATGTCATTATTGTATTTGCGTTGGCTCTCGATTTGAGCTATTTTGTCCGCAACCATTTATAACCCAAGTATTCGGTTTCTACAGCGACTCATTTGGCGCACATCGTTCTCTTTCTATGAAACCTGTAAACCGCATTCACCGGTTCTAAACCTATAGCGAAATCAACTCTATAGCGGTTTACCCGAGCATTGCAAGTTTTTTTCGCTTTTACTAGAATTAAATCGAATGGCTTTCCCAATTCATTTTTGCGTGTGCATGGCACATTATTTCTGCTTAGAGGGAACATTGGTGATCAGTAGCTGTTATTTCCACAAGAAAGTCTTAAATGTAGCCCACCTTTAGAAATGCTTCAGGAACCCCATATAAAATATTATCATGACACAGTTGTACTTTATATTCTTATTGTACAATAGATAGTAATTATCTTCCTAATGTTCCAGGTGGAGCATGGACTGGTGGAGAATATAGAGAGAGAAGTGTTTCACCAAAGCTCTCGACTTATTAGTGGAGCATACAGAAGGACTGTGAGAGCTCTCGTCTTTGCACTGAAAAATAGGCCTGACTTGAGAGCGCAGGTCAAGGATGGCAAATTACCAGTTAATAAATTTGTAAACAGTCACAAAAAGAAACTGTGAACAATGGAAAAATTCAAATATGGGACCTCAAGAAAATATTTTTTAACTCTTTTCAGTCTTGTTCTTAAATACAACATTTGACTTTTATTTATATTGCATTTGTCAGTATGTTCTTTCCAAAATAATACAAAAATAGAGATGTATCAAGTCCTTATATATGGATTGTGTGGCACACCTATAGAAGCACCAACCACACAATAGCAATTAACATGAGGATCACAGCGAGAACACAGATGCTGATGAAGATGATGTCACTGGTCTCATGAGGTTCACTTTCTTCATCGACATTCTTGTTGTTTGATTCCTTGGCCAGACGGGCCAGTTCATTGAGCCGGTTACGCTCCTCAACTGAGATGATGTTGACCATGGCCACCTTCCTCTGGGCATCACATTGCACCTCATACTCCTGAATATTCTGCTGCGGTCCATCAGAGTAGTCAATATAAAGCGAGTTCACCAGCATGGTGATGTTTTGACGTTTCTACAGAAGATCACAGGATATGGGGCAACATTAATTTTAATTTGAACAAAACCGTATTAAATCTAGTCTTTAAGCTGATGTAAGATACAGTCAGGTCCATAAATATTGGGACGTCAACACAATTCTAACATTTTTGGCTCTATACACCACAACAATGGATTGCAAATGAAACGAACAAGATGTGCTTTAACTGCAGACTGTCAGCTTTAATTTGAGGGTATTTACATCCAAATCAGGTGAACGGTGTAGGAATTACAACAGTTTTCATATGTGCCTTCCACTTGTTAAGGGACCAAAAGTAATGGGACAGAATAATAAATCATAAAATCAAACTTTCACTTTTTAATACGTGGTTGCAAATCCTTTGCAGTCAATTACAGCCTGAAGTCTGGAACGCATAGAAATCACCAGACGCTGGGTTTCATCCCTGGTGATGCTCTGCCAGGCCTCTACTGCAACCGTCTTCAGTTCCTGCTTGTTCTTGGGGCATTTTCCCTTCAGTTTTGTCTTCAGCAAGTGAAATGCATGCTCAATCGGATTCAGGTCAGGTGATTGACTTGGCCATTGCGTAACAGTCCACTTCTTTCCCTTCAAAAACTCTTTGGTTGCTTTTGCAGTATGCTTTGGGTCATTGTCCATCTGCACTGTGAAGCACCGTCCAATGAGTTCTGAAGCATTTGGCTGAATATGAGCAGATAATATTGCCCGAAACACTTCAGAATTCATCCAGCTGCTTTTGTCAGCAGTCACATCATCAATAAATGCAAGAGAACCAGTTCCACTGGCAGCCATACATGCCCACGCCATGACACTACCACCACCACCATCACCACCATCTTCACTGATGAGGTGGTATGCTTAGGATCATGAGCAGTTCCTTTCCTTCTCCATACTCTTCTCTTCCCATCACTCTGGTACAAGTTGATCTGTCCATAGGATGTTGTTCCAGAACTGTGAAGGCTTTTTTAGATGTCGTTTGGCAAACTCTAATCTGGCCTTCCTCACCAATGGCTTACATCTTGTGGTGAACCCTCTGTATTCACTCTGGTGAAGTCTTCTCTTGATTGTTGACTTTGACACACATACACCTACCTCCTGGAGAGTGTTCTTGATCTGGCCAACTGTTGTGAAGGGTGTTTTCTTCACCAGGGAAAGAATTCTTCGGTCATCCACCACAGTTGTTTTCCGTGGTCTTCCGGGTCTTTTGGTGTTGCTGAGCTCACCGGTGCATTCCTTCTTTTTAAGAATGTTCCAAACAGTTGTTTTGGCCACGCCTAATGTTTTTGCTATCTCTCTGATGGGTTTGTTTTGTTTTTTCAGCCTAATGATGGCTTGTTTCACTGATAGTGACAGCTCTTTGGATCTCATCTTGACAGTTGACAGCAACAGATTCCAAATGCAAATAGAACACTTGAAATGAACTCTGGATCTGCTCATTGTAATTGGGATAATGAGGGAATAACACACACCTGGCCATGGAACAGCTGAGAAGCCAATTGTCCCATTACTTTTGGTCCCTTAACAAGTGGGAGGCACATATGCAAACTGTTGTAATTCCTACACCGTTCACCTGATTTGGATGTAAATACCATTAAATTAAAGCTGACAGTCTGCAGTTAAAGCACATCTTGTTTGTTTCATTTGAAATCCATTGTGGTGGTGTATAGAGCCAAAAATGTTAGAATTGTGTCGATGTCCCAATATTTATGGACCTGACTGTATATCAGATATTTGCTAACATCAGCCACTGAATAAGACCTAAATTTAAGACACTTAAAAAGATGTGGGGTAGTTGAGGTGTTTTAAATGTGGTATCCCAAGAAATCACTGCATGAGTGTCTCTTTGTCTTATATACCTGTCCAGCAGTTCCACAGTTGACAAAACGGGCTAGAATTTTGTAGGATGTTTCTGTCAGCTGGGCCGAACAGGATGGATTCCCAAGATAAATGTCCTCACGGTCCAGCTGGGGCAAAGCCTCTCTGGAGATCTGAATTTGAAACTCAGTTCGGGTGCAGCTTACATTGACTGGCACCACTGCGAGACACAAAGACAACAAAACGACTATTCAGGTTGAGTTCAATGTGGTCTTTACAATAATTATGTGAAGAATGTAACAATTCTTTCAGTACTTTTGAGGAATATTTTGGGGAATAAATGCAATTCTCTTTTGCCAAACAATGTGATTGTTAAATACTTTTGAAATGAGTCTTACAAAAGGTGTTCATACAGACTATTAATTATTTCTCACTGGTGTTTATTAATTGACTTTAAATGACTTTTATAAGAGTTATTAATGTAATAATGCAATTATTGGCCTTAAAGCTACACTGTAAATTTTATTTTTGCTAAATACACTTTTAAATAATAGAGTATTTCAGAGCTATCACAACACTTTGGTGAGAAACGGCATACATTATTCGCCCGTGTGCCTACTCATAGTGTCTAATGTCATTTACGTTAGAAAAGTGAATTCAAACTATGATAAGTGAGCACTCACCTCCTATATAGGAGGCTGTGAATCCCTTGAAGGCATAGTTCCGGTCAGTGTTGAGAACAACCAATAGTTTATTTCCCTTAGAGGTGAAAGATGGAGGCTGTTCACTGCCACACCACTGACCCAACAGAGTGTCTGTCTCGCTGTCCCCATCGTACACAGACACGGAGTCATAGTCACACATGTCGGTCAAGCTGTTTCGATCCTCAAGCTCCAGAAAGGGGAAAAATAGCTTAATCCTGTAGCCAGCTGCTAAAGTGATTGTCCAGTGACAGTTGATGTTGTTGGGGTAGATGTTTGGGTAGTGAGGGCTAGTAAAGTTCCCACTGATATTTTTGAGAATTTGCTGGCACTCTCCTTTAAAAACAGGAATATCAAGGAATATGTAATTGAATTTTTATTTTATTGTGATAATGTCTTGTTTGAAAACATGTCTCACCTGAGTAGTAGTAGGCTTTAAAACCTCTCCCGCCAATATTAAAGTCGGATTTGAAGACCACAAGCAGATGGTTTGATGTGGTGACGGTGTTGGGAGGTCTCTCATTACCACAGTAATTGCCCAGGTGACGGTGTTTAACAGAGGGGCCATCAAAGAGAGCCACGTAGTCGAAATTGCACCCCTCATTGTTTTCCATCTGGAAGTCGAGAAACACCAGGCTCACTACACTCTGATTGGACACGTGAACAGTCCAGGAGCAATCGGCATTGTTGTTGTACTCTAGTGGATAACCTGGGCTCGAGATGACCCCCGATAGACCGGTCAAAACCCCACCACATGTATCTGATTTTGAGAAAGGAACAAATTAAGTAGACTATCAATTTATTTTTTATTTTTACATTAGTTGTAATAATAATAAACAAAAGATCTGCCATCTAACATGCTGTCATTAACCTCAAAAATCATTTAAATTTATTTCTTAGTTTGTACTTAGTTTGAACTATGGGTCAAGGCATTCTGGAGGCATCCAAATCAGAAATGTGCAGCTCATGTATTTGTATACAGTGCTACAGACATCAATTCAATGAAAAAAAAAGATCAATTCAATGGATTTACTGACTTTTTTAGATTACTAAAATTAAAGAAAAAAAATCTTTTTTTTAAAATATGGAAACCAAACTTGTGAAAAACAAAATTAATTTATTTATTTTGAATTAAGTCTATAATTTTTAAGAGATTTGAAAAGGTCAAGTAATATTTATGTTGTTTTGATGTAGAAAAAGATGTTTCATTAATTTGGACTGTTTTGAGCAGTCTTGAGTTGTATGTTCAAATGAATTTAATCAAATCCATCAATTTCAGTATATTTCACTATAAAATATAATATGTGGAATACTAACCTTTTTTTAAATGAGGGTTTTTAAATGAGGGTCATGACAGTTGAAACACTGGATATATCAAGGTTAGTACGCAATTTAATCACACTAGACTTATGTTAACAAATAATGTTGACGTTTTGTGGCTATACTACTGAAACAAGGTAGTATAGCCTTTATCCTGTGCAATGTCTTGCCCCATAGACTTTAATTGTAAAAGGACTGCAGTAAACAATATTTGCTTATTTTTACAAACTGGAGGACAAGTAGTAATTATTGTCTGTTGTAATCAACTGCATATTAATTGATATTGCACCTGGAATCGTCAGTTGCACTCCTCACCTTTCCTATAGCCAACCGAGAAACCCTTGCTTGCAACATGGCGGTCTGAATGGAAGATGATGGACATGACATTCCAGGATGAGCTGAACTGAGGAGGAGACACATCTCCACAGAATTTCCCCAGAAGGTTGCCTTCATCCTCTGAGATGCCATTGTATATCTTGATGTAGTCATAAGCACAGTCTGTATGGTATTCCAGCTCGAAGTGATGGAAGGTTAACAGTACAGAGGAGCCTTCAGAGACCACTATCAGCCAGGTGCATTCAGTATTATAAGGGTACAGGCCTGGAAAATTAGGGCTTGACACATTGCCACTGCTTGCAGAGAGGATCCCTCCACATTTAACACCTATAAACATATTATACTGTAAAAAATGCTATGGTAACTTCCCTTATAGTCTATAGTGAAAAACTATAATAGATCTAATTGGAGATTTCATTTACATTTATGCATTTAGCAGACGCTTTTATCCAAAGCGACTTACATTGCATTCAAGTTACAGTGTTTACATTTTATCAGCTCTTGCTTTCCCTGGGAATCGAACCCATGATCTTGGCGTTGCTAGCGCCATGCTCTACTATTTGAGCTACAGGAAAGCTACAGGAAAGATTTCATGTAATTTTACACTGAAATACTGCTAAATTTACAATTTTGGAAGTGAAAAGGAACAAATCATCTTATTACCTCTTTGACACTTCACAATTGATGTTTTTTTAATAATCAAAATAAGCTATGTTTCTTTTTAGTTTTATGCTTATCGGTTATGTATAGGCTTTTGTTACATCTTATGTTGTTTAATGTTAATTGTATTATTTTCGTGTCATGTTTGCTACCATGATACCGTACACGGTACAGATTATACTGTATATATGTAAGTATCTACCTCACCTGGAAAGGCTACTTGTGATGAGCTTTGACTCATCATTGTACAAAACTGATTTTCGTATTTCAGTAGGTTAATATTACTTAATTCAATATGTTTTTACTGTAAATTTAAGTTAAATCTGTAAAGCCTAAAATGTTGATACCATAAAAACCACAGATGCTTTTTTACTACAAATATTTACAGTAGATTTTTTTTATAACAGTGTACAGTTGAATACATTTTTATCCAAAGCAACATACAAAATATATTGTATTCAAGATCTACACTTGAACCTACTGAATTTAGTCAGAAATGCACAGGCATTAAAAACTATCACAGAATCATCAAATTTAGGAAGCTGCCATACAAACTTACAGAAGAACTGAGGTGTTTACAACGATACAACATTCATAAGGTGTACACTTTCACCCATGAGTTAGGAAGCCGTCCTACCTTTCTTGGAGGTGACTTTTCCAGCAATGAACAAAACATGAATGAAGACAGTCATCCTTAAAACCATGTTGTTTCTTTTAGTATATAATGTTTAAGTTCTTCTGCACATACTGTCCTCAGAGAGTAGAAGTAATATTAAAACTCCTCATTCTGTGGCCTCTCATTCTGGGGCAATTGGATAGGTGGTCCACTCTTTGGCTCTCTGACTAAATTTTAATGAGGACTATCAAATGCACGCAGGTGGCTTGTCAATACACTGTTTGCGAGAAAGGCATGAAAAGTTAATGAGTGTATCGTGCACATGGAACAAGTGGTGTGTTTTAAGTTGATAAGAGGAAGAGACAAACAGATGACTACATGTATTACAAGAAATGTAACGCTGCTGCTGTTTTAAAGTTTAGACGACTTGTGAAGTTTAGACTCAAACATGATTACATATCCACAATTCAGCAAATTGTGTAATTCATTACATTTTTTTTAAAGGAGGATAATTTGTTTTATTATTATTCAAACAATAATTTTTTTTTTTTGCCATTGAAACCAAGAAGGTGATATACACAAACAAATGAACAAATCCACATTGTTGATCTTTTTGATCGTTCACTCAAAAAAAAAAAATTGAACCTTTCTTTGAAGTAAAACAATTGAAAATGGGGAGAAAATCTCATGATGAAATAAATGTTTTCTCCAATGCATGTTGGTTGCAATTATTGGCACCCCTAGAAATCTTGTTCAGATGCAAGGCATCACGGATTCTATCAAATATCAACAGATAAAAAATCTAAACCTGACTGCCTCTGTTAGAAATCTTATAATGGGCCATGGTTAGATCTTCCATTGGGACAATAATCCACAACAAACATCAAAATCAACACAAAAATAGGTCACTGAGCACAAAATGAAGCTTTTGCCATGGCCGTCCCTGTACTCTGACCTGAACCCTACAGAAAATGAGTGGGGTGAACTGAAGAGAAGAAGCACCAGCATGGAGCTGTGAATCTGAAGGATCTGGAGATATTTTGTTTGAAGGAATGGTCTCTGATCTCTTATCAGGTGTTCTCCTTTGATCTCCAAAGATCAAAAGTATAAACAATGCAGATTTATTTTCAAAGCTGCTTTTGCTCATATTTACCATAGTTGCCAATATTAGTATACAATACAATACAATATAATATAATATAGTAATAAAACAAATCTTCAAAGCAGACCTTTTTTTTGCACAGTGAATGGTTTAAAATGGCAAGGAAATTATACTTTATTATTATATTATATTTAACACCACCAACAAGTTCCTTTATAAAACACTAAGTAATATTTGTATTTATTAAATAGAACATGAAGGAAAATTTACAGCTCATTAAGTCAAAGTCCTTCCCCCTCGTTGTCGTCGGGCCTTTGGAATCGCCCTAAATACAACCCCCCCCCCACCCCATTACGGTGCTGGGTGTAAGGAATATTTTCTCAGCACACTTTAGGCCCCTAATACCAACTGAGCACCATTTAAATGTCACAAGTATTGTTGCTGACCACATGAATCCTTTATGAACTCATTCTGTAATGGCTACTTCCAGCAGGATATCACGGCATGCCACAAAGCTCAAACAATCTCAAACTGGTTTCTTGAAAATGACAATAAATTACACAAATGGCCTCCTGTCACCAGATTTCAATTCAGTAGAGCATGTTTGGGATGTGGTGAAATGAGAGATTTGCTTCATGAATGTGCACAAAGAATTACAGCAGCTCAGAGGGCAAACCCAGTACTAGCAAGGTTTACAAAGTGGCCAGTAAATGCATATTGCCTCGAGTACTTTTATGCAGTAACTTGCAATGATCGAAAGATGGCAGTGATGCGTAATATCTGTTACGTTCACTGTTTCCAGAAGAAGACATACTCCCCACGTGACGTCGCACAATCATGGCCGCCTCCTGAGGGCAACGAAGAACATCATTCGGTTTTGTTGTACATAGACTAGTATATTAATTTCAGACACCTATTATACATGCTAGTAAAAATGTTTAAAGCAACAATGCAGAGAATCAGCACGTCGGCTCCTAAAATAACTCAAAACTGTTATTCAAAAGACTGTCATTGTGTCCTCATTATGATCCCTCATGGACGTCGCTGCTTATCCACCAGCTCTTGCTTATATGGGAAGATTCTTCCGAGAAAAAAACCTCGAGTGGTCCATGAAATAGCCGGACTGGAGCCGATCACTTATGCCGACAGGATGCACTTCGTCCCTGGACTGGCAAAGCCGAAGTTTCCTCCCTGGGAACGTGGATGGAAAGAACCGTATCACTATCAGTCCCCTAAACTAGAAGATATGCCTCTGTATAAAGACGAACCATGTTACATATTCAATCAGAGGACGAATGTGCTGGAAGGTAGTTATAGTGTTTCTGTGCTATATATATATATATATATATATATATATATATATATGGGTGTGTGTTGTGTATATATTATTTTATACATAAAATAATGTACTATGTATTTGCTTAAACTTTGGTTTGATATGTGTATAACAGCAGATAATGTGTGATTGTGATTTGTGTGTAGGCGTTCGACAAGCCCTCTGGCTCAGTAAGTCAGTCCTCATTAAAGGGTTACCTGATCAAATTCTCACCCTTGCTGAAGATCCAGCCAATCAGATTGAGAATCAAGATGAGAGAGTACAGAACGCCATTAAAAATTCCAGACTGTGGGACACCACAGAACACCGGCCACCCAGAGAAAGGTTCTGGTGGGTACCCTGACTGTAATACTGATCTCACTTCCGTAGTCTAGAAACAAGACTTACCTTGGTTCGCTTGCCTGGTCCGAACCCGAGTTCGATTGCACGTTTAATGACACGTTAATAAAGTAACTGGACAGGCTATCATGACACCAGTGACTTTTTCAAAAAAACTAGAACATCTGACCATCTGTCTTTTGTATATATTTGTATTAAACTCATGAGCTTGTTTAGAGTTGATCGTTTGATTAATGATTTTTTAAAATAGTTATTGAGCCTGTGTTTTTGCTGAAGCCCAACAATGCTTTGTGTTTTACATTATTACATACTGCAAACTATTTCATAACTTAAAAACCATCCTTTCTTGAAAGAAGTTCCTTTTTTGTTTCAATCAATTCATTTGTTTCCTTGCCCTCATGTCATTGCAAACCTGTAGGACTTTCATTCTTCTGTAGAACATAAAATATATTTTTTAATATTCTCTAAAATATGATAAACAAAAGCTCAAACATGCTTGTTTAATGCTTGAGGGGTTTGGCCCTGTGCGCCAAGCAAGCACGTAACATTACAAGTTAGAAAGATAAAAACAGCAGTACTTTTGTGCCGTTAACAAAAATAAAATGCTAGAAACTGAACAGTAAACCTTGCAAGTTTGACTTTTGCCTTTTGTCTTCTATAAAAAAAAAAAAACTGTTCAGTTAGACAGGAAATTTGCACATGCTCAATATGTAAACAACAACCACAGTTTCCTTTTGTTGGTAAATCTGGTGGTTACTGCAAATAGTACCACAACTATGTTGCAGTTGGTGCTGCTGTTTCTGATCAAGTGTTGTCTATGCTATTGATGAAAGTTTGTAAAATAATGTGTGTTCATCTTGTGATTGAATAATCATTCACTCATAGGTATGTTTAACAACATTATGTAGATGGTCATCCATAAATCACCAATGTATCCTGTTAATTACACTGGAAGCAGTGATAACTATAAACATGCTATACAGTGTGCAGTTCATGCAGTTCACTTCATCTTTGCACCATAAACAGACTCACGGTTGAATGAAGCGTGCACGCCAGCTATTGTCCCCTCTCACCCAGTGCTTCATAATTGGCTCAACAGCTTTAATATGGAAGGTGGCATTTGGCCCAGGCCGTGTCGCTCTGATGGTGTTTTGAATTTAATGACGGTCATTAAACACAGGCCAGTCTGCATCCCCAGCAGGCAGCGGCTCTGTAAAGCCTTTATTAATTAATACTGCTCCTGGGAGGTCTGCCATTCATAAGAGCCTCTTTGATATCTCTCATCTCCCCGGTTAAAATCTGCCCTTTGGTGGCTGTTTTATCTCCCAACTACTGCTGGCCCTTAACATTTTCCTTCTCACAAAAACCCGTCACACCACGAGCATGAAAAGGCCATATTGACATTGACACGAAAAGACATGACACTTGGGAACATGCGTTTGGTGAACTGGAAATGTTCATATCCTGTTTTGTATGAACCATCAAATAGTTAATAAAATGAGCTTTGTGTATTTTCTTTTGCTCTATAGTCCCTTGGTCTTAAACAGACTGCTTCACCTGTGTGGAGGCCTGCAGGTCACTCATCCTGAGCTGGCCAAGAGGATTCTTGCTGAGAAATACAGTTTAGCAGCGACCTGGAGGAGAAGTGGGTGTATAGTGTGTGGGTTTATATTGGGCGACAGTCTGAGACCAGATTTATACTGGCTACAATACGCTGTTTATTTGTAGATATTATAAACAAATATTGTTTCTGTATATACACATAAACATAGAAAGGTTTGAGATTGTATGCTCACCAAGGCTGGATTTATTTGATCAAAAATACATGGAAAACATTAAGAAAGTGAAATAAATATTTTCTAATTGAATATATTAAAATGTGATATATTCCTGTGATGGCAAAGCTGAATTTCAGTATTATTACTCCAGTCTTCAGTGTCACATGATCCTTCTGAAATCATTCAGCAACTTATTATCGTTGTTGAAAACAACTGTATAGCTTAATATTTTTGTGAAAACAGTGATTTCAGAATTCCTTAATGAAATAGAAACAGCATTTATATGTTTTTTTTTTATTGACAAAGCTGTATTTAGATCAAAAATGCATTATTTAACCACTTCTGTTAAATAATATGCAAAATCCATCTGTTCCCAGGAGAGGACGTGTTTCAGGTCAGAGGTCAGAATGGGTTCCTGTTGAACTCCATGACCCCTTTACCGGTGGTGGCTGGACAGGAACAGATCCAGAGCACTGCTGATCAGGCTCTGGAGACCTTCTACCCCATTGCGCCCACCATTGACCTTCAGAACACACATGTTTACCAGGAGAAGAACGACACAGGTCAGCCACTGACTTCATTCACAATCACTCACAGCAAATTCCTGAAAAACAACAACAACTGAAAGTCATTCATTACAGTGGTCAATCAGTCAGTGTTTCTTAAATCAAAGTGACTTCTAGCATGTTTCATTTGAAATTATTTTCACATTATGGCAAAAAGAAATATTAGCGGTTAATTAATTGCTTGCTTCCCTTTTGACAGGATTCAGAGAGGACTATCCTTACCCTCATGCCCACACTCTCTTCCTGATGGAGATGGGAAATACCCCAAAACTCCTTCCTGAACAGCTCCGTGCTAAAATGGTTATGTTCACCTTTGGAAATGCGCTGGCTCGAGCACAAGCCTTGTATGGGGTAAGATCCTTGCATCTTTAAAACATTGATTACAACTATTGATAAGGGCTTGGCAACATGATGTACACGGCTGTTCCAAAGTTTTGGGACTTTTATTCAACAAGGATGCATTAAATTGACCAAATGTGAAAGTAAATTTTTTTTAACTGGAATTTTTTTTTGTTTCAAATTAATGCAGTTATTTCAGAATTTCTGTTTATCAAAGAATCCTGAAAAAAAAAAACCTATCATGGTTTCCACAAAAATATTAAATAAAAATTTGCTTAGTCTTAAACAAGGCTGCATGTACTGCTAATTGTTGTGAATCAGTTCAAACTGGCTCAATGTTTTTAACATCAGTAAAAAATGTTGGCTAAAATCTACAAATGGTATTCTTTTAGTGCAAAATGTATGTGGGTAAATAAGTGGTGTTTGTTACTGTGTTTTCCTATATTGGCACATATAAATGAACATGATTCTCAATCATTCTTCCATGTTAATTTAGTAAAAAGCAAAAATGTAGTTTGCAGATGTTCTGTCATCTTTCTGCAGAAGGAGCCTAGTGTCCTGGAGAAGCCCATCGTTGTGCAGAGCGTGGCCACTAATGGCCGTCTCTTCCAGTTTGTAGTGTTTCAGCTCAACACGACTGATCTGCAGTCTGACAGCGGAGTGAAGAATCTGGCATGGGTGGACGAGGACCAGCCTCTCTATGAGTTTGCCAAGGTCAAGCCTCTTATCAAGAAGAAAGTGGTGCAGGTAATGAGGTCATTCAGATAAATTAACTTTTACTATCAAGATTTCAATTGTTCTTTGCAAGAAATTAATACTTTAATTTATAAATAGTTTTTTAAATTGATTATGACATTAATAATGTTACCAAAAAATTCTATTTCAAATAAATGTTGCAAATTGTGAAAAAAACAAACAAAAAAAAACAGTTGTGCTGCTTTTTTAACATTGATGATAACAAGTGTTTCTTGAGAACCAGATCATATTAGAATTATTTCTGGAAGGATCATGTCACATTAAAGACTGGAGTAATGGCTGCTAAACATTCAGCTTTGCCAAAAAAATACATACATTTGAAAATACTTTAAAATAGAAAAAAAGTTACGGTAACACTTTATTTTAGGGTCTCTTAACTAGTTGCTTATTAGCATGCATATTACTAGGATATTAGCCATTTATTAGTAGTAATTAAGCACATATGCCTTATTCTACATCCCTAATTCTACCCAATACCTAAACTTAACTACTTTACTAACTATTGATAAGCAGTAAATTAGGAATTTATTGAGGGAAAAGTCATAGTGAATAAGTGTTCCCTATTCTAAAGCGTTACCAAAGTTACTTTAAAATGTAATATTACATCACAATATTACGGTTTTATTATTTTTTTTAAATCAAATAAATTCAGCCTAGGCAAGCATAAGAGACTAAAGTCAAAAATATTTTGAAAAATCAGTAGTGTATGGCCTATCCAACATCCAAAACAAATTTTAGCTCAAATTTTGGTTCTTAAATTTGGTTGTTGATATTAAATATGGTTAAATAATGTATGCATTTGCATTTATTTTTGACTATTTCAGACGAATTGTGCTGTGCAGAAAGCTACTGTTTATTTTTTGCTTACAAGGAAACGTATTTGTTTAGAGAGTGCTGGACAATACTTGGAATTCTGTGCTCAACAAATAAGAATTCCAGTAACTGAGTTGTGATATATAAGAAGGTGGTGTCAAGTTTTGTCATTCTTGTTGGTTTGTCGACTGAACATGTCATGCTTTTCATTATAGGTCCCTGCTGGCTTGTCAGGATATCAGCCTAACACCTTCAAAAAGTTCCTGGCACTCTACTTACATGGAGCAGTGTGAACAGACCAAAGCACCTTTGCCAGAATTATGCTAGAGTTATATCAATATGTCAAACTCCCATAATTGAAAAAAAATAAATAAGAACTGTGAATAAAATGTTGGCAGTTGAGACTAAACATGACTGTTCATTTGAAATGTCTCTTAACTAATATTGAAAGAAACATTACTTGCAGAAGAGATGAGACTTGAAACAGTTGTATAAACAAAAAATAATTTAATCATAAAAATTACACAAGTCATTTCACTGTGTATTCCAAGGAACATAATACATACAGTTAAGGCTAAACAACATGATGTAACAGGTCAAGTAAGGTGGTACAATATTAAGACAGACTAGGGAAGAGAAACTTTTAACAAAATATATAAAATCTCAGCAAAAAAAAAAAAAGAAAAGAAAAAGAAATCGCCCCTTTTTCAGCATACTGTATTTTAAAGATAATTTTACAAAAATCCAATTTTTTGGGAAGTGTTTCAGCTGTTTTTCAAGCTTGTTCAATGAACAGGGAGATGGGAAGGACAGCTAATCGTCCTCACCGTGGCTAACCACGTGTCCCCCCCCAGATGCTCACGAACTTGCAAATAACTTTGTGTGGTGGTCACACAATTTTTTTTACTTCTGATATAGACACCCCCCTTTATTCTGGGACTCAGTATTCAGTTTCTGCTCACCACATCTGTGAAACTTGTTCAGTTTGTGTCAGCTGTTGAATTTGTTAATACAAATATTTACACATCTCCAAAAATTTGAAAGAAATAAAAGCACATGAATGTGAGAGGGCATTCTTTCTTGGCTAAGTTTAGTTTATAAAAAAAACAACAACAACAACAAAAAAAAAAAACTGTCTTTTGGGTGTTTGCGGCATGCTTTTAAACTGTGACTAAAGGCAAACAGCAATGGGTCAAAACACAATACAACAGCACAAAGGAAAATGAAAACTAAGCCAGTGAGAAAAGATGCAGTGTTGCATGATGAAGTGTTGTGTTTAACCAAACTCCCACCCAAAAACACTTAATTTCATGTCATATTCTGAGTGTCCCATGAAAAACTGGAAAAATGTCAAAATGTCCCACATTAGGCTCATCAAAAGGCTTCAGCAGTAAAATCCATTGTTATAAAATATCATGACATTGAACAGAAGTAGTCATTTTAATTTTGCTAACAGTCCATTGCATTTCCCAAGTATGCGATGAAGGAAATGATAGATTTTTTTTTCATTCGCATTGGTGCAAATCAAATCCACTGTAGCCAAAGCTATTCCTCGGGATTAACTTTTTAAAATATCAGAAATTAGATCCTACAAATACTCTAATGGAATGTTACACAAATGCTGCACATCCTCGCTGAAGTAGTACATAGTATTCTGAACTACATCCACAGTGTAAATGTTCTCATGGTCCTGAAATTTCGAGCTCCACTTAACAAAAAGAAGCAAATTGATGTTGTCTGGGGTGTGTGGGCTTCTATGTTAAAATTATACAAAAATATTAGAGTGGTTTAAAATGATGGAGCTCTCATCTCAGACAGGTCCTTCCTCTATCCGTGCTGAAATGAAAAGCATCCACCTCATCCAGAGCTGCGGTAGGATTTGGTTCCTATGGATGTGTGAGGTTAGACTCATTCTGGTTCTTGGTGAGGTTGATCCTTGTTTTTTTAAGACATGTGGTGTCTTGGTGCTGGAGCTCATCCTTCACACGCTCATTGTCATTGTCGGTGAGTACTGAAGGAAGAGAAAAGTTCATTTATACAGGCCCCTCAAAATCCATCATTAAGTCATATGTTTGTGTGTTTGGCACTCACGTTTTCATTTTGGAAAGAGTGTAGGAAACTTCCACCAAGTTCACTGTCATCTCGTGGTGTTCCTGGCGGGTTACTCATGCTGCTTAGATTATTAGGAGAGTTCTGAGATTGTAAAGAAGAAATCCCCACCAAGATGTCAGTCAGCAGTATTCTTTAGTTTACTGATACTACTATTAGATGAAACACTTTTGAGAATAAAATATGTAATTATAGACAACTAACATATCTGAAAGGCACAGAGGCGCGGGAAGTGGGAAGTTTTTTTCTGTGGGCAACTGTTTAACTGTTGGGAATATAAAAAAAATAAATAAAAGTAAAAATATCGGACTGTCTATTTAAGTGCAAATAGCCCGTTTGTTGGCAGAGGCTATTTACACTATCTCCACCCACAAATGTATGACTGGGATAGTCAAATTGGCAAAAGACGATCTTCAGTCGTCAGATTCAGTGGCACAAGATAGTAAAGCGTCTGTCACACTCCTTTTGACACGACTGACCGGGGTTCGAATCTTCCTTTTGGCAAACTTTTTTCTCCCTTTTCAAATTTCAAAACACATCAGAAAAGCATTTCTTTTTAATAAAAATTAAGGAAATAATCAAAAAGTTTAAAATAAAGTATCGGGTAGGTTTAGGGTAGGGAGGGCTTTTGTCCCAATAAGGTGGCATCCATTTAATAATTTGAAATAAAATTTAAAAAAAAAATTATTTCTGTCATTATTTACTCACTCACATGTTGTCCCAAACCTGTATTAATTTTGTTCTTGTGCCAAACACAAAAGATGATATTTTGAAGAATGTGGCTAACCAAATAGTTGCTGGTCCACATAGGATTTTTTTCCTACTATCAAATTCAATGTAGGTCACTGTGGACCTACTTTTTGGTTTTCCCCGTTCTTCAAAATAGCATTTATATTCAGCAGAAGAAAGAAACTCACTCAGGTTTAAAACAAATTTTGAGTAAATCTCACTCACCCAAACTTTTGATTGGTAGTGTATATTCTACATACAATATTAAGTCTTGGAAATTTCTATGATTTTCCCCGATCTTCCCAAACTTGGAAATCATAAATTTAAAATTCCCTGATATTTCCAGGTTTTCTATGATAAATGGAAACGCTTATTATTCTAATTGTAACAGTTGACTTTTTATCCACTATAAATGACTTTTAAGATAAAATTATTTCGATTTGCATTCAGGTTTAGGTTTTAGTTTAAAAAGTTTAAACAAAACATCAAAAGCTGATATTTTACTTAGAGTTTAGATATTTTAAAATCATCCCAAATCTTTCAGTAAAGTTCAGTTTGGATTCTAACATTCTAACTGCTAGTTTTAACACCATTTCAAAAGAAATAATAGCTCTAAATAATAGGTTTAATAATACCTTTGGGAGTCCATCTATGTCACCCGAACCTGTGAGAAAAGTAAAAATGAATCAACAATCATAATTTGCAGATCACATGATGTTCATTTATCTAACTGCAAGGATAAAAGTTGTTTTCAACAATTTATGTAGTTGCTACGGTGAATGGTGTTTTACCCAGTGAGCCATTCATGTGATGTGGTTCCAGTACTCCCATTGGGCCATCTGACCCAGGACCCATAGGAAACTACAAACACACACGTCAAGAAAAGCATTTATAGAGAGTTAAGACACAGAGTTCAAGTACTAAAACAGAAACATCAACACTACATGACAATAAAGACAGCAGAGGAGTGGAGTAACTCACATTAGACCTGTTTCCTCCTGGTGGTACTGAGTTTATCAAAGTGTAGAGGTTTTCACCCGAGTTAGTGGAGTCTGTGAACACAGACACCATGAGTCACCATGAAACTATTCTCACATCCCCTAGCCAGGCACCATTTCTATGGCAAAGGGCCAGTAGACAGAAACAAGCCATTACCTGCTGGACTTGGCATGATGGGTGTTCCTGGAGGACATCCACCACCTCCTGGAGGACCCTGTGAAAGCAGAACTGCAACCAGTTTCTTTCAAAACAGAAAATAAAATAAAAGAAGGAAAAGGTAATTACCACATATGTTCCTGGGGATGATGAGGAATATGGTATCTGTGAAGCCAAAAGGTTATTTATCAGCCAAGTTTGCCAGAAATCACTAATTCCCACTCTAATAACATCAGCTCAATTTTCTGAAGTATCTTACCGTGTTTCCATTATTAGGATTAGGCCACGGTCTGCCTGCTCCTGCTCCCCTGTACAGAGAAACAGAGCAGTTTCTATTTTTTAACTTTGCTAAGAACATCAAACAAGTTTCTTGTATGTGAGATCACACTGAACGCTCAAGAATTTAAATAAAGTCTAAATAAAACTACAGATTTTTTAATGGTCTTTGCAGCTCTGTGGAGTCAAACTATTGCTTGCTTTTGTGTATTAAAGCAACACTTCAAAATCAAATGATTTACCTTGGAAGTTCACAGTTAAATATCCAGGACAAAAATGATTTAACATGATCAAAACAATCTATTACATGTATCTACTAAATGTCGTCTATCATCTGATTGATAGTTGACACTTTTTTGCAAATAAAAGGCCTTCTAGTATAATTTTTTTAAAATGTACACTTTTTGCTGTGAAACCTTAACTAATTTTTAATAGGTAAACAGAGTAATTTTTTTGTTCAATATTTGAAGATGAACACTTACTGGACTGAAGCAACTTAGGTTTACTTGATTTCTTTTTTAAATGGTGCATGGATAATCATGTTGTGAGTATCAGTTATGACACATCTAGCTTTTGAGGAATGTTTATTTGTGCATCTCTCAATCAGCATTGTATTGTATTGAATTATATGGGTTGCCCCCACAATAAAAGCTACAGAGCTTTTATCATAAAACTAATCTTTTAAATATAATCTTACCAAAACATGTTATTGGAGTGATATATAGTGACAACTGATATTTATTTGCATTTTATGCAAGTAATTTCTTATACTTAAAGAATCTCACTGATTTACATTGAAAGCAATCAGAGTCTGACATTTGGCTATATAAATATCAGTAACTGCACCAAACTGCATATTTAGCTTGGTTTGGGCCTCTGAATAAAACGGATGTATTTTTTTTTTTACTCAAATATGAGCTCAATATTCTCCTATATCATACTGTAAGAGCCATAAAAGCCTGCATTATCAGATATGATACTCAACAAAAAACGTGTACATTTTTTTTAAACGTAGATTTTAAAAAAATATATATTTTGTCTAAAGGTTCAATAAAATATTTTTTCTGACTATTATTTCATGTAAGGCTTTACAGGGTAAAAAAAAAAAATTCCTTTCCTAATTTTATATGCAGAGACGATATTAAAGAGTCATCTATAAGTTAATTCTCCTGGGGTCTCTGGGTGCTATCAAAACATTTCTTTGTTTGAACATCCTGACATAACGTAAAATTCCACAAATACAATAGACTGTGAGTGTCCTTACATGTTCACCCCTGGCATTCCAGGGCCCATGGAGTTTGGAGGCCTCATTCCTCCTCCGTAGCTCTGTAATGATAACCAAGGGTCAGTCTATGATGCCCAGCACCCCGAGAAGACACCATGAGAAAGGAGAAAACAAGAACACACATAGTTTAGAGGAAAACAGGCTAAACATAATTTATGGAATATGGCTGATAAGCTGTAGTAATGAGTGGATGCCATACAAGAACCTGAAACACAAGAGGTGCATTCAGAAAATTGGTGTAAGAGTAAAGCCCAATTTATACTTCTGCGTCGAACCTACGCCGTACCCTATGCCGTACCTGATGTGCACCTCTCCAAAAAAACTAAAGCCCAATATATATACTTCTGCGTCAGACCTACGCCGTTGCCTGTACGCTGTAAGCTGTGCGTCGCTTTTCATTTATACTTCTGCTTCGTCAGATCAACATTGTTTGTCGCGGACAACTAGTGATGTATAATGCTATGTAGTATAATAAATGATAAGACACTTGTTCTTTGCTTTGTTTTATTTTAAATAAGAAGGTGTAACATTAAACTATATTACAGTGCTCATAAATGCACACAAAACTTAAGTGCATACAGAGGGAGGGGTTCTAGCTGACCAATCACAGCGCTTGCAGTCCGCGTAGAATTGACGCGCAAGACAATTGATTTAACATTTCACTTGCATCATTCCTCAAACAAATAACTATTCAAATGTTTCAGTAAAAATATATTTGTAATATCACTGTTTTTTGTAACTTTATTATTAGTGCATATAAAGTAAAATTATAAAAGTCTACCATTTTTATCTGTCCATTTATTAAAAAAGACCACAGGAAAAACATGCTTTATTTGTTTAACTACGTTTTACTGTATTTTACCTCTTGCAATAAACATTCAGACTACATTTGACTGTTTTCAAAAACATTTATTTACTTATTTATCCATTTATGTATGCATGTATGTAATTATGTATTTTATGTATTTAGGTATTATGTACAAATCATTCTGATGCTGAGTTGGTGCTCAAGAAACATTTCTTATTATCAGTGTTAAAAACAGTTGTGTTGCTAATATATTTGTGGAAACTGCAAATTTTTTCAGGATGCTCTGGATGAACAAATAAATGCTATTGTTTTAAGCTTTTTAAAGTAGGAATCTTTTGTAACATAAATGACTTTATTGTAATTCTTGCTTCTTTACTGAATAAAACTATTAATTTATTTTAATAATATGTGCATATGTACAGTCGTGGCCAAAAGTTTTGAGAATAACATAAATATTAGTTTTCACAAAGTTTGCTGCTAAACTGCTTTTAGATATTGGTTTCAGTTGTTTCTGTGATGCACTGAAATATAATTACAAGCACTTCATACGTTTCAAAGGCTTTTATCGACAATTACATGACATTTATACAAAGAGTCAGTATTTTCAGTGTTGGCCGTTCTTTTTCAGGACCTCTGCAATTCGACTGGGCATGCTCTCAATCAACTTCTGGGCCAAATCCTGACTGATAGCAACCCATTCTTTCATAATCACTTCTTGGAGGTTTGTCAGAATTAGTGGGTTTTTGTTTGTCCACCCGCCTCTTGAGGATTGACCACAAGTTCTCAATGGGATTAAGATCTGGGGAGTTTCCAGGCCATGGACCCAAAATTTCAACGTTCTGGTCCCCGAGCCACTTACTTATCACTTTTGCCTTATGGCACGGTGCTCCATCGTGCTGGAAAATGCATTGTTCTTCACCAAACTGTTGTTGGATTGTTGGAAGAAGTTGCTGTTGGAGGGTGTTTTGGTACCATTCTTTATTCATGGCTGTGTTTTTGGGCAGAATTGTGAGTGAGCCCACACCCTTGGATGAGAAGCAACCCCACACATGAATGGTCTCAGGATGCTTTACTGTTGGCATGACACAGGACTGATGGTAGCGCTCACCTTTTCTTCTCCTGACAAGCCTCACTCACACCTGCCCGCTGCCATTCCTGAGCAAGCTCTGCACTGGAGGTGCCCTGATCCCACAGCTGAATCAACTTTAGGAGACCAAAGTTTTGAGAATGACACAAAAACATCCTCCGAGAGCAACTTCTCCCAACCATCCAAGAACAGTTTGGTGACAAACAATGCCTTTTCCAGCATGATGGAGCACCTTGCCATAAGGCAAAAGTGATAAGTAAGTGGCCTGGGGAACAAAACATTGAAATTTTGGGTCCATGACCAGGAAACTCCCCAGAACTTAATCCCATTGAGAACTTGCAGTCAATCCTCAAGAGGCGGGTGGACAAAGAAAAAACCCACAAATTCTGACAAACTCCCAGCATTATGTAAGAATGGGCTGCCATCAGTCAGGATGTGGCCCAGAATCTGATTGACAGCATGCCAGGACGAATTGCAGAGGTCTTGAAAAAGAAAAAGGTCTTGCAAATATTGAGTCTTTGCTTAAACTTAATGTAATTGTCAATGAAAGCCATTGGCACTTATGAAATGCTTGTAATTTTACTTCAGTATACCATAGTAACATCTGACAAAAAGATCTAAAAACACTGAAGCAGCAGACTTTGTGAAAATTAATATTTATGACATTCTCAAAACTTTTGGCCACGACTGTATATAATATATAAGATGTACACGTGTACAAGATGTTTACGTGCTGCGTCATCTGAGGCGTGCTTGCGTCATGCTCTGCAAGTGAACTCATGAATGCGCTTGCAAAAAGTGTCACAGAGGAGCAGAAAAAGTTGAATAAAATCGATATTTTGTTTTTTTTTTGCCGCACAAAAAGTGTTCTCGTCGTATAATAAAATTCAGATTGCACGTCTGATGGCAGATGGACTGTTTTGACTACGTTTTTCATACTTTTATGGACCTTGACAGTGCAATTTACTATGCAGTCAATGGGACAGTCACAAGCCTCCCGGTTTTCATCTAAAATATATTAAATTGTGTTCTGAAGACGAATGAAGCTTTTACAGGTTTGGAACGACATGGGGGTAAAGTGATTAATGACAAAATTTTCATTTTGGGGTGGAGTATCCCTTTAAACACTAAAGGTAAAATACATTGAGATACAATTGTTTCAGCTATATTGTCCAGTCCTAGAAATGAGCAAAACTAATCGATGGGGTCTAAGGCAAAGATACTCCGATTTTCATGAATGACAGTAGTGAAGCTGAGCTTTAGGACAGTATAAGAGCCAGACCTGTGGTACCGGTCCCATCGGGCCCATTCCTCGAGGAGCATTCATTCTCTGCATAGGTGCCAGATTTGGATGGCCTGACCAAATAATAACAGCATTTTAAAATTTCACAGACCTGCACATCAAATTCAATTCAGCATTGTCATTTCATTTTGAAGTCTACTTTTAAAATACCCAAAATAAGGGATTTTCACCATCAACAAACACTGATCTCATTGGTCTCTTACCTGTTGGTCGTGTAGGGTCCATCATATTCGGAGGTAAAGTCTGCCCACCTGGAGGCTAAAGAAAGAGAGAAAGTCAAGTGCTAAAATAAGTCAAAGTTAATAAACCGTTATTTGAAACATTTTAATGTGACTTACCGGGTTACCCATTCTGATGGGTGGCCGAGGTCCTCCAGCATAGCGAGGAGACATAAAAGGCTGGATATGGGAACATACAGTAACATATAGTTAAAAAAAAATTACTGCATGTAACCAATACAAAAGCTGAAGGGAGAGAGGAGGAAGAAAAACATATTTTTTTAGGAAAAGCATATCGAGATGTGTGCAGGTAACATGCATATAAATAGAGAGAATGTGTACATAGATATGTGTGCTGTTACCTGTCCATGTGCCCCCATCATGTTAGAGTTGGGAGGTAGCTGAGTGTGAGGGGAGGGTTGGGAACCAGGTGGTCCCTGCAGAGAGGGTAGGGGGAGGAAGAGAAGGTTGCCATAGTATCAGCAGCCAAATGCCAAGAGAAAGACAGCACAAAGTCAAAGACATGACAGGTGAAAGCGACAGGTGCAGATGAAGAGAACAGAGCCAAAGGCAAAAGATAGTGATATCAGCTCCACATTAAACCCAATCAAACTATTCATTCTAACATGGTTTTGCCATATTTGACCCAGCTTTTAATTTGGACATCAAGTAGTGAACCAACACAGTAAGTACATACGTACATACCTAAAGACATTAATAATTATATTCAGCAAGAATGCATTAAATAATCCAAAGTGACAGCACAAATATTAATAATGGTACAAAAGATTTCTATTTCAAATAAATGGTGTCCTTTTAAACTTTCTATTGATCAAAGAATCTTGAGAAACACGCATTAAGGTTTACACAAAAATATTAAGTGGCACAGCTGTTTTCAACATCGACAATTATAAGAAATGTTTCTTGAGCACCAAATATGAATATTAAAATGATTTCTGAAGGATCATGTGACACTGAAGAACTTAATGGCTGCTGAAAATTCAGCTTTACAACCGAAATAAATTACATTTCAAAATATACATTTAAATATATTCAATAAAAAACAATTATTTTAAATTGTAATAATATCTTACAATATTATTGCATTTTTATCGAATAAATGCAGCCTCAGTGAGCATAAGAGACTTCTTTCAATTACACCACAGTGTGGTTGAATTAATTTTTGATCAATTTTGATTCTGATTGGTTGATAGACCATTAATGCTGTGGTGATTCACAGGACTATGATTCATATAATGTCTTGCAATGTCTATTAACTCATTTTATGCAGTAATTTTCTATAGAATATATCTTCAGAATATATATTCCCTAGAATACATCTTGAAGTTTTTCCCCCCATTAAATTTGAGACACAACAGCATTTTTTTTCTATTAATTTACATCAAATTTATTTTGCGTCAAGAAAATTCATCAGGTTAAGGACGTTTAGATATTTCTACAGAAAAACAAAAGAATAATAATTAAGTACCTGTTTTTACAAATCATCATCATCCATGCCCACTAGAGGGCAATGGGGTTTAACCGTGGTCTAAAAGACCAAAGACACACAACTGTTCAAAGTTTTTCTCCGTATCCACTGATACATATTTCAGGACTTGCATAAACCAGTTGCATGTTCTGCAGCTCTCAGTATCTGAGAATCTGTGCCATGTTGCATTCTCACAAAAGCTCTTGGAGGGTCATGACTCCATCTGGTCTGACAAAAATTTCTCCATATACTTCCTTCGAAAACATAATTATAAATCTTTTCATCCATAAATATTTTCCTAGAACTCGTTATAATATTACGATGAGTCACCCTGTCAGAAAGCTTCTGAGTGATAAAGCGGTAACTCCACTGATGAAGGTACATCCCGCCAACACATTTAGTGCTACTCAGCAGGGCAACGGCGAGCCCACTCTCAGTGTAGAGAATGTACATAACCTTGCCTGCCATTAGTGGCTAATGGTCGCAATCAGACTGGTTCCCTGCAGACACCCAGCTTGGCAGATGACCAGAGACCGTGGCATAATGGTTTCTCTGTGAACCAGCGGCACGTGTCTGTACACCTAAGGGCTAGCAGTTAGATTGTCACACATGGTTTATGGAGAGGGTGAGGAGGAATGACCCACCTGGAAGAATCCGGGGGGCATGGGTCCACCCGGCATGCTGTCACCGGGAGGCATGTTGCCTAGGACTGGACTTGGTGCCGCAGCAGCACTCTGTAAATGAGTAAAGACATTTTTTTTTTAATAATCAGTTTTTGTCACGATTTCTGAACAATCTTATGATTAGGCATTGTTCTACAACAACATTACATTATATCTCATGGTTTTCTTTTAGTCAAAAACGTGTGTAAACAAACAAACAAAAATATGTGACCCTGGACCACGTCTTAAGTCGCTGGGGTATATTTGCAGCAATAGCCAAAAATACACTGTACGTGTCAAAATTATCCATTTTTCTTTTATGCCAAAAATCATTAGGATATTAAGTAAAGATCATGTTCCATGAAGATATTTTGTAAATGTCCTACCGGAAATATATTAAAACTTAATTTTGGATTAACATGCATGACTTCATTTGGACAACTTTAAAGGCAATTTAGATTCCAGATTTTCAAATAGTTGTATCTCAGCCAAATATTGCCCTATCCTAACAAACACACATCAATGGAAAGCTTATTTAGTCAGCTTTCAGATGATGTATGAATCTCAATTTCGAAAAATTGACACTTATGACTGGTTTTGTGGTCCAAGGTCACATATAGCCTATATAAAGAAAAGCATTCGAGCTCAAGCAGAGCAAATAGAAAAAAATAAAGAAGGCCATGCCAATTACAGTACAGAACGTACATACACTAGAGTTAGCCTATGTTTATCATTTTTATATTGTTTCACGTTAATGTTGAGTAAAACAATAATATCAACATGCTAGGGCAAATATTGTCGTCTCAGTCTGATAACAATAAGAACGCATGCCAATACAGACGTTCCAGACACAAAGATAACGGTGTGTTAAGCAAAATTTCTTTCAGCGCTTTGTTTGTTCTAGGGCCTGTTTCAATAAGGAGGTTCAACAAACTCGGAGTTGAAACTTGAACTCTGAGTTGACTTACCCTGATATGGGAAACTCTGAGTTTTGGTTTCAAAACAGCTGAACTGAATTAGAGTCAACCTACTCAGAGTGGACTGAACTTAGTTTAGCGAGTTCAGCACCTGACAAAAAGATGTCTGCATACTTCTGAGTCAATACGTAACTTAACCATTATGCCACGGTCACCCTCATGTCGTTCCAAACCCGTATGACCTTCGTTCATCTTCGGAACACAAATTAATATATTTTCGATTAAATCTGAGAGCTCTCAGCCCCTTCATAGACAGCAACACAACTGCAATGTTCCCAGGTCCGGAAATGTAGCCAGGGCATCGGTAAAATAGTCCATGTGACATCAGGGGGTCAGCCATAATTTTACAAAGCTATGAGAATACTTTGTGCACAAAGAAAACAAAAATAATGACTTTATTCAACAATTGACGGTGTGCTGCCATTGTGCGCCGCCATTGTGCATGTGTCGTTTACATGAAGTGGAAGCATGTATCGTGATACTCTTTCCACAATGGTGGCACACTGCTGCAGACGGGATGAAGAGGAGAAGAATATCTTAATTTGTGTTTCAAAGATGAACAAAGGTCTTACGGGTCTGGAACGACATGACGGTGAATAATTAATGACAGAATTTTCATTTTTGGGTGAACGATCCCTTTAAGACTGGAGTAATGGCTGCTGAAAATTCAGCTTTGCCATATACTCTATATTATATTGTAATCACAATATTACCATTTTTAGTTAATGCAGCCTTTGTGAGCATAAGAGAAATGGGCTACCCACTTTATTGCTGTAGCATTCATGGTATATCTTAATTAAGGGTTAGTACCCCTAAATGTCATATATGACTGAGGTTGGTAATTTTACAAGTCAGTCAGACGGTTCTGTGTGGACTAGGCTTTATGTAGATAGCATCTGAGACTTTAGCTTCATCTGTCAAACAAAACTGCATTAATATGGTATTAACCCTGCGTAAAGCTGCATAATTCATCATCAGCTGGTCATTCTTTTCCTAGGTCAGCATGTGAAAGCTGATTACAACAAAGGTCAGGGCTTAAGAGACTTAAGACAGGTGAGGCGACATCTTACACAGAAATCCCTTTAAGCAGATCATCTTGATACTGCTGCTTTAACTGGACAGTGGAGATAATGCTGAACACTTCAAAATAAAGTCACATTTATGTTTTATAGCACACTGCTGTAATGAGCCTTCATCTTTTGGGAGTCTGATTGTTACAACCACCAAATGAATAGCATTTATTGAGACACCTCATATATTACGACAATTTTCTGTGATGTGCACAAAATAAGTCATGTTTCCAACCCAGGCTCATTGAAAAATATGCATCTACCTACATTTTTGCAAAACTTGCCTATACATACAATTTGCTGCAGATTCCAGCTAAAATGAACACTACAGGCAGTAAAACACCAATAACTTTTGGTTCCTTTTTCAAATTATGATTAAAGGGCAGATTAATCGAAGACAAAATTTTGACATGCAGAATACTATGTTATCACTTAAAACACCTTTACCATAATGCATGATTTGTAAACAAATACATTTTAACGTTTGCATTACATATCTACCTCCATGTACAGACCCTTTCATGAAGTAAACTGACTGTTTATGTGATGCAGAGTGCTCGGGTACAACTCCCGTGAAACATGGGTTTGACAAAAAGCTGTGTTGTAAAAACAAGATAAAAAGAGAAAATCGAACATGCTTTTTAGTGCCACTCACTGGACATTTCACTTTAAAACCACAGCACAACATGCAATAAGCAATGTAATGCAAAAATGTATTTTTCATGTGCCTGGGTTGCACTGTTTCTGGCCAGCTTATCAAAGTCCTCAGAGAGTCAGTAGCTCAGCTCTGGGAGTACAGACAGACTATGAATCAACAGATATCTCTCTCTACATCCTTATGTGGGACTGTCTAAACACTTACACGTATTGCTCTAGCAACAATTTATCAACACTTCACAATCCTCTCAGACCCCTGAATTAGGCCAGAGGGACATAATTTAGGGCATTTCCTCAGCAGTCCAAACTAATCTCCTTTGTGAACACTGTTGTTCTCTCCATGACCAAATACCACAAACAGAGATTAACTGATGAGATTAACTAACTCCAAAAGAGTCTAGACATAAAATGGCATTGGGTTGGACAAGTGATGGTTCTGTGGATCAATACCCAAATGCAGCAGAGACAAACATGAGACAGCAAGTCTGTTGATGAGAAGCATAGTTATTCCTTAAAGACTGACAATTCAATATTTAAGTGACTGCACAGATTGCTGGACGATTACATCATTGAATTCAATAATGAAATGCCTTTAACTGAAAATTGAGTGTTTAATCTTGTTATTTTACATTATTGACACACTATTTTCCAATTTTGATATTGGAAAGTTGCTTTGACACAATCTCTATTGTTAAAAGCACTATATAAATAAAGGTGACTTGACTTGACTATAGAATACCCAAGATGCGTCACCCGTATAGTTTTGAATGGGGAAAATGTAATGCTCAGTATGGCCAAAGTCCCTTTAAGGCAAGTCATTTCACTCAGCGACCATCTTTGACGCGCCTCTTGGGCATGCAAGTGCAGCTCCTATCTCTTTGAATGGGAAAACATCAAATTCTCCAAAACTGTTTGCCAAGATTATGATTAAATTTCATATTTGAAATCACCAATGAAATCTGACAACAACTGTCTCATATGTTGTTTCTGTTGCTCAAATAGCGTTGAAAAAAAGCTTATTTTTCAGGCTAGACCACCCAGTGCACATGCACAGTCCCAAGCACACGTCTCAAATGCTCACAATTTCTATAGCAACTTCTAACGGCAGCAGTAGTGACGTGATGCAATGACTTATCAATTAGCGATTGGCTCTTTTAACCAGAAGGAGGGGCTTTGATAGAACGGCCACCGCATTCAAAACTATACGAGTGACATGTCTTGGGTATTCTATAGTCTTTGGTATGGCCACTCTATCGAAGGAAGCTTTGTTTTAATGCTATTTGAGCAAAAGAAACAACATTTATGAGACAGTTGCATTCACGAGTTCACTTGCAGAGCATGACGCAAGTACGTAAATGTGCTTCGTCATCTGAGGCGTGCTTGTGTCATACTCTGCTAGTTTTTTTTTTTTTTTTTTTTGCGCACAAAGTGTTCTCGTCGCATCATAAAATTCAGATTGCACGTCTGATGGCAGATGGACTGCTTTGACGACATCTTTCATACTTTTATGGACTTTCACAGTGCAATTTACTATGCAGTCAATGGGACAGTCTAAAATATCTTAAATTGTGTTCCGAAGACGAATGAAGCTTTTATGGGTTTGGACTGGAATGACATGGGGATAAAGTGATTAATGACAAAATTTTCATTTTGGGGTGGAGCATCCCTTTAAGTACTGTTCAATGAAAGGGAACCCAAAATGGGTTTTCTATTACATCGATGTAAAAACCCCTTTTTGGAACCTTTATTTTAAGAGTGTAGAGCTACCTAGAATTAAGTGCTTTACTCAAAATCACAATTACCATAGCTTAAGGATCGCCCCTTATGAGGTTTGAACCTGCAACATATCGACTTCCGGCCGAGATTACTAGGTTAAACCACCCCTTGACCCTACTTTGCAAAACATCTGGCTGACTATCACAGAGTTAACACTATGATATTATAGATGACAGATGGGGAAGAGCTCGCTCTGACGGCCAAGTAAGCAAGCAACAGCACTAAATATGACATTTGTGCAGTTGATTTGTGCAGTTCATCTTGAATTGATCATTCATTTAAATTGAGTCTAGAAATAAAGACATTACACATTTCAAAAAAAGTTCCTAATGTAATATTTAAAAGTTAGTTTAGTTAGACTAAATGATATACAGTATAAGGCTTGATCACCGTTCTCCCCCTTGCAGATAACGGACTTCCTGAGCCAGTCTCACTTATCAGTCCATCACAAACCCCTGTGGAGATCTCAGTACACGCCTACGGCACCACCCATCAGTTTAAACGGCCAGTCAACTGCCAAGCTTCCTCTATTTCCTGCTTCTAGTCATTCTCACATGGATGTGATAGTCATAATATTGCCTTCTAATGTTCTGTGTAACAAAAATGTCACACATTCTCATCTGATATGGTTGTGATGGAGCTCGGGCGACACATATTAGATGGCACTTCAGACAGCAGACCTGCACCACAGACAGTCAATGCCACACTTCAAGTTCTGTCAATATTGAATGAAAATCCTGGTCTGGCTCTGACCTCAGAACACAAAAGATCCATCTGGCTACATGATTGTGAAAACTAATATATTCATTTGATCCTGAGCTAAGAGGTACTTGATCGCCTTGGTGGCACATATGTAAGATATTTGAAAAGATGAGTGAGCTCATGTAGTAAAGCCTGAGGACTCTGTGACCTTGAAAATATGACATAGAATAGCTATGGATTAATGATACAGCACTCATATGCTGTATAACACAGGAAGCATAAGATGTGGAAGCACTATAAAGGTTCAGTGAACATGGAATGTACACATACCAGTTGCAATAAAATACAACTTACACAATCTTTTACCTGGCCATGCACATTTTTGTGCAATAATATTTTGTTTATTTATTTATTAAATCAGACTAAGAAGAGAGGCTGCTGAATATTTTGATCCAAAAAATTCAATCCTTTCACTTTTTGAGGTAAAAAGCACATATTCATTGTCTTTTATTACCTGTAAAAATATTTATATGACTAGATGCAGCAACTTTTGTGTGTGTTATTTAATAATTTAAATTGTGACATATAACTAAAATAACTAAAAATTGTGACATATGTGTAACATGTCTTTTTGCCTAATGGCATGAATCAGTATCACAGTCCAGAGGTGTTTTTCTATTGGAAATGATCAGCTGTATAACAAAGGAAAATTTGTACCAGAAAATTTCAGGGCATATTTTTTGCACCCCACCTCCCCCCTCATGTTTAGATTAGCTGTCAAAAGTTTTTTACTGGGTCATTTTTTGAAAACTATTACCATGCATATGTACTTACAGTCTTGCACTTATTCATATGCTAACAGTTATTAATTTATTACTCTAACCAAAACCATGTTATTGCATATTATGCAATTTCATCCCTGTCACAGCTGGAATTCTTATACATACATAATTTGAATAGGTGACTGGGCAAATTCAAATGTGGTATGGGGGTTCGGTGCCTTGCTGGTAATAAATGACTTGCCATTTAACTGAAAAGTTATTAAAAACCCATGACATTTCTCTTTCAAAACATGTTCTATACCAACCCTGTTGCATTCAGGTGTTTCAATGTTAAATGTTACAGGGCTGAAGGTCAGTGCAAAAATCTAATAATGTCTTTGATAATAAATATCATCACACCAAGCCGCATTATCAAAGTCTGGTGAAGAATTTACTGAAACAATTTCCATTAAGAAATTACTAGAACAATTTCACAATTAGTTACAAATAAACAGGCAGTAACACGGAATTAAACATGACATTTTGAATTTTAAAGACTGAAATAGCTTTTTCTTGTAAAACCTAATCCAATAATCCGTTTTATTTACAAAAAACCCCAAAACAAAACAAAAACAAACATACAAACATAACTTATTTTACAGTCCAAGTTTACAGGTATACCTGCACCTGTCTTTTACAAAATGCTTGTAAATATACTCGTTTTTTTTTTTCAGCGAATTTGTGTGTCGTTTTAAGCTTATAAATAGCAGAAACTAATTCGTTTAGTTAACTAATTATAGTTTATTTTCCAATAGGAAAAACTAGAATAGGACAAAGACACAAATGAAATAGACCTCCCTGAAAAACTTCAAGCACTAGAAATAAGAAATATTAAAATATGTTACAAAAACAACTAAATAGTTTTCACTGTTTAAATTAGATATAGAAAGTGAAAGTGAAGTGACATACGGCCAAGTATGGTGACCCATACTCGGAATTTGTGCTCTGCATTTAACCGATCCAACGTGCACACACACAGCAGTGAACACACACACCGTGAACACACACCCGGAGCAGTGGGCAGCCATTTATGCTGCGGCGCCCGGGGAGCAGTTGGGGGTTCGGTGCCTTGCTCAAGGGCACCTCAGTCGTGGTATTGAGGGTGGAGAGAGCGCTGGACAGTCACTCCCCCCACCTACAATCCCTGCCGGCCCGAGACTCGAACTCGCAACCTTTGGATTGCGAGCCCGACTCTCTAACCATTAGGCCACGACTTCCCCTATTCCCCTATCTCTAACCATTAGGCCACGACTTTATGAATATAGATTTATTCATAAAGTGATTTAGTTAAGAGCAGTGTGAGATTTTCTCTATTGTTGTTTGATTAACATATAAAGGTTTATTAGCATGCTATCACTTTAAAACTAAATGCACGGATCTAATATGCAGATAAACAGGTTTTCTTTATAGTCATTTAAGACATAAATGACTGTGTTCACGAGGACACTTGCAAAGATAGGCATTGTGACATATGTGTATCTGACTATTCATAAGTGTGTGTATTTGAATTTGCTTTTCTGACTTTTAGGCACTTTAGTCTTTAATTTAGTCTTTTAACCCAAGAAGTGGTCCCAGATCCAAGAAAGGAAATGTGACTTCCATGACTGGCAATGTAACGCAAAAGAGCCCTACTGTGAAATATATTTCTGTAAAAGGTTTTTAGAAGAACATAAAAAGGTCACATTTGGAAGAACATAAAAAGTAAATAAGATTACTGTATTGTTAATTGTTAACTGCACTTAAATGTTTTTATAAAATAAATAAATAAACAAATAAATAAATAATAAATTCATAAAAGGCTATTCTCTGTTTTTATTTGAAAAATAAATGTTTTTGGTAACACTTTATAATATAGTTCATTAGTTAACATGACAATATTAGTAAACATGAACTAAGAATGAACAATACTTTTACAGCATTTATTACTCTCAATGTTAATTTCAGCATTTACTAATGCGCTATTAAAATCTATTAAAAGTTGTTGTTTATTAACATTAGTTAATGCACTGTGAACTAACATGAATAAACAATGAATAACTATTTTCATTAACTAATGTTAATAAGTGTTACCATGTTTTTAAAATCTTTTAACTTTTCCATTTCCTATTGCCACTACTGTTATGTAGAATAAAATTATTATATTTTCAATAATTTAACGACAAATTAAATCTAAGTACAGTATGAAAATAATTACAGTAACCCCCTGTATAAATACAATTAATTGCTGTACACAAAAAGTTTAACAGTGAAAATACAGTATTTATAAAGATTAAAGTAAGATACTGTATAACAGGTACAGTACAATACTATACTGTAAATGTTGCAGTAATTGCAAAAAGTTTTACAGTGGTATTGTTTTGTGCAGAAAGCATCTAAAACTAGTACATCTCACTCTAGTTACAGCGCGAAATCGAATAGCTCTTTGGCTATTTTGCATCCAACTTATCACACAGAGTCCATTTAACAGTCAAAACACATTTCGCTGTGTTCCTATTGTCTGTCACTTCTGGACAGGTGTTACTGGTTTGCTTATTCACACATTTACTTTCCACATGGAGTGCTGGCCAGCTCTGAATAGAAACGTTACCCTCATCTGCCTCCACAGTGCGAAGAGATAAGTGCCATCTGCCTGGTAACAATATGATGGCCCCTTAATATGATGCCGTCCATACATCTGACCTCATAAGACCCAGATAAGATCCAACAGCCCAGGGGTTAAATGAATGATTATCAAATACTGAAAGAAATCACTGAGGAAACACCGTACACACAAATCCTTTACTGATTGAACTGAATCCATCAAAGCAAGCTATTATCTTCAGTCATATCCAACCGGAGTTGAGCAAGAACAGTTTTATAACATGACAACATGTAACCCTAACCCTAATTAATAATTAAATAATTAATAATCTATTTTATCCAAATCTTATGCAAGTTTTAATTGATGACAGTCCATATATATATATATATGTGTGTGTGTGTGTGTGTGTGTGTGTGTGTGTGTGTGTTTTATTATAGATGTTTATGCTATTATTTTATGTAATTGGTAATTATTGGGGAATTTGAAACATTTTCAAACACGTAAACGCTGGTTTACACCCCTGTTGTTTCATCTAGCTAAATAATAGGAGGAGGGAAGGGAGAGACAGAAGAATGGGAGAAGGTAAAAAAAATCAGTCCTGACCACAGCCTGGGGCAACACCTCCTGTCTGATGTTAGCAGTTCCCCTGGAGATTCATTAATGATTGCCAGACACACAATGACAGATTTTTTTGTGATGCAAAAGTCCTAAAAGGGGGAAGTTACATTTGGACATAAAGAGCTCATGAGAGGCCAGATCTACAGAGATATCTGATATCTGATACTGTAAGCTATAGTATAGATCACTGCCTCCGATCTGAAGAAAAGCATCCGATATGCTAATAATGCATTATCTCTGCAATTCTCAAGTCATTCAGACAAAATCAACAAACAGATCAGTGATTTCTGCCCATGACCATCAAGACCATTATTGTCAAGAATGACTCCATCAGGCCACTGTAATACTGAAAACCGATAGGCTTGCATTTTAATGGATATTGACAGCTGTTCCTTAGGGAGTCAGGGCTTGTGTACAGCATCAGGGAACAGTTGACTTCAGGCAAGAAGAGAAGCTCTCTCCATCTGCTGCCATCTCCTGTAGCTTCTCTTTCTCAGTCCTAAAGGGTCTCAGCCCTTCTTCACCCACAAACCTCTCAGTTAAGAAGCATCTGCTCAACCACCCAACCCCCTCCACGTGCCCGTGGCTATGATTGTAATAGCAAATACCATACTACTCACACTATATTTTGCAGCTTTATGTTAGCTTTGTGTTTTATTGTGCTGTGCTTTAGCATGCTAACAGTCAATACGGTGAAACACTCTTGGAGAAGTTAAGGTACCACCGCTACAGCCATTAAAACACTGCTTCAATAATACATTTCAAGACAATCTCTGTTGGACATCAGATCTCCTGCTGTGAGCAATGTTCCTGTTATTATGAAGAAGTGAAATGATAAAAGGACAGTATTTTTCTGCAGCCTGTTGTTGATTCTTCATGGTTTGTTACTTGCTCCCGGGTGTAAGTCAGACAAATGATTTAATAAACAGTTGAAGTATGATAAAGATTTAAAAAAAAATAATAAATATCTTCATTAGGCTATATTGGAATGAGTGATCGGGATATTTTATCCTTTTGTGTTCAGTAGGGCTGCAGCAAACGATTAATTTGATAATCAATATTAATCTAATGATAATTCTAATGATTAATTGACTATTCTTTTACGTTGATTATTTCACCAATTAATACTGAAAAGATGGTGCCGGAGATGGCAGCTACAGTGTTTGCTCCTCAGTGTTTGTACTGTTTTTGTTTGTTTTTCCTGTTCTTTGCTTCCATTTGTATATATATATATATATATATATTTTTTTTTTTTTTAATATTATTCTTTTATTATCTGTGTCCTGTCCTGTTGCTGTCTTTCTGTTGCATTTTCACATCTTTTACTGGGGTAAAAATGCTATAGACCAGGGGTGTCAAAATCAGTTCCTGGAGCGCCGCAGCCCTGCAGAGTTTTGTTCCAACCCTGCTCCAACACACATACCATGTAGTTTTCAAATAAGCCTGAAGGACTTGATTAGTTGGATCAGGTGTGTTTAATTAGGGTTGGAACAAAACTCTTGGGTTGGCTCCGGCCCTCCAGGAACTGACTTTGACACCCCTGCTATAGACCAGTGGTTTTCTCTCTCTGTATGTCTCTCTTGTCTGACACACTCAGTTCAGTTCATGGATCTCCCTCCTAATGAGCTGATGATCTGAATCAGGCGTGTTAAATAAGGGAGACACATAAAATTTGCAGAGCAGTGGGTCCCCAGGACCAGGACTGAAAACCACTGCTATAGACCATATACCAACCTTTTTACTTGCCAAAAAGCAGATAGCATTGTTAGCCTAACGTAACCTAATTATTTTATATCTTCTCATGGGTTTTTCAGTCTTTATCTCGTCACATTCAATTTTAACACAGTTTGTTAGACAAGGTACGGCACACAACATTTATTTGTATAGTATGGTACCTTGAACATGCGGGGGAAAAAATAAAAGATTGTGGCCACAAATTAAGAATGTTCTCACAACTTATTACTTTGTTTCCTCATTTTAATTAAATATTGGCCATTTTGTACTAACTTTAGTTTTAATTTAACTAGAGAACATATTAATGAAACATGGTCCATGGCAACAGATTAATAAGTTGAGGGAAAAATTGAACAAGTAGCTCGAACAAATTATTAATGTTTATTTTCTATATCTATATCTTGCTTGTGTCCCAAAGCCTGATATGATGAAGAAACAATTATCTGTGTGGGAAATATAATTAAACTTGACTTAGTTAAATTTTTCTGTTTTCCATTGTTTTTATTTTAATGTACTTTTAAAGTTTGGATCACATTAAAAGCGTAATATGTACGTTTTGAATTACTTGCACAAAATATCTAGCCCCATCAACATAACAGGCGTAACGTGCACTGGCTTTTTTCTATTGTGTCTGGTGCACACGTTTTGAGCAGCATGCACCCCAAATCTATGTACCTTGCTTAAATCAACCATAGATAATCGATTAAGTGATTAAGCAATATCGATTAAATTATTCTTGACAGTTAATTGTTCATTGATTAATCATTAGCATATCTAGCAGGGGTATTATATAGACCATTTTTACTGGAGCACAAGCAATTCAAACAGGTTTGTTAAAAGGTTTGAAACTGTTCGCGATTTATTAGGACACCCTGAATCATTATCAAAAGTTTCTCACACTGAAATATTAGAGAGACAGAAAACAAAACTCACTAATGTCGTCTATCGTTTGTTAACGACGAAGCAGCTTTTTATTGCATGTGCAGCTTTTGAAAAAACTCTGTTCTGCAGGTAAAGACAAGTTTCTATATATCGATTTATATCCAAAAAATACAAATATCGGCACTTTTTTTTTTTGATGAGGGCTGTGCCCCAGTGCTATGTACAGTACTATGTACAGTAAGTACACATACACTCTCAGAAAAAGGTACAAAAGCTATCACTGAGATGTACTCTTTCAAAAGGTATTTTGTACCTTACTATGCATTTAAGTAACCTAAAAGTACATATTTGTACCTAAAGAGTATATATATTCATACCTAAATAGTAAATTTTTGTACCTTTTGAAAAGGTACTGCCCCAGTGACTGTTTTTGTACTTTTTTCTGAGTAAGTAAGCACTCAGATCAGTGATAATCAAGCAATTTACCAAAAAAAAGAATCGAATTGAGAATTAAGAACAATTGATTGCTGGCCTGCTTTCACATTCAATTCCTAAGGGAATCTGCAAGTAACCAGTAACAGGACATAAGTGGCAAACACACACTCACCAGACCCAAGGGGTTTGCATGATGCCTTAACTGCACTGTGCCGTTACTCCCATGGGTTTAGTTTGGCAAAAATGATGCAACTTACTCTACAATAATAGTACCTGGCAAACAATGTGGCCTAAGAATGATGGTGAGCAGCTAAGAGGTCTTAAGAGAGCCCAGTACAGATACTCTGTCCACATCATCTGTCAAACCCATACTCGTGCTTCCACTGCAGTGTTTTCTTTGATAAGCTTGTAAACTTTTTTCTTGGCCAATAAATTATTCAGAGACAGGGTTCTGTGGTTCATGCACAATGTTTGACCTAAAGACTATTTTGAGCAATCGTTTGATAGGCAGAGAGACTCTAAAGAGCTCTAGAATGTACTCAGAGGATGGGGTAATTAGCCAGGGAGAGCAGTTTATGGGCGCTCTCTAATGCCCTTGTCCAATTGACCTCTCTGATAAAAGCGCCATTACTGGCAATTAAACTACAAGACTCAAAACAAGGGTCTCTAAGAGGAAGAGCTACGAATGAACAATTGTGTACAAAAGAGTGGTTCATGTAAACAAAGTCACCAGTTTACTATTTTGATCCAAATGTGTTTTTAGCAGGTACAGCCAATGTACTTATATTCAGGATACACTATGAATTTTGTGTGTGGACATGAATTTAGCCTGGTGGATGAGAACACAGGAAAAAAGAAATCAGGGATGCACTGATTGGTGTTCGATGCCAATAAATTAAATATTTCCATGTTATGGCCAATAATCAATTAATTTGCAATATTAAAATAACCTATTATATATAATGAATAACATAAGAAATTACTACTAACAATAAACTGTGTCATTGATTACAGAACCTCTGTACATGAGCCTTTAATTATTACTTCAGTCACAGGCCATGAGATTTTTATATTGTTTCTTGAGGTTAGTTTATAAAGTGTGCAAAGTTTTTTTTGCAGCAAAAAGGGTTTTCTTTACTTATCAGCACTATCGCTCTAGTATTGATGGGTTGGTATGTGTGGCTCCAGCCACCCTTAAAATGTAATTTACCACCCTAGTTGCCATTGTCCAATTCTTTAATATAATTTGCCGGCTCCCAAGTTAGACGCAGGACCTTTAATAAAGCGATAACCACTTTGTAAATCAAAGCGAGAAGGACTGACAGTAAAGGGATTATCAGTGACTGCTGGAGAAATACAATTTTATCATCTTATTTATGAACACTAGATGGAACTTTTAACTAATGAAAATTTTGTTGCACTCTCTACATGGCAGATTTAAACTATGATTGGCAGCTCGCCAATTATGAAATATCACCATTGAATGAGCCCACCTTCATTTGTTCAATTACTTATGAAGATCATCAGAGACAAACACATGTAAATTGTCCATCAGTCCATAAAATGTGGACAAAGGTGTTCTATTATTGCATTTTGGTATCTTTTAAAGGACTTTTTACAATAGTGTATAGACAGAGAAGTGGCAGTGTGTCTAAAAAAACATAAAATGCACATACTACAGTTTAAGTGAAATACATAATAAATATTTTACAGTTGAGATGTGCATCTAACTAAATGATACAATGCAGGAATTCATTTGAAAATTTGCCATTTTGCCATGTAAAATCTAGAAAACCTACATGTAATCTAAACTGAATGAGGAATAATTTAAACATTAGAGAAGTTGTTACATGCCAAGTAATTTACTCATGTGTGTTAACTGAAATAGAAATGAAAACTAAAATACACTAAATGAAACAACAATAGGTCTTTTTGTCATGCTGGTACAACAATAGGTTTTCATTAGGTTTTCATATACATAGTTGGAATAAATGATTATAATTATAATAAATTATTATTCTTCTTTATTAGAGCCTGACTAATAATCATAAAGTAAATACTGACAGTGCTGTCAAATTTTCCTTTAGGCTGAACACAGAACTAACAATACAGGTGAATTATTTCTATGCTGAGTTTCCCAAACAGACAATATGTAAGGGCCCTGGGTTAGTTTAGGGCTTTGCCCTGAGCATTTAAACCGCAGGAGCTGAAAAACGTTTTTTACTGTTATATTCATAAAGCTATCTGTTGAGACGCTGTGCTTGTTCAGAGTAGGGGGAGGGGAGCGTCAGCACGCAGACACAGTATGTTCGCTCGAGGCAGACCACCCAGGTCACCTGCCACCTGGGCTGTTGTTATGGCAACCATATCCTCTCCAAACAACTACATTCAGGTGAGACGATGGAAAGAGGTGAATGGGCAGAAATGCTTTACATGTCATGATAATGAAGAGACTGTGCTTAGTTTGGTCATCTATTGATACTCATACAGAAGCCCACACAGCCTATTCTTCTAGCTTCTGTTTTGCGATGATTGTGTGTGTAAATTGTGTGAAATTAATTCAAATATAATAAGAATGCGTCACAGAATTACACTTTGGTTTCACTTTTTACATCACAACATTTGTCTGCGAGTTTCCATTTAGTGGTGAAGATTTTCAGTGACTCTTTCAAGCAGGTTTCATTTTTATGCTATCAGGTGGTGACGAAAGACTCTTTGAGTGAATGGAGTCATTCATGAATGGGCATACCTCTTTACTAAATAGTAGGAGAAAAAAAAAAAGTGAGAAAAGATTAATATGTCCAAATTAGCAGTATTCATAAAGCAGTAAATAAAAATACCTGGAGGACTTATTACTTTTGGGGAGATTAAGTGTGCATCTGATGGACACTTTAGGGGCCGTTCACGCCATGTCTTTTGCACACTCAAGTTTGTTATTTCAAATGCACTGTGTGACGCGTCCATTTTTTCCAGGCACGTCTGTGCCACAGCAAGATGAAAACAAAAACAAAAACATCTTAACTTTTCAGAATGCCACAAGTGCACCACAGGTCATGTGACAAGAACCAGCTTCACCCTTTGTTGAAGGGTGAACTTGTTGAAAGCTCAGCCAAGATAGAGGAACAGCTAACCAATGCTCTACAGGGATACCCATTTTAAAATAAATTTAGTAGCAGAGCTACTGCAAGCGATTTTCAGTGTTAGAAATCCATTATCATTTGCTGAAATTTCCGCATCATCATGGTCATGGTTGCTCAGCAACGGCAGAAGCCACTGGAGCTTAAGTTCCCGAACGCGTTGGAAAGAAGAAAACTGTGCGGCTAGTGTTTACCACGTGTTTTTGTGAATGGCCTCTTACTATTTTTTGAGGCCACAGGAGAGATTTTGATGATGCAGGTCACAAGACAATGACAACATAAGGAACAGTATGTCCGGATAACATTCACACAGCACACATTCACACACTTTTTTTTTACCGCTGCAAAGTAAGCATCTATAAGCCTTTAAAGGTAGGGTAGGAGATTTTGGAAAGGCTACCGATAGCAAGTTGGCTTTGAAAGCAAGATCCACACCCTCCCTGCATAATCACTTTGCAAAGCCACGAACATTTTATGGTCCTACACCTTCCACAGATTATATAAATACATATAAATAAATCATTTTGACCACTTAACTTGGTGATTGCTATCGGAATGTGAAGAGTACTTTCAACCAGCATAACAAAACATGTTTTTGAACCAAATCATCTACCCTGGCTTTAAGTGATGTGATGAGGGAGTCATTGAATAATTTATTCAACCTATTTGTTGAACAATTTTGGCCCTGTTCACACCTGATATTAATATGAGTTTTCAGTGATCTGCTCAGTCAAGCAGTCAGCAGAGATGGATTACCATTACTATATCAACACACTTTTTATATGCATCTCTGGTGACTACTTGTGTTGGGATTTCATCTAGATCATCCCCTCTTATTTGTTCCACAGACTACATCACCTTTATGGGAGTACTGAGTGTGGTGCACCAATATGATTGAATGAATGAAGCCATCACACTGCTTATGAGCGAGCAGGAAAGGAAGTGAATGTTGAGGATCTGAATGGTAACAGCAATTTTAAATGTAATCTGTGTGTTCTGGCAGTTCTGGAAGAAGTTGAAATCAACTGTTTTGGTATGCTTTCCTAAAACAAAGCAATTGGGTAAAATGCATCTTCAACTACCTCAGGAAGTGGCTGAAAATGGACAAGCTGAAAATGTTTTAGATTCTTTACACCTGTCCACTTGTGACTGGATCGATGAAAACGCATCTTAATACCAGGTGTAAACAGGGCCATTGATTCAGTCTGCAACAAAACCACTGCTGTGTGTTGCTCAGAGACATGACGATTCTGATTTGACTTCGATTAGAACTATTTTCATTGGTTGAGCAAGAACAGAAAAATCTAACTTGCAATACTGTGTAAAATGTAAGTTACAGAATATTAATGCAAAATTACATGTTTATTAAATTGTGAAAGCAATGAATCACCTGTGATCTGAATCATAGATACTTGATATTCGCAATTGAAAAACCCATATCAGTTGACTGCTAGCTAAAAGCATTATCAAATTAGCCAAGATTATCAATAAACAAATACATATAGAATGGAGGAAGATCTCTGAACGGAGACACAAACATTTTCACCCAGAACTCCACAATATCATGAGGAATTCAGGCAAATCAGCAACTGTGGGTCTTAAGCCTGGAACACAGCACTACATTCCAACCCCCTAAAAGACATACCCCCTACTCCACCTAGCCGGCAAGACAACAGTCAGGCAAAAAGAAAGAGAGAGATAGAGAGAGAAGGAAATTCCTGGAATAGCTCAAAAGTGGAGAACTGCATTTCTAACCACTCCTGTTGCAGCGTGTCCACACAACTGAGCCAAGAACAGGGGCTTTCTTATCATTGAGCAAACTAATTAACCCACCCTCTCTTTCTTAAACACACACGCATAAAGAGAGATACATGCTCCGGGCCCTGAACTTGTATATGAAAACACAAATGCTCGCCCCTGAATTTTTCCTGGCCCTCATTTTGTTTTGTTTATCTGCAGCACACAGGAAAATAGCTGAGAATTGAGCCAAGGCCTGACCCGACACCCCTCCCCCTGCCTGTACTCCTCTCTCTGTCGTTCACTTCCTTCCTGTATTCTCCAGTCCCCTGCTGTTCCCTGGGCTGTAAACACAGACAGTGCTGGAAACATTTGAGTAAGTGTACATAAAAAAGCCCCATGTTACAATTGCAAACGTATCCACGGTTTCAAAGACCATCATAATTTTGATGGTGTGGAAAAAAGCATTGTGAAATACATGCACTAATCTGAAGCCATAAAACAATGGTTAATGAAAATTGGTGCGTCCCACACTCGGTGCATCTAGACTGACTAGTCCTGACAGGAATGGACCCTTTTCACAAGACTGTGATGACGCATTTCATCCACATGTAAATCCTCAAAAAGTTTTTAATAGTTTTATTTTAATTTTATGTACACTTATAACACTATACTTTGCATTATATCACCTTTGTATCAAATTACAAAAAAAATAGTTAACGCTAATGCGAGGGTGTTTCTAATGCACCGTCTTATGGGAGGAACGGTAAATTTGACGGAAATGTCTGACTGCCATTATCGGTCTTGCTCAGTTTTGGTTTTCCTTTTTTTGAAAGTCGTGAAAACACTATACTGGAGTTTTTGTTTTGCTATTTGAGCAAATGGGAATGCAAAACATTTTTTTGTGGTACTCGTAGGGGTGTGCGATATTGAAAAAAAAAAAGATTTCTTGATATTTTTTGGATAACGATAATTAGACGATATTTTGCCGAGTATGTTGTGCTGATATCTTGACAGCTGCAGTTTTTGATATTCTTCATATTCTGTGTGGTCAGTTCACATCAGTGATAGAAATTAATCTTTAAATTTAAACTTTTATATGAATTTTTACCTTTTATGGGCAATTTTACCTTTAATAAGGCCATTTTTCCCCACTAAAAGTTTGCATATCCTTTGAGTCAAATTGTTACATTTAATCAGTCAATTAGAATAATGAGACATTTAGGTTGTTACCAAACAAATGAAACCAGTATCAACAAAATTAATCTTTGCAGAAGTTGCATCTGAAGTGGCATTTAGATGCATTTACACGGTTTAATGCAGCTCAGAGGAACATGGAGTGCTTTAACCAGTTACAAATGCATAATATTTTGATAATTTAAACAAAACACTGAATATTGATATTTGAAATGTTAAAAATGAAAAAATACTTTAAATGTGAAATTAAAATCGCCAGTAGGTGGCAGCAAGTCCCTGTTAACAAGTGAGTCATTGCGACTGAATGAAATAATTTAAATGGTTGATTAATTCAAGAACAAAACACCGTCATGTTGCTCAGAGACTTAAAAGTGTAGCTTAAGTGCTGTAGATGTTTGGAATTATTTTTTGTTGGCGAAATGGAGCAAAAACAGGCATTATGGTGTCTAAAACGTAAGTCTCTTAATATTAACTTATTGTTTTTTGAACTGTTGTATAAAATCAATATCACATTTGTAATCATGCCTATTTAAGAAAAAAAGGGCACTCTTCGTGTGATTTTAACTACATGAAATATTATATATATATATATATATATATATAATATGCGCGCGCACTCTTTAGACTTCATCGCGTAATGTATGCGTGCACTCCGTAGGTGTTTTGTTTGGTTTTTGCAAAATACTCGATTAATGTCAAATTGCACATTGTTAAAACAGCAATTACGATATTATCGCAGACGATATATAAAATCGCACACCCCTAGGTACTCTCCCATTCACTGCTCTCGAAGTTAACCCAACTACGATGACTTCCGTTGCTGAGAAACCCGGAAACGAGAAAAAGGTTCATTACACAAAGAAATTTATTTTTTTCCCAGCCACTATATCCCTGATGTAAAAAATAAACAGAAAAAAGGAGAGAACTGGGAGGATGAGTGTGTAAGTCAGGTTCTGCCTACATTATTGTTCAAAAGTTTGGGATCTGTAAGATACAGCATTTTAATGTTTTTTAAAGTTCTGTTATGCTCACCAAGAGTGATTTAAGATAATTTAACAGTACTATTAAATTAGTTTTTTTGAAGATTAACTTTAAGTGAGCATTACATGTACAGTCATGGTAAAAAATATCGGCACCCTTGGTAAATATGATCAAAAAAGGCTGTGAAAATTAATCTGCATTGTTAATCCTTTTGATTTTTTTACATTATTATTATTATTATTTTTTAATAATATATATATATATATATATATATATATATATATATATATATATTCACAAAAATCTAACCTTTCATTGGATAGTAAAAATTTAAAATGGGGGAAGTAACATTATGAAATACATGTTTTTTCTCAAAAACACGTTGGACAATTATTGGCACCCCTAGAAATTCTTATGAATAAAATATCTCTGAAGTATATTCCCATTCATATTCACAATTTTGAGCACTCCAGGGTGATTATGAACATGAAATTATCCAGCCATGGCTTTCTGTTTCACAGAAATATAAATAGGAGGGAAACCAAAGCCCAAATTCCCTTAATCATCCATCACAATGAGAAAAACCAAAGAATATATTTCTGATGTGCAGCAAAAGATAATTGAGCTTCACAAATTAGTGAAGTGGCTTTAAGAAAAGAGCTAGAGCAGTGAAAATTCCCATTTCCAACATCAGGACAATAATTAAGAATTTCCAATCAACATAAAATGTTACGAAACTGCTTGGAAGAGGATGTGTGTCTATATCGTCCTAATGCACAGTGAGGAGGAGAGTTTGAGTAGCTAAAGACTCTCCAAGGACCACAGCTGGAGAATTGCAGAAAATAGTTGAGTCTCGGGGTCAGACAAAAAAAAAAAAAAAAAATTGTCAAACAGCACCTATATCACCACATGTTGTTTGGGAGGGTTGCAAGAAAAATTCTCCTCACTCATCCAAAAGCAAACTCCAGCATATTCAGTTATCAGACATGACTGGAACTTCAAATGGGACTGGCTTCTATGGTGAGTTTAAACGAATAAATGAGCTTTTTAGCAGCAAACACTCAAGATGGGTTTAGTGAACACAGGGATAAAAAGTACCCCATGTGTACAATAAAATATACTGCTGTATTTTTGATGTTGTTGGCCTGTTTTTCTGCTGCACTTCTTGTTTAGACACGTGGCATCACTGATTCTATCAAATACCAACAGATAAGTAAATCAATAAGTGACTGACCAATGTTATAATGGGCCGTGTTAAGATCTTCCAACCATACAATAATCCAAACACAAACCTCAAAAACAACACAAAAATGGGTCACTGAGCACAAAACCAAGCTCCTGCTATGGCCATTCCAGTCCTCTGACCCGAACCCTATAGAAAATGAGTGGGGTGAACTGAAGAGAAGCACCACCAACATAGAGCTGGGAATCTAAAGGGTCTGCAGTGATTCTGGATGAAGGAATGGTCTCTGATCTCGTCAGGTGTTCTCTAACCTCATCAGGCATTATAGGAGAAAATTTAGAGCTTTTAAACTGGCAAATGGAGGTTTCAAAAAGTATTGAATAAAAGGGTGCCGTTAATTGTGGCCAATGTGTATTAGAGAAAAACATTTATTTCATAATGATATTTCCCCCCCATTTTAAATTCGTATTATCCAATGGAAGGTTAGATTTTTGTGATTTTTTAAAATAAAAGATCAAAAGGATTAACAATGCAGATTAATTTTCACAGCCTTCTTTGATCATATTTACCAAGGGTGCCAATATTTCTGGCCATGACTTGGAGAAAAAAATATATGCCACAAAATAAGAATTTTATATCAAAAGGCATTAATTTGTGGTAATGTTTTATTCATGCTTTTGTTTTAAATTATTGCAACATAATTTGCTCCCACATAACCATGGCCACATTGTACTAATTCGGCCCCTTGTTTATTTTAATGTTTGAAAACTTTAAAACGTTGTACTTCCCTTGTTTTGGTTCAATCACGGTGTGATTTTTAACAAATTAAGTCATAGGAACCCATTTTTAATTCATTGTCCCAATATATTCTTTTCCCCTGCATGTCATTTGTGGGACTCTGTACAAAGTAAATGTAAAAACAGACAAAATGAGCTACACAGTTAAATATTCAATATTTACAGAAAAAACAAAAACAAAACAAAAAAAATAAATATTGTACACACTCCCTGAAAAAGTTCAAGTGAGGGTTATGTTCAGGGTATTAACTAAATGTAAATATCATTATTAGCTCAATACAAAAACAATAGTAGTCAATGGAATAATCACATTGTGACAGATAAACAAATGCGTGTGTGTGTCCGATGAGGGCTTTAGGAAAAAACAAAGGACTGAGATCATAGGTGTGACCCTGGCATTGGATTCTTTCAACCTTTGATTGATCAAAGCAATCAATCCATGTTAATATCATTACAGAATACACAGGGGACTGGAGGACTTCACACTTTGAATGGCCATCAGGTGAACACTGATTACCAGATCACAGTCAAAGGTGTGAGGGGAAAAAGAGCAGCAGGAAGATTCGACAGTCGGATCAATGATTTCCACCAAACTCCTTTGCATTCAGATGTTGATCCAACCAACATTTTGATTGCTCACTCAAAAATATCTTTCTGACAAGCCTAGTGTGACAAAGCAAAACAACTCCCTTCAATATATGCTACATTCCTGATATACAACAACATATGACTGGAAACCTTCTTCCAGTATTTAATTGCCATCAAAGTCAAACTACTGAATCATGTACTTTACCAAGGAGAGGTTTGTGTTCTCAGCCTGGTTGATGGTAGTTTTTATTCTTTTTTTGCCCTGAAGGGAGTTGGGGTGTGTGTGACACACTTTCCTGCTGCATCAGGGTTAAAAAGCTAAAAAGCAAGAGGAGACCTCACCATTATCAGATCTTGTAAGCTCCCCTCCCCCATCCCACCACGTCGACCACCATTTCAGGTTTTAAAGGGCCAGGTGGTCCCATGAGAACTGCCTGCTGTTTAAATGGCACAAAGATGGATAAAAACTTCCACATTATACTGCACACCTTGAAAAAAATAAACTTTATCTGTGTCCGAAACTGCTCCCTATCCACTATATAGTGCACTATATCGGGTATCAGCCATTTTGAATTCTGAGTGAATATCTTCATTCCCTGAATAAGAGATGCCGTTTAATTTACAAAAATGACTATAATTTGGTTGATATTTAAAAATGTTTGTCGGTAGCGTATTCATTCTGATGTCAAATTAATGGTCGCCTGGGCGCTCTACGGCCAATCTTATCGGAGTGCAAAAACACTGCTCGGTAGAGTTTCAAGATACTAAAAACAATAAATACATAAAATTATGAACATGTGCTTATGTGAGTTTATTTTTGTTGACAATATTTTAATAGTATTTAATTAATGATTATGACCATATAAGCATTACAAAAATGAAACCACGAAGCTGATAACAATAGTCATTTTGTTATTGCTACTAATATTATTTTCTAAAAGGTGCATGTAATATAAAAGTACATATGTGACCCTGGACCACAAAACCAGTCTTAAGTCGCTGGGGTATATTTGTAGCAATAGCCAAAAATACACTGTATGGGTCAAAATTATAGATTTTTCTTTTATGCCAAAAATCACAAGTATATTAAGTAAAGATCATATTCCATGAAGATATTTTGTAAATGTACTACTGTAAATATATCAAAACGTTGTTTTTGATTAGTAATATGCATTGCTAAGAATTCATTTGGACAACTTTAAAGGCGATTTTCTCAATATTTTGATTTCTTTGGACCCTCAGATTCCAGATTTTCAAATAGTTGCATCTCGGCCAAATATTGTCAGATCCTAACAAACGATACATCAATGGAAAGCTTATTTATTCATTAAAAAAAATTGACACTTAAGACTGGTTTTGTCGTCCACTGTCACATATGTGACGAAGATGTTTTTGCAACAGACAAGTCTCACGCGCAGTGTACACGTCACTGTCCGAATCAGTTCACTTCATTTCGTTCACTCGTTCTGATATATTTCACTCAACTGCCATACACTATTTAGGGATTAGTGAATGAGTGAATGAGTGAACAAGTGAGCGATTTCGGACACAGCTTTTGTAAACGTAAAACAAACTTCAAAAGCTGAGTTACACTACCATTTAAAAGGCTAAGATTGAGATTTTTTATTTTTTTTAAATGTTTATGAAAGAAGTCTCTTATGCTCACCAAGGCTGCATATATTTGATCAAAATTACTGTAAAATCAGTAATACTGTGAAATATTACTACCATTTAAAATAATGGTTTTCTATTTTAATATATTTTGAAATGATTCCTGATGGCAAAACAGCAGCCATTACTCCAGTCTTTAGTGTCACATGATTCTTTAGAAATCTTTCTAACACGCTGATTTTCTGCTCAAGAAACATTTCTTATTATTATCAATGTTAAAGAAAGGTTGTTCTGCGTAATATTTGCCATACTTTTTTTTTCAGGTATCTTTGATGAATAAAAAGTTCAACAGAACAGCATCATTTGAAACAGACATTTTCTGTACCATTATAAATGTCCTTGCTATCAATTCAATGCATCCTTTCTGAAAAACAGCATTAATTTCTTTCAGAAATTTAGTACAGACCAAACTTTCGAATGACAGTATGTCTCTATAGTATTTTAAAGGGGTTCCTACTTTGAATTGTAATTCTGTTACCATTAGATTGGAGTAAAATTATGCAACTTGATAGGAGTCTGTTGTGGAAGGGACCAAAGCTACACAACTACAAAATAAATCCTCACAGCTTACTCAACTTAATCCAGCCTAAGAACATGTACAGCTTTTTAAAACTCTAGGATTTAGGGAGATTTGTGTAAGACTGGTTTCTGTTTCAAACAACAGAAGTTTTTCCATTCAAACCCAAAGCCATTGTGATCAATGCATCAAAGTAACCTCAATGACCAAGAAAGGAGGGGGACACTACCTAAACAAAGAGCATTACAAATCTAATAAGATGTCACTGTGAGATGTCATTAAAAAATCTAATCTAATAAAATGACATTTCACAAATAAATACAAAGAAACTGCAAGTAACATTAATTTAAATGTAAAATTTTGAAATAGAAAGATTGAAATATAATTTTCTTGTAAAACATTTTTCAAAAAACAAACAAACATCTTTGTCGTGATTATGCATGTATGTTGCAGTTTGTGCAACTCAAGATTTATAAGCTTGTTACTTTATGGAATCCCAGCAGTGAGTACTGGTAGTATGTACAGCACACACAAACACTCAATATACTCTGTTATATAATACTATCAATATTCTGACAATCAAGCCATATTCACTGGACATCATGTATGCTATAGTATAACAATCCCCTAATTCCCAAGAATATGCATATAATGTGAGGGAAATGTTCATAAGCTCACACCAACTGGGCACTGTCATGTAGTAAATACACAAATTCAAATCAATTGTGCAAATCTGGAAAAGGATATTCAATAGCCTACCTTTTAACCTTTAATAGAATCCAGATAAACAAAGCAGACCCCGGAACAAAAATAACAGATATGCCACCATCTCATAATTTTAATCAATATTCTGCTTCACACCACAGCATAGAGGTATATTTCAGTGGATTTATCTCATGGAGAAGATCTCTTCTACCACAATATGCTAATAAAGGCTGAAATAAATGCATCACTTACATAGTCATGGAAGGCCTTAGCTTCACTGGAGTGATCACATGTGTCCCTTCTCTCAGGTGCTGCACAGTACAGGTCCCAAAACACACTGTGTAATGAGAGCATTGTTCGTAATGAGAAAATATTGCAATGTCACAAAAGTTGGACTTGCTGAGCACATTAAAGCAACAAAGATGAAAATTTGCTGAAGATGTAGATGCATTTGTTTCTTTATCGGAACAGATTTTGAGAAATTTAGTTTTATTACTTGCTCACTATTGGTCCTCTGCAGTGAATGGGTGTCGTCAGAATGAGAGTTCAAACAGCTGATGAAAACATCACAATAGTTTCCAAGTAATGTACGTAATCCACAAGCTGTGTGACTGTAATAAACAATTCCATCATTTAGACATTTCAACTTTAAACCGTTGCTTCTGGCCAAAATATGAGTCCATAATCCATAATAATGCTTCCTCCCGTGAAAAAGACCATCCTCTGTTGTCCTTTCACATCAAAATTTGATGAAATATTTGTCTAGAAATGTATTGGACTGTTTTCACTTGGAAACGGTGCTGTGTACCGTACTGTGTATATTTCTCTCCTGATTCAGACGAGATGACTTTATCAGTGGAAAAAAGCGATATTATGCACTTGTATGTGAGCCAGAAGCAACAGTTTGAAGTTAAAAACATTTTAATAATAGATATGTTTCCTACAAATACACAGCTTTTCAGTTCACAAGACGTTAATTAATGGACTGGAGTTATGTGGATTGTGTTTGGACCCTCATTCTGATGGCACCCATTCACTGCATTTGCAAGGTGCAATGCTAAATTTCTCCAAATCTGTTCTAAATAAGAAACCAACTTGTCTACATTTTAAGTGGCCTGAGGGTAAGTCGATTTTTAACTCATTTTCATTTCTGGGTGAACTACTTCCTTTAAGCCTATATGGGCTGTGTGTTGAAATGATCTTTTTATGCTTAGGTTTCCAGAGAACTCAAATATTAACGGTCAAATCATAAAAATAGTAATTTTGAAATTAAAATGATTTTACCTTTATATTTTTTTTATATATTCTTTTTTTTTTTTTCAGAAATGTCAGTGGCTGGCCTGTTATCCATTCTGTTAAATTATTCGAAGATTAAATTTCATAACATATTGTAAAGATTCCAATTACTGCAAAATACTGATCAACTACTGAATGCAAATAATACACACCACCACCAAGAGTGCAGAAAGCCTGGTGGTTCACCAAGGGTTATATTCTTCTCCCATCTTATCTAAACATAATAAAAACAGACAACAGAAGACTTTAATACACACAGTCAATGCATACCAAGATTAGACATTGTGCATGATCATGCACACATGCTCTTAAGAATAAAGATACATATGCACATACACACCTCTGATAAAAACGTCTGTGCAGATTTCTGAGCTCCCACGTGTAACAAATATTCATAGACGTACAATGCCAACCTGTACAATCAAAACAGATGCCTTACAATGAATAGATGCCATCCAATAAAACTCTCTGGTCTGTTTCCATATAGTCTTATTCTTGTCCTAAAAATTTAACATTGCAGTTGGCATTCTACAACAACTGCCTGCATCTATATACTGTATTTCCAGAACAATAACCGATATCACCATGAACATTTGCAAATAATAATGCTGTGAAATTCTCTTATAAAGTGAAAGAAAAAAAAACGAAAAAAAAAAAAAAAAAACACCACCACCAATTCTATCTATTGCGAACAAAAAAAAAAAAAAAAAACAGAACATTTTTATCAGTTTCCACTATAACATTACTGGAATGTCTCGAACAAGATCACATGTTATAGGAGACAACATAACATAACGCGACATCAGCTGTGCGTGTAAATAAGCGAGTAAAGAGAGAGCAGCGCTTACTTTTCCCGAGCTTGCCCGTCCGATGGCACCGCGGTCCCTTTACCTTTCGCGAACATGACTTGCGCTGAATATAAACGCGTCTGCCAGTTTGACTGCGATGTTTCCTTATGCTCCAGCTGTCAACGTGTACCCCGCCTCTGACCCCATCCGCTTCAACCGACCCTGCCACAGCGACATCATGAACTATGGGCGGGGATCTGTGGTTTATGATTGACAGCTTTATAGACCAATGAACATGTTCGACGTGACCTCACGATCCCCCATATCTATCTGCATAAAAGTTAAAACAATAAAGTAAGGCTCTTCGAAATCAACAGATCATTAATTTTGTCCAGTTGGGTGTTATGAGAAAGTGTGGAAAACTTAATTCTTTAATATTAATAATAATAATAATAAACACAATATCTTTCTTTTATAGGAGCACGGGTTGTTTAAGTTATGTTATATATTATGTTATGTTATCTATCTATCTATCTATCTATCTATCTATCTATCTATCTATCTATCTATCTATCTATCTATCTATCTATCTATCTATCTATCTATCTATCTATCTATCTATCTATATTATAGAGTTAATTTGCAAAAACAGATTATCAATGATAACAATTTTCAAAAATCATGTTTTTTCATTGTACATTCCAATTAATCTCAATCAAACTGCAGTTGGGTTATTTTGATTGGGTTAAAACAAACAAACAAACAAACAAACAAACAAACAAACAAACAAACAAACAAACAAAAAACAACAGTTAACTCACACAATAAAATACAATAAAAACATGGTAACATAATAAAAAACATGATTTTTGAAAATGTTAAAAAACGGAGTTATCTGTTTTTGCAAATAAACAACTCATATATATATATATATATATATACAGAGAGAGAGAGAGAGAGAGAGAGAGAGCCTATTTTCTTAAAATAAATATTTCTGTACTACTGTTCTGATTCTGATTATTGTAAGCATAACCAGTTATGCTAACAAAACTTCGTTAACTCTCGACTCTATTTGAAGCGGTGTCCTGTGCTTTTAAAGACTTGTTGCGCCACCTGTCGGATAGCAAATTAAGCGATAAACGGCAGGTGTCAAAACATCCCTTGCTGTTTGCAAACACGATTGTTATGTATGAAGTAGCCTATGTTGTTGTTTTTAATGTGAGAAGGATCTTAAAATAAGTATCCTAAGAAGAGTGTTGTGAACTTTACAGAACATATGTAAACATGAGACACGGGGCGGAGTCTTAACTAAGTTACTTGTTAGTGAACACTATATGCGCGCGACTGAAGAGGTATTTTTGCTGACTTCCCATGCGCGAAGATCTTCCGTGAACGCTTGAGTCTGTCATTGGAGTTATAGTCTTGCGAGAAAGGTTGCCGTGTTGAATCTAACCAGACTGTCTAGGCAGATCGCGGTAAGGGCGTGAATGATACTTTATAACTAAACATCAAACCACGTCGCCGCTTAAACTTGTTTTCGATGCTGTTCTGCATACTTATTCAACAACTGCACGTCTGTTCACTTCATTGTAAACGCGCGCAACATATTCTAATGTTGAAATAAATTTTTAGACAAATCTCATTGGCACAGGAATGTATTGAAGATTTTTTCATTAAAATGAAGGGCGTTAACGTTAAGGAGTGTCTGAAGGTTACTGAAGGTTGCGCAATATTCAACAGTAATAATAAGTAGTTACCAGACTGAAAGTACAACGTGATGTGCAATTACATGTGGTAAAATTCACAATCATACCTCGTGATGTTTAGTTTGCCGGCAAATGCATTTAAAATGTAAAATAATAATAATAATAATAATAATAATAATAATACAGATAATAAAATAATAACAAATATTTTAAAAAGTGGACTTAGGTCAAGTCAGTGTTTTAGATTATGTAGAAGTGCATTTCATTTGTTTTGTGAGAATTTTGGATGCAAAATTTATTTTTAGGCCTCCATTATCTACATAACATTTTTCAAAAAAAAAAAAAAAAAAAAAGTAGATTTAAGATTAAATCTCAAAATTAAGATGAAAATTACTTGTTCAGTTTCTAGTTATCTGATACAATGACCTTCACACATTTTAAGTGAGGCTAAATTGTCCTTTATGGGACTGCTGTATTCAAAGAAAAACTCCAATTTATAATATATAATTATTAGCATGGAATATTATTTGCTCTCAGCTGCTGAATCTTCAGCCTATCAGTATGGCATCAGAATCCCATCATAAGGAGAATCTGCATAACCTTCAGCTGGAGGATGAAGGACAGCATCGCAACCCTTCAGAGGTGAAGATGAGCCAGATAGTGCTGCCCTGCCATGCCAACCACTGCGGAGAGCTGAGCATCGGACAGCTGCTCAAATGGATGGACTGCACAGCATGTCTGTCTGGTGAGTTTGCACAATGAATGACACAAAGCACCTTTAACCTGCATTGTAAAGGCTCCAAAACACTCTATAAGGATATGAGTGTTAGTATAATTCTGAGGACTTGACTGCAGTGACTAAGCAAAACTAGAGCAAATATAAACTAGTTGTGTGACTGCATGAAGTATGTTCTAGAATGTGAGAACATTACTTGAAATATTACAATGTGGGGTAAATTATTGGGTACATTTCTTGTACAGTACTGGGAAAATCTATTTTCCCCATACTGATTTCTTATTTTTTTTTATGTATATTGTTTTAGATCCTCATACAAATTGCAACATAGAACAAAGGCAACCAAAGTAAACACATACAGTTTGTAATTTTTCCCCCCGTAGGTTAAATTCGCATTCTGGGTATGTGTGAGTGCAGGGAGTGGTTTTGGGGGCAGGGCTCTAGACAGGGCTCTAGACATTTAATCGTAAAATGTCAAATAATGTTTGGGGCGATGGGTCATAGGGCCTTCAATTGGAGTAAATAGCACAGGACAGAAACGATAGATATTACTGAATTCACGACAAATGCAAAAAATTTAATAATGCATTTTTGTCACATAGAAAAGCTTCACCCTCACCCTCATGTTGTTCCAAATGACTTTCTTCTGTTGAACACAAAAGAAAATTTTGTAGAATGTTACCAAACCATTTTGATTACCCTTATTTCTACTGTATGGACAAAAAATTCTTGAATTTCTCAAATGATGTTCCACAGACGAAAGAAATTCATACAGGTTTGGAATGACATGATGTTGATTTTTTAAGATATTTATAAGATATTTATCTTTAATCGGGCCCTTATTGAATTATCATTTTACTTCAATTCAAATTCATTAGAACTAAACATCTAAAAAGAAAGAAGTATCCAGAGTTTAACTGACTAGTAGGATGGTGGTCACAAGAAGTAAAAACATGGTCCTCATTATGGATTTTAAAATAAGTAATAGGCTAATAAACTATAAAATTTGTAGTTTAAAAAAAACTAAATATGAAGAAACTACAAAACAGCTTCTATGAAATTAAAATAGCATATTCCCCAATATGTAATAACAGTAACATAATAAATACATTTCTGCCAACATAGGATATTTATACAGTGTTAATAACTTAAATTACTATAGTGCTGAATTGAGACGCCTATTAGCGTTTTCCAATATATCTCATTGTCGTGGCTGTTTTCAGCCAGCATTACTAACCTTTCTCATATCTCATGACTGTACAACAATTCAGTGTCACATCTGAATGGATAAAGCGACTTGCGCTGTCTATCTCGTGGCAGAAGCGCGGGAGACCGATCCCGCTCTGCTTTGAGGGACTGCTGGCGGATGCATCGGGGAGCGCTGCTTCGTGCTTTTGGAGTTTGCTTTATGCGGTTTCGCATGCGCTGTAATTTAAAAAACAGCGCCTAATATCGGGGAGGTCTCCTTCGTTTCGGCGATCGGCTCACTATTTGAATGGAATGTCCCGGTGATCCCGATGGCCAGTAGGCGATCGTGGGCCCCTCAGACCTCTTGGCCCTATGTACTCTGTCACCCCGCCTCGTCTTATTCGTTTCTGTTAATAAATGTTATGCAAGCTAGTTTTTCATTGTAGCCTACTGTTTTATTGTTGGTGTGCTTTTTAATTAAGAATAACAATGGATCCATCTTTTGTTTTAGTCTTAAAAAGTTAAAGGTGTAGATATAAGCAAAACAGATAATTATTTTTTCTTGTAAAACGTGAGACCAAGATTGGGAATTTGAAAGTGAAAGCGCACGAAAAAAGGAATTCCTGTTCACAAAATTTAAATCACAAATAATACTGATGAAAAACAATGGGTTGAATGTTGAACACTTTCGTTACCATATAACTATAAACTATGATAAAAGTTCATCAGCATGCATTGATTAATCAAATGTTGTAGCAAAAAAACAAAAAACAAATTGTGACCAAATTATGTGCTGTGCGACCAACTGAGAAAGTTAGTCGCAAAAGTGCGACCAGTGGGAAGAATGAGTCTAGAGCCCTGGAGCTGATGTTGAATTGCAGGGGCCCGATAGGCCCATGTGTTTATCCGTCCTTGGTCACCACCAAGCTTGACCATTGGTATGATGGTCTTTTTGGTGTTTTGTTTACCCTATGGACCCCTGTCTTCCAAACTGTTCCACTTCCAGCTCATTAGCCCTCAAAATATTCTCCCAAAAGGTTTGAGGATCATTAAGGTGTGTCTTGGCAAAATTCAGAGTTTTAATGCTCTTCTAGGTGAGCATTGACCTGTGTCTTTTGGATGGCGGAGTCATGAACAGTGACCGTTACTGATGCACGAAAGGCATGGAGTTCCTTCAGTGCTGTCCTTGAATCTTCTGTGACTTCCAAGATGAGTATTTGCAGTGATCTTGGAGGAATATTGGAAGGTTAGCCACTTCTGGGAAGGTTTGCTACTGTGCCATTTTTCCCCATCTGAAGATCATGGCTCTTGCTTGGGTTCTCAGGAGTCCAAGAGCCTAAACAGACAAAAAAAAAAAAAAAAAAAAAATGAGAGTCAATACAAAAAATAGAAACAACTTTCAAAATTACAATACTCAAAATTGGGTTCTTGCTAGCCAACAACAATATGCACAAGTGACAGGGAGCACTCTATTTGCTTTCTCCTCTCAAGCCACGACGCTGCCTTCCTTAAATAGGGTCGATTGTGCTTCACTAAATAACATTATAATTGAAAGAAAATTGTACTTTGTGTTTACTCAGGTTGCCTTTGCTTTATGTTAGGTTTTGTTTTCATTTCTGAAAGAAGTTTAGCATGAGATATAGCCTACACTTAAACAGAAGAAATCAAGAAGGAGGCAAATACAGTATTCCTTGCACATTACCTGTCAGTCATAAACAGGCAAATCTTTTAAAAATGGTGTGAGATTCATTAGTGTCAAGATGTCTTATTTGATCTGCTTCCATTCCAGCTGAGAGACAAGCTGGATGCCCCTGTGTGACAGCTTCTGTTGATGACATCTACTTTGAGCACACCATTGGGTACAAAAGAAATATAATTTATATTTTTGATAATTAGAGCCACATCTCAGTGTCTTTTGAAAAACATCCTAACCAGAATGTCATTTCGCCCTTAGGGAGTACTGGGAGTTCTGTCTGGTTAATTGTTCTGTTAAACTACTGTTATACAGAAGACTGTTAATTACTTCAGTCTGTCAGTCTGTTAGAATAACACAGCACCAATCAAATGTAACTTTGATTAGAGAGAAGAGTCTCAGTAATATAAGCCCAATGGAAAACAGTCTCTAATATATCATAAGCTACTGTCATTATCACTTACATTTGAAATACACATATATTTTTCAGTGTTGGACAAGTGGTCAACATTAAGGCCAAAGTCAACAGGGCCTTCAACTCAAGCATGGAGGTAATAGCCACACTTTACATTATAATATGAAATAGTCTCACTTTATTTTATTTTACCAAAGGTTACTCTACTATGACCTACAGATGTTTTTGGAGTGGTTTCTACTGTTATGTAACACTGAGGTTTTCAGACTTTTTGATGCCAAGGACCCCTAAATATGATAATTCAACATGGTTTCCAGAGTAAAACAAATGGACTTTGATTAAAGTGAATCCTTAACATATCTGCAGAATATTTACTTTACGTTAACTGGAGATCTACTGAGAGTACTGCATTAGAATTATTAGAGTACTGTGTTAGAGTACTGTTGATGATAGAGAACCATTTTGGATTCACTTCACATTTATTTGAAGAAATAAAATATGTAGAATGGCAATTATTCATGTATTGGTGTTTGTGTGTGAGGTGGGGATAGAAGTGAGCTGTGAGGACCTGTACAGTGGCCGTCATTGGAGAGTGTGTCAGGCTTTTGCCACATTTGTCGCCAAACGCACAGATGCAAACAAGGTATGAGAAAACAATGCCATAGGAATGCTTATAATAATGTTTATAAATATGTTATACTCTTCTAGTCAATGGGGAAAGACATGTTTTACAAACTGATTTGACCTTTTTGTTATAGCTGTGGAAATTAGGAAACACTGCAAATAAGGAAACAAGGCAAATGGCATGCAAATAAACAAGGCAGATACAGTTGCTTTCTGCACTAAATGCATCTAAAGCATCTAAATGCACCTTTACTCTGCATTAATTTTTAAACAGTTATCAATAATTCAGGCAATTTGTAGATAAGAAATCTGTTGGGACTGTAACTGCAGGTGCAGCTGAGGCAGGTTGTGCCCTGCACACACCAAGAACAGGTGGAGCACAGTTTAGCAGCTGAGAGGAGGAGGATGAGACTCATTCACCACGACATCATGCAGGACTTGCTCAACAACAAGACCTTCCAGAGAAGTATCAGTGAGGGTAAGTGTCTTAAGTGGTGGAGGCACTTCCCTTTTGGTAAAGACACTTTGGGAAAGACAAAAGGCTTTGTGCAAACATTACGCTAAGGCTCACACACTGAATGTATATGCACATGTGATAATATCTCAGACAGAGTGAGTTACTTAGCCCAAAAATTTAAAATCTGACTTCGTTTACTCACCCTCATGTATTTAAATCTGAATAACTTTCTGTGGAAAACAAAAGAAGATTGTTACTGGTACTTTACTGTAGAATCCCCACTTTTTTGTATGAAGATAGTTATAGAGAAGAAAGTCATTCAGCAGAACAAAATTATACAGGTTTGGAACAACATAAAGTTGAGTAAATGGTGACAGAATTTTCATTTTTAGAGTGAACTATTACTCTAAGCTATTGCACCTGTTCTAGACAATCATTTAGTTTTCTCCAAGCATCTGTTTAGCATCTTGAGGAGATGTTTTATTGTTTGTGAGGCAGAGAACCACGATGAAGATGTGGCTTTGCCGACAGAAAGAACAAGAGTGGAAAGTGTCGAGCTGGTACTTCCTCCTCATGCCAATCACCAGGTCAACACATTCGGAGGCCAGATTATGGCCTGGATGGAAAATGTTGCTACCATTGCAGCCAGGTGTGTGTCTGCTCACTTGCAAAGTGCATTTTTATACAGCAGTTAATATTTACCTTTATTAACCCTTAGCCTGCAATAGATCAGGGTTCAAGGTTTGTAATGTTGATACAAACAAGCCACAAAAGAGACTTCTGTAATGACAGTATATATAGAAAGGTTTACTTAAAGCATATAACATAAACTTCAGCTTTCTTAAAAACACAATGAAATCATAGATTTTGTGCCATTTAGTTCATCTGTGTTAGATTTGAGGTATATCTATATGCTATGCACAGGGGCGGACTTAGTGATTTGGGGGCCGTAAGCAAATTTCAGGTACGGGGCCCCAACAAAATAACTATAATGCTCTTTTACGCATAACCCTTATTTTGCTCGCTAGCTCTCTCTCATTATAGCTATAGCTATTATTTATTGTAATTATTACCCCTTCACAACTTGAGTAGCCCCTTCACAACTCGTTCCATATTCCAAGTGTTCTTAAGGCATATGATAGGGTTTGCCGAGAAACAAATTGAAAATATAATCTATTAAGCGAAAATCTCCAGTCATTGCATTTGTGCATTTATACAAGTTTATAGTTCATTTGCATTTATTGTTCGCGCTGGCGCGCCTAGGAAAGGCACACAAGAGAGTCATTTTGAAACATCAAGACAAATAAAATTATGACTTGAAACACAATTTCTTTACTGAGGTGAATATAAACTGTTCTGAGACGAGCGTAGAATGCGCGCAAAAAGCGCTCCGTCTATAATCACTAAAAGCTGTCACTCATTTCAGTTCATCGCGATCTCACGACGTTCCGTTAATAAGCTCTCTGCACAATGAATCTCCACACCTGACAAAAACTTGCCGTTTTGAGTGGTGAGTGAACATTTGACGCTCTCCATAACACAAATACATACTGGTCTATTTGCCAAATATGTTTATCAGACGGGGCCCCCTGATTCCTCAGGGCCCTAAGCGGCCGCTTACCTCGCCTATTGGTTAAGTCCGCCCTTGGCTATGTACTCCTAAGATATACACAATTAAAGGAATGGTTCACCCAAAAATGAAAATTTACTCATACTCAGGCCAACCGAGATGTACATAAGTTTGTTTCTTCATCTGAAGAGATTTGGAGAAATTTTGCATTACATCACTTGCTCACAAGTGGATTCTCTGCAGTGAATGGGTGCTGTCAGAATGAGAATTCAAATAGCTGATAAAAATTTCACATTAATCCACAAATAATCCACACAACTCCAGTCCAACAATTAATGTCTTGAGAAGCAAAACATCTGTGTGTTTGTAAAACAAATCCATCATTTAAGATGTTTTAAACTTCAACCTGCTTCTGGCCAAAATCTATCCAAAAATATTGCATTCTCCAGTGAAAAAAATTGTGCTGTCTGAATCAAAAGACATCACAGATCAAACACCATTTAAAACCAGTCCAATATTTTTAAACAAATATTCCGGTGGATTTTGATTTGAGAGAACAACAGGGGATGGACTTTTTAACTGGAGGAAGCACTGTTATGGACTATGGACTTGTTATGGATTTGTTTTTTTACATCATTTTGTTGTATCTATAATAAGAAAGTCTCCCTAATACGACCTGCAACTAACTAGACAAGTAGCAAATTTAATCCAACAATATCTTCATGTTTATATAAGGAAGTATGTCAGCACAGGACAGAAAACATCTTGTGTCTTGTGATGGTCTTATTATGCATAAAAAACTAAAGACACATGAGACTGGCTTTCTCTTTTTTTCATTTTTTAGTCGTTTATGCAATGCTCATCCAACTCTGAGGGCTATAGACATGTTTCACTTTAGAGGCCCTTCCCATGTTGGAGATCGTTTGGTTCTAAAGGCCATTGTCAATAACACATTCAAGAACAGGTGGGCTTATATAATCTATCTATCAGTATCTAAAAGATGTATTTAGATTTGAATGACTACACAGTGATGATGTCATACAGCTCATTGGCAGTATCTCTGTTTTTTTAGTATGGAGGTAGGTGTCTGTGCAGAAGCCTATCACGGAAATGAACCTCTGAGGCATATTAACAGTGCCTTCATGACATTTGAGGTGCTGGATGAGAAAGGAAGGCCACGTCAACTGCCCCCCATAAAACCTGAACCTCAGGTGAAGAGTCCAGATTTGGTGTTCATAGTGCAAACATTCATGCCAACACTCACTTGATTGTTAAAGTAAACTGGATTTTGTAAAATCTGAATTGTGAATACTATTCTGAATTTTCTGACAGGAGGGACAGAGGAGATATCAGGAGGCCCTTGCCAGGAAGAAGATTCGTCTTGATAGGTACCAAAACTGGTGCTGGTTGATTCATAACAAAAGCTCCAGTTTATAACCTCACAAAACCATGTGAGAAGAGTTGGCTAGACTGCAAAACCTTCAGCTCACCCACAGATGGTGCTGTCAATGTGTGTCACTGCTAAAAAAAAGTAGATCGATATTATAGATACATATATATATATATATTTTTTTTTTCATATTAGGCTTAGTTTTGAAGTATTTATTTTGATATGCTACAAATATTATTTCTAAAACAAATTCTAAAATAATATTAAACTTCCAAAATCTGTTTAAAAATCTAAAATCTAATAAAAAACTAATACAATTATTTAATGGAATAATTAAATTAATATCGAAATGATTTAAAGTAATATAGAATTTTTCCTGAGCATCATTTAGCTGTATTGCCTGTTGTTCAATTTGTCTCAAAAACATGATTTGATCATCTGGCCTTTGTTTCTACTCAGGAAGTACATTATCTCATGCAAGCAGACCGAGGTGCCACTGTCTGTCCCATGGGACACCAGTAACCAGGTAACTTTCCCTTCTTCAGAAAATACATGTTATCCAAATGTCTGTTTACCATTACAAGGTCCAAACTTGTGGCGCGAATAGGGCTTACATGTAAAAAAAAAAAAAAAAAAAAATCAGGATTGACATCCAAAATAAAGATAAAAAACAGACAAGATATGCAGAATTATGTAAATGTGACTGGCATTAAGAAATGGTTGTACACTGCCATAGTACTATTTCAGTAGTAATCAGATATTTACTATTTATAAAATTTACTCATAGAGTTTACAGTGTGTTTCACTCACATCTCCTTTTGAGCAAAATGACTGATAATGTGCAAAAGAGATGAAAAGCACTGTTTTTTTTTGTAAGGCTATTCTCACTTTCAGGTGTATTTGAGCTACAATAACGTGTCTGCCTTGAAGTTGCTTGCAGCCAAAAACAACTGGGACCTCAGCTCAAAGAAGAACAATGTAAGCACTATTCTTCATATGTCAGTTGCACATTATAGGGTTCACACTTCAACATTAGATACCTTGTCTTGCACTGGGCAGGTGAGCCTGTATACAGTGGAGGAGAGTCAGAGTCTGTGCTTCAGGGTGGAGTTTGAGATGGAAATCCCAGCACAAAGAGCCTTCATCCTCCTCTCAGATCTCAGTCGCAGACATGAATGGGACCAACACTATACGTGAGACACTATACCTACCACAGTATTATTAGCCACTGTACAGACACTTTTAATTACAAATGGAATATGGAAGGCCAGAGATAAATGTCATGCTTATTCGCTCAAAATGAAAAATGTAATGCTTTTTTATTCAAAAACTAGAAATAACGGTTTTGCTGAATTATGGAGACATAAGTTGGTTTTCGGTTTTGAAAAGGTTTATGACAGGGCTGCATCTTGTCACCATACTTGTTCAATCTGTTTGCTAAAGCCATATTCCAAAAGGCTAGGGGAGGATAACATATGGGTAGGTTGAAGACTGATAAACTGATGACACAAAATTGCTAATTGAAACAAAAGAAGGTATGGAACATTTGCAGAGAAAAGTCAAAGAATAAAGTTGAAAGTTGGGATTAGAAACCCTTTTGTCTGTGTACATGATCATACTGTATATCATTTTGAAATATGCATTATTCAAAAATGTAAATCCAAATGCCAATTTAAATTGACCTTTACATTTTTTTGTATTGTTTTGTGCAGTTTGTGCAAGCTGCTCCTTAGGGTTGATGAGGATGATTTCATCTATCAAGTTGTTACTCCTTCGGTCAGTAAAGGAGGAAAATATCAGGACTTCATTTTACTGGCCTCTAGAAGACCACCCTGTGATAGCGGGTGAGGATGACAATAGCAATTCTAGGTGTGGCATTAAAATAAAGCAATAAGCTCCAAGAAGCCGTAGTTCACAGTGAATTTATAACTGCTAAGGGGCGTTGTTAGGCACGATGCAAAGCGGAGTAAACAAAGGTGTAGGTTTGTAGTGTAATTTACAACGGCTTTGAACGTGGCTCAACCAATCAGAATCAAGGACCGGAACTATCCGTTTTATAAGCTAACATTTGCTACCTTTACTTCAGTGAAAGAAAAAGATTACACAGACAGTTTTTTCTTTATTGGAAATAATATGCACTAATAAACTGTGAACAATAAGACCAGGTATGAAGTAAATAAGATAAATTTGTTGCCTTTAAAGATTTAACATTACATCACTGCTCACCTGTGCATCCTCTGCAGTGAATAGGTGCTGTCAGAGAAAGGACTTATGGATGTGTTTGTATTTCTTGCAAACGCAGCTTTTCACTTCACAAGATATTAACTGATGGACTGGAGTCATGTGGATTACTTGTGGATTATTGTGATGTTTTTATCAGCTGTTTGGACTTTCATTCTGAAAGCACCCATTCACTGCAGAGAATCCATTGGTGAGCAAGTGATGTAATGCTAAATTTCTCCAAATCTGTTTTGATAAAGAAACAAACTCATCTACATCTTGGATTGCCTAAGTGTGAGTAAATTTCCATCAAATTTAAATTTTTCGGTGATCTGTTCTTTTAAGCACCCATGAGTTTCTCTAAAGGCATGTTCACATGTCAGAACTGCAGTTAATGACGTTCCATCTTGTAAAAAGTGTTCGTGTTCTTGTGAAACTTGTAATTACAAGGTCCGACTTGTACCACCTGACCATTGCAATGGCATGTGGAAACGCATTTAAAATGGCAGTGGCCTTTGCTGTAAAATGTAGTGAAGTTGTTATTTTAATATAGAAAATATTAAATATACATTAAATATAATAATATTTCTGTTACAAAATGCAAGAATAATCTAAAAAAAAATAACGAAGAACATACAATACATTTGAATGCAGCTAGCACACAGTTGAATACATCTAATGTCTCACAAAGTTTATTAATGCATTTGCATAACAGCTGTTACTTGATGTGTTCTGTTTTTATTTTCTCTACTGATTACTGAAATTGCACAGATTCATTTTGGCATTAATAGTGTTGGCACAGAAACGCAGAATTCCGAGTCTGAGGAAGTGGGTTATCGGGTTATCATCTAGTAATTACATCATGGTATGAATGCAGCACAATTATATTTAATATTTACATATAATGTATATTTGTTTTTTAGGGATCCATATGTAATTGCCCTAAGATCAGTTGCTCTACCCTCTCACCCACCCACAGAGGAGTTTCACAGGGGTGAGGTGGTCTGTGCTGGGTTCACCATTTATGAGGTTTCAAAAAGTGTCTCGAAGGTAGGAAAAATACTAAATGATGGTCACAATGTACTTCACACTGAAGTGTCTTACTGGTTTCCTGTTTTGCCCTCAGATTTCCTACTATAATCAGGCCAGTCCAGAAGTCCTGCCATACATCTCCACTGACATTGCAGGCCTCTCGTCCAGTTTCTACTCAATATTCTGTGCATGCAGGCAGTACCTACTGGACAACATAATCAACACATCTTCATTCAACCCTTCTGTATTATAACTGGCAGCTGCTGGGCTGAACTCATCATGATGTGCTACAACTAATATTTCAGTTTATGCTTTTACAGGGGCTATATCTAATATTTTTGTAGTATTTTTAATTTTTTCCCCACTTAAGTCTATTAGGGTTAAGCCAGGAATACAATGTTTGAGTTCGAATACACAAGAGTTTGTGAGACATTGCACGTTACGTTTACCTGATAATTGTGTCAAAGCAGTTGAAACACGGCACGACTGTACTGTATGGCAATCAAGTTTTGCGCTAAACACAGAGGTTGAATTTTCAATGTTGCTGCTATTGCTTTGGAAAGAAAAAGAAAAAAAAAAGTTGTGCAAGTTTTAGAGAGAAAACAGCAAAGTCATTTGGTTAAAAAAAAACTGGAGAGTCTGCACTCTCCAGATGTGATGTGTCTGTGTATGATTTGGGAATGGGGAGAACTCTGGTCAAATTCAGGCTGACCCTCTGAATTTTTGTCAACATGTATAAAAATTATTGGGAGGTACTTGGCTTGATTTGTAAGACTGAATGGCGCAAAATAATACAATAGCAAAAAAGATCTTTCTCTGGCATTTTCCTCATTGTTTGCTCAGAACAAATATATTCACTCACTGAATCTGTCTCAAGGATTATTATTGAAACTTTGAATTACATGACTATTTTCCATCCCTTCTCTCACCTTTATAAGTAAACAAGTTGGTTTTTTATTGTTCTACAAGTTAAATGACCTCTTTTTATGAGACCTCTTTTTAAGCAAGGCAAGTTTATTTATATAGTACATTTCATACACAATGGTAATTCAAAGTGCTTTCCATAGAAATAATAAAAAAACAGTACTCATTAAAAGTACATAAATAAAAATAGTGAAAAATTGATAAATTAATAAATTAAGAAGATTAAATTAAAATGTGCAGTGCAGAAACAGAGTTATCTTTGCTGACTAATCTCTCTGCATGTGAATGTTTTTTTTTTTTTTTAATCCACTATAGGGCACCACTTGTGCTCCGACAGCCATTTTGCAAAGCCAATGTTACAGTGCAACAGGTTCACATAACATCATGCTGAAATATCTTTAAAAGTAAACCTAATTTCTAAAACTGGGATCCATCAGAATATTTACATATTACACCAAAACGTTATTTATCACTTAAAAAAAAAAAAAATTAGAATACTAACATGTCTTCTTTGCTTTGTCCTGTCTTGTAGCAGTATTATTTTTGGCACAGGGATGTATATAAAATAACAGTTTTATTGTGTGTGTACTAATTATTTGTCATTATGATTAAACATATAATGATTCAATACAAAAATTGTAAAGACTGGCAATTGAATTTAAATGGCCTATTGAAGTGTTAAATGGCCTACTTCTAATGTATGTATGAAAAAAATATATTTAAAAAAAATGAATTAGTTAATCAAAGTTATTACTGATTACAATTACATGTCCAATATCAAACAGAACCACTAAATTAAAAAAAAAAGAAACTCTAATACGACAGATAACAAATATTGTACCAAGGAATGAATGAATGAATGATGCATTTATATAATGTTTTATTGTGTAGTGCTGTAAACCCAAAGCGCTTTATAAATATTGCATGGGGGGGCTTGTCTCTCTGACCAGTCTCAACCCTGATTAGCTTCAGAGGGCAAACAGTCTTGGGCTGTAGGGTGATATGGCTGTGGCTGTGATACCAATATATTGTACATCCCTATACACTATGTGAGGTTTAATATGCAAGACCGTCACTTACTTGCAACTTTTTTGAACTGTGAGAGCACAGGCTCATAGATGTCATAATAGATGTGCAGAGGGTTGCTATTGTCTCTGATGAAGACAAGGTCATTCACGGTGGGGTTCTCCTTTCCTTGCCACAGGGTTAAACTGAACCTGTATCATAACCAGTCCAGAACATAGTATAAACATAGTATAAACATAGTAATTTGAGTTACCTTGATGAGGTGTGGCCACCCAATCTATGGCCATCAAAGCATGGACAGGAAAGGTGATTTTCTGAGGGAGGTGTCTTACAATAGAGTACATCTCTTCCATCATACTGCGTGTGTATGTTACATTAGGGAAGATGGAAAGATAAAGAACCTTCCATCCTGGAGAGATGGTGACATCAGGAGATTTCAGCTGAATGAGCTCAAAAAAACCTTACAATAAAAACGTCTTAAAAGCAACTTAAAAACAACATTAAGCAATCAACAGATCACAAAATTAGTTATGTTGTTCAGAATATCATTTACAATGCATTACACATTAATTGCATTCCAGACCGTGTTTTGACAAGATTTTTCAGGGCCTCTTTCTTCACTTTACACAGTTAAGCCAGTAGCTGGAGGTAAGTGATTGTCCATATGAGTGAGTTAAACCATTTATTAAACCATTAATTCCCTCGATTTGTTTAATCACAGTAATTTATTCAGGAATGAAACAACAGCCTGTTTTAATGAGCGAGTCACTGTTTTTTTTTTTTTTTAAATTTAACTTTATTTGGGAATGAATCACAAATACCCCAGCTAACAAAAGTTCCCAAAACGTTCTGGGAATAATAATTTTTGATTATTAAAATAAAAGCTAAAAAATACCTTGTTCATGAATGTTATGTGTACTGTAGGTTCTCTTTCGGTCTTTACAAAATAAAAATAAAAACAAAAACAAAACACCACCACCACCACAACAACAACAACAAAACCCCACAACATTCTGAAAAGAACCTACAGACAACATTCCTAGAATGTTATTGTTTCCCAAAAAATAACCAAATGTGAACCATATGAGAACATTAGGGGAGTGTTCTGAGGTTGCGGACACTGTGCATTGTTTTATGTAAAATGACCTTTGGTGGAGCAAAAAAAAAAAAATATACATAACTGGAAATATTTGATCTATAATGTAAGTTACTCAACTTCTAGTTTGAATAACTCTTGTACAAAAGCAATGCACAATATCATACTTGCAGTGCTGCTTGGCTTAAATACCAGGACAGCCTGTTCTCTTTACGTTTTACTATAACTACATGCATCAACCCTGTTGTAGCATTTGGACCAATCAGGCACCCAATTATTTGTTATATTTAACAAATAATCCCTAACACCTCCTCATCCAACCAAAAAGCCAACTATGAGGGTCTATGGACCCCTCCCCCGAAATGCAGCTAACACCTCAAAAATGCAGAACAGGCCTTTGGTTCCATTTGGTTTTATTGCTCAAAGGAATGCGGGCAGAGCAACTCTCAATTCCGTTCCCCATAGAAAAGACACATAATGCCAATACAAATGGAATCATCCAGACCTTCTTCAGAGGCTTCACGAGACTCTCGTTCCACAGGTAAGTCAAATGCAAGTATTGTTCCTTTCACCAGACATGAAATGTAAGCCATCGTATACTGTGCTTTGGATTTGAGACTAATTGTTCTTTCAGATGGTCAACTCGGCCTCATTCCCCCTGCTTCTGTCATTCATCCAGTCTCACTAACCCTTTCCATGTATGTGTGATTTGTGTGTGTGTATGTGTTTGTCTAGACTAGTTATATGTTAACGTTTAGTTAATAAAACCCTTGGGCACAAATGAGTTTCTGATTCTGTCATCGCTTGTGAATAATGTCCTTTTTATGATTCTGATCTGGAGACATGCTCTAATGCATTAATATTGTAGGAAAGATATTTTCTGTGCCCACGAAAATATCCTTTCTTAGAGCTGATATGAACTTACACTGAATGTTCACTGGACAAACAGATTAGTTGATGGCAATTTAATTCTGCTACAGTTACAACTGGCAGCTGATATAAATAATTGTAATTAATCATAATTAATTGCAATTATTTATTATATATACATTTCCCCTTTGAGCTAATTTGCTACACCGTCCATGGTTGACTCGTGTCTTTACCAATTGCTCAAGTGAGGATTTTATTATATTTCGAACTGTGCCAATCAGGACTCTTAAGGTGAAAAAACATAACCTCAACATTAAGCCTTAGCTAGATGACACTAATCGTTCTCTCTGACAGATCTGTAGAAGGGCTGAACGTAAGTGGAATAAGGATAGATTAGAAGTCTCCTATGGAATCCTAAAGGACTCCCTTTCTGCATTTCAGTGAGCTGCTAATGCTGCCCAGCGTAAATATCTCTCAGAGTTGATTTTATGTAACAGTAACAGCTTAATGCCTCATTTTCAATAACTGATTCAGTTCTCAGTCCCACTATTAATAATTTTCAAGAGACGTCTGACTCTCTCTGTGAGGATTTTGCGAGATGTTTTAATGATAAGATCTCACTGATTAAATCTCTAATGCCTTTGTCAGCCTGTACGCCACTTGATGTCCCCTTCTGCTCCTCTGGTCTGTCTTTGAGCCTATCACCTTGGACTCCCTTAATGAGACTGTTGCAAGTTTAAAACCTACTAGCTGACCTCAGGATGTGATTCCCACACATTTTCTTAAGCAAGGCCCTGATTTGTTGTATGTCATTAACAAATGTCTTCATACTGGAACCATACCCAACTGTCATTAAACATGCCTCAGTTTTGCCTCATCATAAAAAAACAAATTTGGATCCTACACTTTTGAGTAATTTTAGAAAATTAAATTTTTTTTAGAAAAAGCGGTTCTAAGCCATTGTCTGTCTTTTATGAATGATAATTATATACATTTGAAATTTCAGTCTGGTTTTAAAGCCTGTCACAGCACCAAATTGGCCCTCTTAAGAGTCATGAACAGGGCTTGACATTAACTTTTTTGCTCACTGGCCACTGTGGCTAGTGGTTTTCCAAATTTACTAGCCACTTAACATTTTCACTGGCCACAATTTTGTTATTGGGAAATTACATTTTATATTAATACTGCATACAAAAATGAACTTAAATTGATTTACAGGTCATTTTTGACCTATTTAAAGTGCATTTTCCCTAACCGTATTAAATGCATGCATCATCTTTCATATCAAATTCTTACATTTTATTAATAATTTCACTTAAGATAATATAGGGCTGTTACCAATCATGTGAAATCAGTATCTACAAAACCGAACTTTCCACTGCAGAAGAAACAGAAGTGACTGGAGCGGCATTCAGATGCATTACACAGACTGTTCAGTGTAGCTGAAATATAGCACAAATGCATTTACACTGCATGCAAAATTATAATTATTAGCATAAATAATTGTGTTGTGAGCTCCAATGCAAAGATAGGCTACTATGAAAGTAAGCCGCCAGTAGGTGGCAGCAAGTGATTATCTTAATTAATGAGTCATTGAAGCATGCCTTCAAATGATTTGTTCAGACAGCTGATTCATTCAAGAATAAAGCAAGTGCCTGCCCTTATGAATGGACCACTGAATCAAAATGTTAAATTTGCAATCATAGTTTCGAGGGAAATCTTCACTCTCTTGGTCGTGTCATTTTGCTTAACTAGGCTGTATGTTATAAATATAAAAGCTAAGTTACATTTTTATGTTTCTTCTGTGTGCAGTTGCATTCATTTGTTTTGATTTCTCCATGAGATTCTCTCACATAGGCTGCGTGAGCCTCAACTGGTGCGTAACCTTGTTGTTACGGATTATCCATGATCAATCACTGTTTATACAGAACATAATAAAATCAAAACCATTCTCGCTGAAATTTCGGTGCTTCCGTAGATATTTTAATCAGGTTAGTTGTCCGGACGGGCAAGTAAAATTCTCTTCTTTCACTTGCCCCTTCCAAAAATTCTACTTGTCCCAGACAAACATTAATGTCGAGCTCTGTTACTTTATATAAAATTCAACCCGCCAGAGTGGCTGTGGGAGTGACTGTGTTACCCGCCACAGCTGAAATCCTCCTGCATTTGGCGGGTTGGCGGGTGTTAATGTTAAGCCCTGGTCATGAATGATATAATTCTCACCACTGATACCTGGCAATCTATGGCTTTGGTCTTGCTAGACCTTAGCTCTGCATTTGACTTGGTCGATCACAATATTCTCTTATGATGTCTAGAAGCATGCCTTAAAGCCTATATTAGACTGCTTGGACAAACTAAAACTTTGGCTCACTAGTAATTTCTTAAGTCTTAATGAGAGTAAGACTGAAATGATGTTTGGTTTCTTGTTTGGTTCAAATGACTGCAGCATTCATGACTTTGATCTTGATACTCTGTTATCATACAGTACCACCTGTGTTCAGAATCTGGGGGTTTTGCTTGATAAGTCTTAAATTTGAGAAGCAGATGTGTGCTGTGGTTAGGTCTTGTTTCTATCATCTTCATCTTCTAGCAAAGACCAAGCCCTTTTTGTCTGCAAAGGACTTTGAAACTTTCCTGCATGCATTTGTACCATCTATCTATTGTAACTCTTTGAATATTGGTGCCCCTCAGACATGTGTCACATGCTTGCAGTTAGTTCAAAATGCTGCAGCTCGGCTCCTCAAAGGGAAACGTAAAAGTGAACACATCACACTGGTTCTGATTTCACTGTCAAATACAGAAGTGACAAAGTTTTGTTATTTGTTTTTAAGTCCTTGCTGAACCAGGCACCACAGTACCTGTATGTACCTATACAGCCGCCCTCACAAGAAAGGTCACTCAGATCTGGGGATTCTGATCTACTATATGTTCCTAGAACTAGACTTAAAAACAGGGGTGATTGCGCTTTTGCGGTCATCGGTCCCAAGTTATGGAATAGCCTTCCAGCTTACATCAGATCCGCCCAAACACTGTCAATTTTTAAATCCACCTTGAAGACTTATCTCAATGGCCTTCAATATCCCTTGATTCTCATCGGCATTTAACATCCTTTGATTCAAGCTTTTCCCTTATTTCATAGGATTTTCATTTTATCATACTTTTATTGCTTGTTTACAAGTTTTATATGTTTTTACTTTCTGTTTTCTTTTAGCTTTTGTAAAGCACTTTGTTCAACACCAGTTGTTTTTGAATGTGCTATACAAATGAACTTGTATCGTATTGTATTGTATTAAGAGCCACTTGCCTAAATTGAAGAGTATGTTTTAATATTAAAATTAGATATTTACTATGATCTTACTCTGAAGCATTGATTACTGGCCAGAAAACAGGGACATTAGGACCAGGAAGAATATCTGCATTTATCCACACTGGGCGGTTGATCCCCGTTTGGTTTTTTACTCTCCTATCAAACATCGGATAGATTTTAAAATCTTGTTAATTACTTATAAAGCCCTGAATGGTTTAGTGCCTCAGTATTTTAGTGAGCTCTTTTCGCATTATAGTCCTCCACGTCCACTGCGTTCTCAAAACTCTGGCTGTTTGATAATACCTAGAATATCAAAATCGACTGCGGGCGGCAGATCCTTTTCCTATTTAGCACCCAAACTCTGGAACAATCTACCTAACACTGTTCGGGAGGCAGACACTCTCTGTCAGTTTAAATCTAGATTAAAGACCCATCTCTTTAGCCTGGCGCACACATAACACACTAATACGCTTCTATTATTCAAATCCGTTAAAGGATTGTTAGGCTGCATTAATTAGATCAACCGGAACCGGGAACACTCCCCACAACACACGATGTACTCGTTACATCGTAAGTAGAATGGCATCTACGCTAATATTTGTCTGTTTCTTTCTTATTCTGTTTCTCAGTCCGTATCCGATCAGATGGTGGATCAGCACCAAGAGATGACGTCTACAGCCCTGATCGTCAGCGGAGACCAGGACACCCAAATGACCCCCAGAGACATATCCCCAGCGAAAACCACGATTAAAATACAATAAAACTAAAAAAAATATAACAAAATAACTAAAAATATAATAAAATACCTAACTAATACTACTATTGTTAGAAATGGCAACAAAATTAAAATAGAAATGTAAACTTTTGAACTGCTGGTTTGTCTGGTCAGGAGAACCGGCCCCCCGACTGAGCCTGGTTTCTCCCAAGATTTTTTTTCTCCTTTCGGTCACAGAGGGAGTTTTGGTTCCTTGCCGCTGTCGCCTCTGGCTTGCTCAGTTGGGGACACCTAATTTCTAGCGATTATTGCCGATTTGATTGCACAGATACTATTTAAACTAGTATCTGTGTTCCTGTGGCTCAGTGGTAGAGCATTGCGTTAGCAGCGCAAAAGGTCGTGGGTTCAACTCCCAGGAAACACACATACTGACAAATGTAAATGTATAGCCTGAATGCACTGTAAGTCGCTTTGGATAAAAGCGTCTGCTAAAAATGCATAAATGTAAACTAAACTGAGCTAGACAATGACATCTCTGAATTCAATAATGAAATTCCTTTAACTGAAAATTGAGTGTTTAATCTTATCATTATACATTACTGACAATCTGTCCTCCAATTTGATACTGTTAAGTGCTTTGACACAATCTGTATTGGTAAAAGCGCTATATAAATAAAGGTGACTTGACTTGACTTGACTCTCAACAGATCCAGCGAGGGTTCCACAGCATTGATACTTTTAAAATCCAGCTTTATCCCTAAAGAAGAATAGACACAAAGCAATGTTCATGATGTCTTCTGTATATAAAAGCAGATGTTCCAGGTACAGTTCCAGGTTATTCACCTTTCTTTGATTTGAGTACAGCATCCAGCCACTCCTCCAGAGTGTTGTCACTGTATATGTCCGGTGGATGGGCCATGATGGGAATATTGGTTTCAATACCTTTCACATTTATATCAGCCTCTAGGATAACATCACCTGTAATGTATTCAGTTAAATTAGGTTTTTAAGGTATTTCCTTACATAACATATGTAATATTATCATATTTTATCAGAGCTCTTAACATAAATTGTGTGATCTCTTATCTAACACAATGCATATCACAGTAATAAGTTTATTATGCAACTTGTAATTGAACTGATTGAAGTGCAACCTTGAACAAAGGTGTTAGGATAAAACAAAAGATCACTCTTACTGTTCAAGGCCTTGTTCATCTCAGATTTATTGTTGGCTGCATGATACCATCTTTCTCCTGAATTTCTCCAATTTGGGGAAGAAAGTCAAGCATGTCTCCATTCGATGGGAAAGGCTCCATTTCCATGTTGACTGAAGCATCAGAGATCATGCACAAGCAGTATCCAAATTGAACAACATTTAACGGGACAAATCAGTATTGATTTTTTTTAATTTTCTCTGACATTCATAATGCATACAATTTCATAATTATGTACCTGATCAATGGTGTTGCATATGGAAAATTCTGAACTCTATATCAAGCAATATTTAATGGCATACACTTTATTGTAACATTCAAAAACACAGAAGAGTCTCCATACCTGATCTTGTGATCACAAATACTGATGTTATGGTAATGATGAGAAGAAGTGCAATCAGTCGACGCATAACATGATGAACTTCTCTCTTGTAAAGATCCCCAGGAATGTTTTTGGTTCTTTTCTTTCTCCTTCCTCCTCACTGTTGCAGTTCTTTTCATCTTTTTGTTCCATTGTTTTGCAATATCAGATATCTAAATGTTCACTCAACGAGTCATTGCATCAGTGTGCAGATCCACAATGACTCTGTTTTCTCTGAGGTCCAAACTGCCTTTTATCTGCAGACCATAAAATGGTGTGATAGGCCGCACTTTGTATTCTTGCCGTCTTTTTTGCACCTCTATGCAAATATTAAACAACAAATTTACACACATATTTGTAACAGAAAACAAGGGGATTTTCCATATCTGTGGTCTTGCAGACAAAAATACTTGCTTGTATGATACATATAATATTACATATTACATATGTACTCTACATTAAAAAAAACATACTCTTTAAAAAGGTGCAAATAAAACAAAGATTATTTGAGTGTTTAAAAAGAAAATGCTACCTTTCTACTTTAAAATTTGATGTTTACATCAGTGTTACTTGCTGTTTCTTTTATAACTATTAGCAATTTCTGAGTGAAAATTGTTTAAAAGTAAATCCTACACATTTCTTTTTGTGTATAATAAAATGAAAACTTAAAACAAAATTACGCATTATTAAAAGTCCAATATTTATCAAACATTTCTCAAATGAACTAAGCTGCGCATGTTATCTCTTACTTTATCTGTAAGGAATAACATTATCTGATTTTCTTATCAAGTGCTGTTTGTGGCCTGTTGGTTGTTTTTTCAGGTAAAATGAGTCTTAACTTCCTCTTTGGTGAGCCTTCAGCTGAAGATACATATTCTTGTATGACAGGTGCACCAGAGCTAATCAGGTCTGAACTGCTGGTCTGATCCACCACATCCTGCGGAGCAGTGGATTCACTCACAGGAAGTGCAATATTTGGATTGGATAGCTGCTGAGTGTTACTGGAATCCAGAACGTTGGGGTGTGATGGAGCTGTAAGACTGTTGTGATCATCTAGAAGAGCTAAACTGAGCATTAGTGGGAGTGTTGATGCCATTTGAGTTTCTCCCTGAACAGAAATATAATTTTGACCTTTTTCTATAGTGACATCATCTGTATCCTTAGACAGGGACTTTGATTCCTTGTTTCCTTTTTTAGCACGCTTCTTTTTAGAGATGTCTTGCATAGTATCATTTTTCTCTTCCTCACTTCCTAAGCATTCAAGGTTATCTTTAGATTTTTTGCTAGTTTTATTTATTTTTAATTCATCTTTTTTGTCCTTTTTGCTTTTTAGTTTTTCCCTCTTACCCTTTTTGTACATCTTGTCTTCTTCAATATCTTCTTTGTTAGTGGACTTTGGATGAACTCTGCTTTTTCGAAGGGGGTTTAAATTTAATTTAACTTTCAGTGTCCTCTTTGCCTGTCCTCTGGTTTTCTGGGTTTTTAAGTGTCCTTGTGTGCTGTTCATAGTCTTACCCAGCTTTCGGGGGTTTTTCTGTGCATTTGTTTTAAAGTCCTTCATCCTGCTTTCCTTTTTGTGTCTGTCAGTCATTGTGGTGAGGACATGTTCCTCAGTCCCAGCTAGATCAAAAGTAACACTTCTTTGAGAATCTAATTTAAAGCCCAGCTCAGTAGCTTGAATCCCAGCATTTGACTTGTCATAACCCAAGCTGTCTTTGTATAGCGTGGCATTGTAAATTTGTGCTCTGTTTTGAACTGTGTTCTGTGAGTGAGTTGTAAACGTAAAGTTCTGGTCATTACTCCCAGCTTGTCTGTATTCATAAGTCTGATGACAGTGCAGACAGCTGATGGTTTGGTAAATCGGTTGAGCACCAACGTCCTCAGCCTGGTGCTTTAACAGTGAGTGATTTCCTTGAGTTATTTCATTGTGGATTTGGTCTGGGGGTCTAAATGTGCCTCTCTGGAGGGCCGAGAAACGATTACTGAGGGCCAGCTGCCGTATTCTGACAGCTGAGATGTCGTTTGAACCCCCATGATGTTGGGAAGAAGTACCCTGACTGCCCAGATAGCTGTTTGGAATGCCTGCCCCGCTCTCATTATGTCTTTGTCCACTTATCTCTGCGAATAAAACAGAGAAGTAATTTAAAACTTAGAGGTATAAAACAACTAAATAAACTAGATGTCACCACTGGAATTGAAGAAATGGAAGGTGTTGGTATGCAGTTAATAGTTGGTTGTTTACAAAAGATTAGTTTTAAATGCTGATATTGAATTATATAATAACTAAGCAATAGTTGTACTAGTATAGATTGTAATAAGTTAAAACTGACCATAACTATACGAGCTTTATGGAGATGCTGATTTCATTTTCCAGCAGGACTTGGCACCTGCCCACACTGCCAAAGGCACCAAAAGCTGGTTCAATGACCATGATGTTACTGTGCTTGATTGGCCAGCAAACTTGCCTGACCTAAACCCCATAGAGAATCTATGGGGTATTGTCAAGAGGAAGATGAGAGACACCAGAACCAACAATGCAGAAGAGCTGAAGGCCACTGTCAAAGAAACGTGGGCTTCCATACCACCTCAGCAGTGCCTCAAATCGATCACCTCCATGCCACGCCGAATTGAGGCAGTAATTAAAGCAAAAGGAGCCCCTACCAAGTATTGAGTACATATACAGTAAATTAACATACTTTCCAGAAGGCCAACAATTTACTAAAAATGCTTTTTTTATTGGTCCTATGAAGTATTCTAATTTGTTGAGATAGTGAATTGGTGGATTTTTGTTAAATGTGAGCCTAAATCATCACAATTAAAAGAACCAGACTTAAATTACTTCAGTCTGTGTGCATTGAATTAATTTAATACACGAGTTTCACAATTTGAGTTGAATTACTGAAATAAATGAACTTTTCCTCGACATTCTAATTTATTGAGATGCATCTGTATATAGCGGCATTTATTTTCCAAAAAATACAGCAAGAAGGTCATTATATTTGTGGGTCTATGGCAGTTAAAAGGTTTGAAAATCTCTTCCTTTGCAGACACTTTTAAAACATTTCAAAACAAATGGTGTGCTTGCTAGTTTACCTTTGATCCTCTGTTGCAACACAGAATGTTGATCATTCCCCTCATGTTGATGATTAGCCAGCTGTTCACCTACATGTGTGGCTTTCTGCTGGACATTCTCTCTTTTGTGCTTTCCTACCACATGTGCTGTAGAGCTGCACTTGTGACAGGTGAAATGATTCTCCAGCATGTCTGATCCCAGATAAGGAGAGTCTTCTCTGTCCCAGGGCTGATGGGATTTGTCGTTACTGTTGTACAGTGCATGGCACTTAGTTAGAGTGCCCTTGCCTTCGCAGAAATTCCACTGGGCTGATTCCAGGCTGGACTCCCCAACTCTATTTTCCTCCAGCACCACTTCAAATTTCTTACTGAGTTTGTGGTATGCCATGGCAATCATTCCCAGGGTGATCCCAACACCACCTACAATTAAAAGCAGAATACATATGAACGCCATCATTCCTTCCTCTGTACTACTAGTTTTAACGTGAATAAACATAACTGAACATCTCATGCCTCATGTAATCGCTCAGTCAGAGTTTCAAATGCAGAAAGACATCAACAAAACAGTGTGGAAATAAAATGTCACGTAGCGTTTCATTTACCTCACCAAGTCATCAGTGTCCACAGCTCTTTAGTTCACTAGAGAATTGAAGTCTAGAGAGGAGCATTTTGTGAAATATTATACCATATACTTATTGCATTTTACTAAACCTGTTAGTCTTAATTATTTAATGTATGTTTAAATTAATCTGTTATGAAACATGCTATGACAGCCTGTGTAATTAAATATATTTTAACAAATAGCCTAGAAATGTATTATTTATAAGTTAATTTAAAAACTGCATTATCTACAATTTACATGTTTGCATACAATTTTTTTTTTTTTTTAAGTTGAGTATTGTTCATCTATTTAAAAAGAATTAAATTTAATAATTAAATTTAAGTTTAGGTTAAGTTGTTACTAATTGTAACCTTATAATGTAAAATGGCTCCCTATAGTTTTAAGCATAAGCTGAGGTAGATTTTTATCACTAAGAAAATTTAAACCATAACTGAATGTATTTAAAGAAAGCAACGTACGTATGTATGTATGTATATATATATATATATATATATATATATATATATATATATATATATATATATATATATACACACACAGGTGCATCTAAAGAAAAATTTAATATTGTGAAAAAGTTCATTTTTTTCTGTAACATTTCAAAAAGTGAAACTTATATATTCTAGATTCATTACATGTAAAGTAAAACAAAAAAGTTTTTTGTATTAATTTTGATAATTAGAGCTTACAGCTCATGAAAGTCAAAAATTGGACTAAGATGAATCAAAAAAAGGATTTGCAAAACAGAAAAGTTCAAGTTCTTTAAAGTATGTTGATTTCTGCACTAAACACTTGGTCGGGGCTCCTTTAGCACAAACTCCAGCATCAGGGAGGTGTGGCATGGAAGCGATCAGCCTTTGGCACTGCTGAGGCACTATTGAGCCTTCAGCTGGTCTGTATTGTTGGATTGACTGTTTCTCATCTTTCTCTTGAAAATATCCCATAGATTCCATATGGGGTTCAGGTCAGGCATGTTGGCTGGCCAATAAAGCACAGTAATATCATGGTCCACAAACCACTTGGAAGTAGCTTTGGCACTTTGGGCAGGTGCTAAAGTCCTGCTGGAAAAGGAAATCAGCATCTCCATAAAGCTTACAGCAGATGGAAGCATAAAGTGCTCCAAAATCTCCTGGTAGACTGCTGCATTGACTTGACATGGACTTGATATAACACAATGGACCAACACCAGCAGACGTCACAGCACCCTAAATCATCACTGACTTCAGAAACTTCACACTGGACTTCAAGCAACTTGGATTCTGTGCCTCTCCAGTCTTCCTACGCTCCAGACCTTGATTTCCAAATGAAATGCAAAATTTACTTTTATCTGAAAAGAGGACTTTGGACCACTGAGCAACAGTCCAGGTCTTTTTCTCCTTAGCCCAGGTAAGATGCTTCTGATGTTGTTTCTGTTTCAGAAGTGGCTTGGTAGCCCTTTTCCTGAAGACGTCTGAGCGTGGTGACTCTTGATGCACTGACTCCAGCTTCAGTCCACTCCTTCTGAAGCTCTCCCAAGTGTTTGAATCAGCTTTGCTTGACAGTATTTTCAAGCTTGTGGTCACATACGGTCAAAAGTTTAACTTTTTGAAATAAGTTACAGAAAAAAAGAGAACTTTTCCACAATATTAAAATTTTTTGAGATGCACCTGTAGATGTGTATAATATATATACACACACACACACACACACACACACACACACACACACACACAGTATTGTTCAAAATAATAGCAGTACAATGTGACTAACCAGAATAATCAAGGTTTTTAGTATATTTTTTATTGCTACGTGGCAAACAAGTTACCAGTAGGTGCAGTAGATTCTCAGAAAACAAACAAGACCCAGCATTCATGATATGAACCCTCTTAAGGCTGTGCAATTGGGCAATTAGTTGAAAGGGGTGTGTTAAAAAAAAAAATAGCAGTGTCTGCCTTTGACTGTACAAACTCAAACTATTTTGTACAAACGTTTTTGTTTCTAGGATTTAGCAATCCTGTGAATCACTAAACTAATATTTAGTTGTATGACCACAGTTTTTTAAAACTGCTTCACATCTGTGTGGCATGGAGTCAACCAACTTGTGGCACCTCTCAGTTGTTATTCCACTCCATGATTCTTTAACAACATTCCACAATTCATTCACATTTCTTGGTTTTGCTTCAGAAACAGCATTTTTGATATCACCCCACAAGTTCTCGATTGGATTAAGGTCCGGAGATTGGGCTGGCCACTCCATAACATTAATTTTGTTGGTTTGGAACCAAGACTTTGCTCGTTTACTAGTGTGTTTGGGGTCATTGTCTTGTTGAAACAACCATTTCAAGGGCATGTCCTCTTCAGCATAGGGCAACATGACCTCTTCAAGTATTTTAACATATGGAAACTGATCCATGATCCCTGGTATGCAATAAATAGGCCCAACACCATAGTAGGAGAAACATGCCCATATCATGATGCTTGCACCACCATGCTTCACTGTCTTCACTGTGTACTGTGGCTTGATTTCAGAGTTTGGGGGTCGTCTCACAAACTGCCTGTGGCCCTTGGACCCAAAAAGAACAATTTTACTCTCATCAGTCCACAAAATGTTCCTCCATTTCTCTTTAGGCCAGTTGATGTGTTCTTTGGCAAATTGTAACCTCTTCTGCACATGCCTTTTTTTTAACAGAGGGACTTTGCGGGGGATTCTTGAAAATAGATTAGCTTCACACAGACGTCTTCTAACGGTCACAGTACTTACAGGTAACTCCAGACTGTCTTTGATCATCCTGGAGGTGATCATTGGCTGAGCCTTTGCCATTCTTCGATCCATTTTGATGGTTGTCTTCCGTTTTCTTCCACGTTTCTCTGGTTTTGCTCTCCATTTTAAGGCATTGGAGATCATTTTAGCTGAACAGCCTATAAGTTTTTGCACCTGTTTATAGGTTTTCCCCTCTCCAATCAACTTTTTAATCAAAGTACGCTGTTCTTCTGAAAAATGTCTTGAACGACCCATTTTCCTCAGGCTTTCAAATGCATGTTTAGCAAGTGCTGGCTTCATCCTTAAATAGGGGCCACCTGATTCACACCTGTTTCTTCACAAAATTGATGACCTCAGTGATTGAATGCCACACTGCTATTTTTTTGAACACACCCCTTTCAACTAATTCAACTAATTGCCCAATTGCACAGCCTTAAGAGCGTGCATATCATGAATGCTGGGTCTTGTTTGTTTTCTGAGAATCTACTGCACCTACTGGTAACATGTTTGCCACGTAGCAATAAAAAATATACAAAAAACCTTGATTGTTCTGGTTAGTCACATTGTACTGCTATTATTTTGAACAATACTGTATACATATATATATATATATATATATATATATATATATATATATATATGTCCTGTTGTTTTATTTTTTGCATATTTTTCACACTTAAAAGATTCACATCATCAAACTAATCTTAATATTATACAAAGATAATGCAAGTACATACAAAATGCAGTTTTTCAATGATGATTTCATTTATTAAGGAAAAAAGCTGTCCAAACCTACCTGGCTCTACATTAAAAATTAATTGCCTCCTCCTGTTAAATCATGAAAGAACTGTGATTAACCACATTATTATAATTTTAAATTTCACTAGCCACACCCAGGCCTGATTACTGCCAGACCTGTTGAATCAAGAAATCACTTAAATGGAACCTGTCTGACAAAGTGAAGCATGCTTAAAGAGCAACACATCATGCCGCGATGTAAATCTAGATCAGATGAGAAACAAAATAGTCAATATGTCTCAGTCTGGAAAGGGTTATGAGGACATTTCTAAGGCTTTGGGACTCCAGCGAACCACAGTCAGAGCCATTATCCACAAATGGAGAAAACTTGGAACAGTGGTGAACCTTCCCAGGAGTGGCCGGTCTACCAAAATGACTCCAAGAGCGCAATGACGACTCATCCAGGAGGTCATAAAAGAACCCAAAACAACATCTAAAGAACTGCAGGCCTCACTTGCCTCAGTTAAGGTCAGTGTTCATGATTCAACAATAAGAAAGAGACTGGGCAGAACGGCATCCATGGGAGAGTTCCAAGGCAAAAGCAACTGCTGGCCAGAAAGGCTCGTCTCACATTTGCCAAAAAATATCTTGATTATCCCTAAGACTTTTGGGCAAATATTATGAGGACTGATATGAAAAAAGTTTTTGGAAGGTGTGTGTCCTGTTACATCTGGCGTAAAACCAACACAGCATTTCATAAAAAGAACATCATACAAACAGTCAAACATGGTGGTGAGAGTGTGATGGCCTGGAGCTGCTTTGCAGCTTCATGACCTGGACGACTTGCCATAATTGATGGAACCATGAATTCTGCAATCTATCAGAAAATCCTGAAGGAGAATGTCCGACCAACAGTTTGTGACCTCAAACTTAAGCGCACTTGGGTTATGCAGCAGGACAATGATCCAAAATACACCAGCAAGTCCACCTCTGAATGGCTCAAGAAAAACAAAATTAAGGTTTTGGAGTGGCCAAATCAAAGTCTGGACGTAAATCCAATTGAGATGCTGTGGCATGACCGTAAACAGTCCATTCATGCTCTCAAACCCTCCAATGTGGCTGAATTGAACAATTCTGCAAAGAAGAGTGGGCAAAAATTCCTCCACAGCGACGTGAAAGACTCATTGCCAGTTATCGCAAAAGCCTGATTGCAGTTGTTGCTGCAAAGGGTGGCACAACCAGTTATTAGATTTAAAGGGGGAATTACTTTTTCATGTAGTGCCAGGCAGGTTTGGACAGCTTTTTTCCCTTAATAAATGAAATCATAATTTCAAAACTGAATTTTGTATTTACTCGGGTTATCTTTGTGTAATCTTAAAATGTGTTTGATCTGAATCTTTTAAGTGTGTTTTAGAAAAAAAAAACAGACAGGAAGGGGGCAAAGACCTTTTCACAGCACTATACTATCTATCTATCTATCTATATATATATATATATATATATATATATATATATATATATATATATATATATATGAGGAGTTCAGATGTAAAAGCCTCTAAGTGCCATATGAAATTTTCGTCTAAAATGAGCAATTTTATCAGGCTTTTCAGTAATTTTACTCTAATGGCAATGTATAGGTTCTTTTCTATGCATTTAAAGTGAAATAACTGAACATAAATATAGAGGCCAGATAAAAAGGCTCATTTTAGAAGAAAGTTTCAGATGGAATTTACATGTTTTTGCATCTGAACTCTATATATATAATTTTATGAATAAATTGTCATGTGTTGTCGGTCTAATCAGCTATCAAGTAAAAAAAAATATATTTTCATACATCTTGAATATGTGTGAGTATACACATCTTATTTATTGTTTTTAAAATAATTTTTCATGGAAAAATTAATGATCTATGAAAAATAGCCTACATTATTAATTTATAAATAGCATTATGTTTCTGTACAGTCAAACCACATAACATTTTACAACCTAAACAAACCAACCTTATCTTGTCTTAAAATGATCTAATATTTTAATAGACTAATAGTCCTAATTGTCCATCATGAGCAGAGATATAATTTCTTGTCTTTTTGTTGTCGCACATCAGTCACACCCCATGATTTTTTTTTGATTAAACAAAAACAAAAACAGTTAAATGTCATTATTTTAATCACCTTGACTTATATATATGCTTTATTTTTGAATAAATAAATGGATTAGTTCACTCAAAAATGAAAGTTGAAAATTTACCTCAGCCCCTCAGGCTATAAGACATAAATCATTTTCTTTATCGGAACAGATTGGGAGAATTTTTGGCTACGTTATAATGGATTATGGACATGTGTTTTGGCCAGAATTGATCGTTTAAAGTTAAAACCCCTTAAAGATGGATTTGTTTCTTACAGACATGCAGTTTTTCATTTCACAAGACTGGAGCCACATGGATTACTTGTGGATTATTGTGACGTTTTTATCAGCTGTTTGGACATTCACTGCAGAGAATCCATTGTTGAGCAAGTTGCTAAATTTCTCCAAATCTGTTCCAATAAAAAAAAAAAAAACGTATCTACATCTTGAGGCTGAGTAAATTTTTAGCAAATTAATTTTTTTTTTGGTGAACTATTTCTTTAAGACTATATAGTCATGTCCTCAGCCTTATAATGAAAATAGGCAGAAAGTTTTGGTATCAAGCATTTGCATTAGATACTCACCCAAAAATGAAAAAACAACAGCAATAGCAACATTTCTAATATATTGCTCAGAAGTGTTATATCTTTTAGCCACAACCTCCATTGATATATTCCTGTTTGGTGGCACACAATTAGTGTCAGTCAGTTCCAGCACAGCTTGCACAGCTGCATTATCTGTTTTCACACACACCATCTTCTGCCCATTGTACAAGACTTTTTCAGGAGCCTGAATGTAACTGCTGAGAAATGAGGCCAGTTCTCTCAACTCACATGTACAGCTCCAGAGGTTCAAATCAAGGTTCAGCACTGAGAGCCATGAGAGATAGGAGAAAGCATCTGGAGCACTGCGTAGATGATTGCGGGACAGATCGAGCCTGCGGAGACGAGGAAGCCCTCTAAAGCTATCACGTCCTAAGTAAACGATGAGGTTGTTGGACAAGTCCAATGTTTCCAGGTTTCTCAGATCAGCATGGGCAAAGGTTGTGGAGTTCAAGCAGTTGAGGAGGTTCCCCTCTAGTTGAAGTGTTTTTAAAGCTCTAGAGCTTTGGAACCAGGAGCCGTCAATGTCATTCAAATTATTGTTACCAAGCTGGAGAATCTCCAGTCTGTGGAGCCAGGAAAATGTGGAGCTGTCCAGGGATTGGCTGGAGATGCGGTTATGGTCCAGCAACAGCGTAGTTAGAAAAGAGAGGTTCTGAAAGGCATTCTCCATGATGCAAGAAATGGCGTTGTTACTGAGTGCCAGAACACTCATGTTGGATAATTCAGAGAGGACCGTGTTGTCCACAGAATCAATGAGTCCATCAGTGAGCATCAAAGCTTTAGTAGAGCCTGGTGCATCTAAATATGATGAACAAAAACAGTTATATTACCAAAACTCCATACTTCAGGAAATTCTAATCAAAAAAGCTTTATAACAGTATAGACTACTTACACAAAAAGTACAGAAATAGTAGTTGTCACTTTGTATCTCCCAATAATATAGTAAGATGCTTTAATTAAATGCTTAGATTCATGATCAAAGTATTTTTTATTGTGGGGGGCAAAGACGCAATACAATGATGATTGAGAGATGTACAAATAAATTCTATCTATCTATCTATCTATCTATCTATCTATCTATCTATCTATCTATCTATCTATCTATCTATCTATATATCTATCTATCTAATCAACCTGGGTTAAATTCAAGCCAAGTTCTTAAACATTTTACAGTTAGGCAAATTACATTTTTATCACATATATACATACAAACACTGTGCTTACCACACATCCATCCATCCACCTATCTAAAAAGCCTTTACTTGCTAAGAAAGTATAAACTATCAGTCAGAAGACAGAAGGCATGTTGTAGATTGTGTACAACAGTTATTTTCAGCAAAGTTTTAATTATGTTGATAATTTAGTGGCCTTAGAAATTTGCATATCAAATATGATTTAGGGTTAAAAATGCACTTTCAACAGTTTTCAGTGTACTGAAAGGGATAGTTTACTCAAAAATGAAAATTCTGTCATCATTTTCTCACCCTCATGAGTAAATCAAAAGATATTTTGAGGAATATTTAAACTTGTTTGTTCATGTTTTTGTGAACTATCCTTTTAAAATTATCCAAAAAACACAAAGTTAAGTTAACCACATAATTTACTTACCAATAATGTTTAAGAGTTTATGACAGATGATGACATCTTCAGAACACACCACACAAGAAGAAGGGCAGAGTAATGACAGTTGAACTTGAGAGATCACCATCAGTATAAGGCAGACACCTGAGAGGAACCATTAGTATAGTGTTCACCTATGTTAGTCTGACAGTTATTTTTCAGCACTGTGAGACTACAATATGCACATACTTCTCATGATTTGCCACTGATGTCAGATAGTGTTGGACTTCCAAAATGGCTTATGTGGTCCATGGCCTTTAAATCAGCTTTGTTCAATTATGATGATGTTCAGCTTTAAACAATTATACAAAATCCTCTAAAACAAAGCAAAGGCAAGAACTTGTCAACAAAAGTACAACAGAGTTCTTTAGTCCACTGACTAGTACTTAGTCATAACTAATTCTTTTTTTTTCTTCTTTCTTTTGTTTTGGCAACTGCACCTGATGCTGCGCTCCCCTGACCTCTGTTGCCAGGAGATGCTGACTGCCAGACAGATGAGGAAGGTAAAGTTATAAAACATGCATGATCTTTCACCTGATTCCTTCCGTGGAGGTGATTCTGCATTCTATATAGTGAGTGAGGACACTAGCAACACCTGCCATATATTCTTTGACTGTAACTATAAAATAGGAAAGCGACTGATAATAGTTTCACATCTCAAACAGCTACCACAGTACCATAGAAATGTCTTACTTCAAATCTTACTTTACATAATACAGCCAAATTGATCACAAAACAGACAATCTTCAGTACAAAAATAAAATAAATGTATATTATGTATTAATTTGTAGAAATAGAACATTAATAGAAATAGATATATTTTTTTGTAACAATGTAAAAGTCTTTACTGTTACTAATACTATCTAATTCTTCCTTTATAAATTATTAACCTCTTTCAAAAATATCTATCTATCTATCTATCTATCTATCTATCTATCTATCTATCTATCTATCTATCTATCTACCTATCTATCTATCTATCTATCTATCTACTAACCTGGGTTAAATTCAAGCCAAGTTCTTAAACATTTTACAGTCAAGCAAATTACATTTTTATCACATAATCAATACATACACTCTGTGCTTACCACACATGGAGCAGCAAAATGTCGAACACTCGTATCCATGTTCTGAGGGTACAAACAAGGTTCTAAACCCTTCCTCAGTATTCTCGATGGTTCCACTGTAATACAGTCATGCTGTGTCTCAGTGAGTGATCTCAGTGCAAATGGGGCACGTGTTGAATCAGCATGTTACCTGATCTCAGAAATGTAGTACAGTGTCCAGCACTGATGCTTGACGGTCGCAAAGACACTTTCTTAAAGGGGTGGTTTACTGCGATTTCACTTTTTTCATTTTAAATAGTGTGTAATGTTGCTGTTGGTGCATGAACAGTATCCGCAAAGTCGCTGCGCTGAAAGTTCAACGTAAGCGGAGATATCGTCTTTTAAAAATCAGGAAGTTTAATGCCTACAAAACCGACTAATATGGGACTACAACGAGATACTTCCCGGGTTGCATACGTAACAAACCCATAAATTTACATCAACCCCTCCCCCCGGAACATACAAAAAAGGGGGCAAGGCCATGTTCTGCAGCTTTGTCGAAGAGGAAGAGTTATGGTGGAGAGTTGTAGCCATGCCGTTGAAACGGTGTTATTTTTCACCCAGCTGTCAGGTCTTCTGTGTTCGGGCTTCCTGCAGATGCTGTAGTTCGTCAAAAATGGTTAAAATTTATGTTTGATTATGTTCCTGACAATTACAATCCTAATTTAGCTCTCTGTGCTGCATATTTTACGGAAGACAGCTTCCAGAATCTACACGAGTTCAATGCCGGATTCACACAGAAACTATTACTAAAACATGGAGCAGTTCCAACTTTAAAAACAGAGGCAGCAGTTGTTGGGCCACAACCTGTAAGTAAGATTTCATAATTTTAAATGTATTTGACGTAATGTTTTAGTTTTATCAAGGACGTAAACAAATGCCAACGCTGGCTTTAGTAGCCAGTTAGTTAAATGCTATTTCGTGTGTCTATGACAAACGCGTACAAACATTTTGGACCCGAATTTGTAATTATGTACTAATTTTGTAAATGTATTTTCCATGTATACTTTATGACGTAATTTTTCGATTTGATCAAGAACGTAAACACAAGCCAAAGCTGTTTGGTTATAGTAGCCAGTTAGTTCGATGCTATTTTGTGTGTATAAGACAAACGTGTACAAACTTCAAAAAATTATATGTAATCTCAACAGCAAACTTCCATTCAGAAACGTTTTGTAAGAGCCGTGCTTGCGGAAGTTATGCTTGACTCTCTTCATTACCGCTTTCTGGGTCTGATTCTGGCTCAAACTGATACGGCAATATTGACACCATTATTTAAATTTGACTGGAGCACATGCAACTGTCACCCGTAAAGGTAATGGGCGTGAAGTTTCCGGACAATGTGCAGTACGCAATTTAGCCAATGACAACACACCGGCCCAACTAACCAATCTGAGCCCATTGCCTGTTTCTGAGGGAGTGGTTTCATAGAATCAGGAAGTCAACTGGTCGTTCATATGACAGAGGAGAAAGCGGCTTACAATAAAGGTGAAATATATGAAAAATAAGGCGTTTTTTTAACAAACGAAACACGGAGACATGTTATATTGCACCCCATAAACACAATCAAGCAAAGAAAAAAAGCAGTAAACCACCCCTTTAAGCTCTAAGTTCTTATTTACATTGTTCCATTTTTTTTTTACATAGAGGCAGCCCTCCCTAACTGATGGATGATCAGCAGTCAAATTATTACAGTTACAATGCTGTGTTGATCATCTGCTAATTATTAAAAATCTCTAATGCATACAATGGAAATACCATTTTGAGTCCTGTTAAAAGGACAGTTTACCAAAAAATGGAAATTATGTCATGATTTACTTTTTTCCATACTATGGAAGTCAATGGAGACAATCAACTGTTCGATTACCCACATTCTTCAAGATATCCTCTATTGTTTTCAGCAAGAGAAATAAACTCATACAGGTTTGGAACAACTTTCAGGGTGAGTAAATGATTGGTGAGCAATCTCTTTAATTTCTGTTAGCCAGATATTTACTATTCATGTTATTTATAGAAAATTGTATGAGAAGTAATTTCCTACTACTAAATGCAACAGCTAGAGTTCTCAACAGCCCAGTTCTGTCAACACTACATTGGCTCCCTATTGAACATCACATTTTAAAATTTTAAAACATCTTCTGATTACTTAAAATGCTCTAAATCGTTTAGCTCCCCAGTACTTGAGCAAGCTCTTATCGGTTTATAGTCCCTCACGTATATTATGGTCTCAGATTCTGGTCAGTTGATAATACCTAGAATATATTCAGGAGGCAGACACACTCTGTCAGTTTAAATATAGATTAAAGACCCATCTCTTTAAACTAGCATATACAACACATGAACACATTTAGCTTGTTAGCTTGCATAAATTAGGTCAACCAGAACCGGGAACACTTCCCATAAGACCCAATGTATGCATCTATTAGTCTCTCTGATTCATACTTATTGGGTTACCTTATCCAGTCTGGATTCAGATCAGATGGTAGACCTGCACCTTATGATGACAGCTCACAACAGCCCTGAATATCAGTGGAGACCATGACAGCTAGATGAGCCCATAGAGACAAATTCCCTGTAAAGAACTCACTGCCACAATAGCTATCGGCACAGATTCTCAGTGAAGACCACCAGAACCTCACAAGTCGTCTACACAGTCCCTGTGGCCAGCTTTGACTCCTTCACCATGTGAAGTATACCAATATTCAAGCAGTTGGAATGAATATTCTGAATGATATCAATCCACAATCTGACTTGTGATACAGCCTGTTGTAATTAAACCACACCAGGTTGGTTTGCCTAGCCAGAAGAGAACTGGCCTGCCAACTAAGCCTGAGGATTTTTAAATCCATTTCTGTTACTTAATGGAATTTGGGTTCCTTGTCACTGTTGCCTCTGGCTTGCTTAGTTGGGGACACATAATATTGAGTAATATTATTTAATCAACTGTACAGACATTATTGGATGAGAACTGAACTGAGATGGATGACAACCTCATTGTTTTTTCCAGAGCAGCTTTACAGATGTATTGAACTACTTTCATTCACTACTTTACAGCACAATTGATCTCCGAAACCATCATTTAACCACTATTTTCCTGTTTATCCCTTTAAAGCTGTATTGATATAGGTATTTCATATAGCTTGGAAGGAAAGTGCCCTATCCTACACAAAAGCATTAAAAACCACTAGATCTGATTACTTTTCGTCTCTTCTAGAAGAAAACAAAAATAACCCCCGGTATTTATTCAATACAGTGGCTAAATTAACGAAAAATAAAGCATCAACAGGTGTTGGCATTTCCCAAGAGCACAGCAGTAATGACTTTATGACCTACTTTACTTCCAAGATCGATACTATCAGAGATAAAACTGTAACCATGCAGCCTTGTAAGCCATGTCAGCTACAGTATCACATCTATAGATAGTGCACTATAGATCCCCTGAGGAACAATTCCACTCATTCTCTACTATGGGAGAGGAAGAATTGTATAAACTTGTTAAATCATCTAAACCAACAACATGTATGTTAGACCCTATTCTATCTAAACTGCTAAAAGAGCTGTTTCCAGAAGTCATAGATCCTCTTTTGGCTATTATTAATTCATCGTCATTAGGATATGTTCCCAAAACCTTCAAATTGGCTGTTATTAATCCTCTCATTAAAAAAAACACAACTTGACCCCAAAGATCTAGTTAATTACAGACCGATCTCAAATCTCCCTTTTCTGTCAAAGATACTAGAAAAGGTAGTATCCTCACAATTATATTCCTTCTTAGAGAAAAATCTGTGAGGAATACCAGTCAGGATTTAGACCGTATCATAGTACTGAGACTGCTCTCATTAGAGTTACAAATGACCTGCTTCTATCATCTGATCGTGGTTGTATCTCTTTATTACTCTACTGGATCTTAGCGCTGCGTTCGACACTATCGACCACAACATTCTTTTGAATAGATTAGAACACTTTGTTGGCATTAGTGGAAGTGCCTTAGCATGGTTTAAATCGTACTTATCTGACCGCCATCAGTTTGTAGCAGTGAATGAAGAGGTGTCATATTGATCACAAGTGCAGTATGTAAACCTCAAGGCTCAGTCCTAGGGCCGTTACTTTTCACGCTTTACGTTACCCTTGGGAGATATTATAAGGAGACATGGTGTTAGCATTATGCTGATGATACTCAGCTCTATATTTCTTCGCGGCCCAGTGAAACACACAAATTGAGAAACTAACGGAATGCATACACTGTTAGACATTTCTGTATTTTCCACAGTTATTTACTTTATATCACCCAGTGTAATACTGCAAATTCCCTTTACAGTAAATAACTGTAATACCCTTTGCATCATGGGAATTTTCTGTGATGTCAGACCCCACATACAGAGACTTACTGTATTTAAAAAAAAAAAAAAAATTGCTGTATACTACTGTAACGGTTTCTTTGGTGCCATTATACTGAGGTCATTTTATTTTCCTCATTTCTTATATTTGGATTGACAATTTGCCCTACACCATGTCTACAAAGCCGCAACAGCTTGGGACTGACTACAGGATGTGTTACACTACAGGATGTGTCGCTTCTAATGATTGGAAATCCGTTTGTACTTCGTGTCAGAAACAACGCAAGCGCTTGGAGTACATCTGCACGTCAGAAATATACCGCGGCATCACTTTACTGTCTGCATGATCTGTAGATAGTATATATAATGGGTTCTATATTGTTTTTTATCGAGTTGCGCTGCGCCACTTGCGTCCGAGGAAGACACGGAAGCAGCGGGGCAGTGCCGCGGGTTTTGCCTGGGGATGAACAGAGTTCTGGAGAACATCTGTGCTGTGTGTCGATGCACCTTACGAGAGAATAAGACCAGCAAGCAAGGTAAAAATATATGTATGTTTGTGTAAGATTTTTGCACACCAGTTTAACCAATAGTAACATTTACTCGTCAACATGGCGGTTACAGAACTTTACCATGGTAAACTGCGCTGTCGTTTCAAACGACTTTTGTCAGTTTATTGAATTAAGTTATCAAATTAAAATTGTTTTTAATGAGCAACGCTTATCTTACATTAACATTAAGTTAACTAATGTGAAATTTTGTTCAGGTGTTAGTAGTTAATGTTGGCCAGTAGCCTATTGAGAAAATAAAAGCGTATTTAGATTAAACAAGTTATTTAGTTAAACAAGTTTTATGGCTAGCTGCCTTTCTAGTTTTAGAATTAGTTTGTTATAGTTTTTAATGGAATTTAAGATTTACTGCATTTTTTTGTATTTGTGTTTTAAAGGCAACTGCAATTAAGCATCAAGAAAGACATGAGCAGGCCTGCCACCCTGAGACTGATAATTCATGGTAAGAGAACAACTATGGTTTTGAGAGATTTGTGTATTCTATATGAGGTTTGCCTTTTAAAAGTGTGCTATTTCTACTTCTTGTTTTTCAGAGAAGTCATTTCTGTCAAAAAGTGGATGTTGAGCAAAGATGGTGGCCACGTTTTGGAACAGCACCTGGGTTTTGCAGATGGCTATGTATTCTTTGGCTGTTTGTCTTTTTTCCCCATTATGTTTCTGTTGCCTAAAGATTCTTTGTGAAGATGAATCCAGAGGACACAACATAATGCACTGCAAAACGTCCTAAGACAGGAGAAATGGTGAAGATGCACTGTTCCAGCATTGGAAGTCTGTATTTTTCAGTGTTATACATGCAATGTTTTAAATAAAGAATTTGATATTTTGTAATTATTGTGTATGTTTTAATTGAATGCCAGTAGTACATATGTAGAGTAAAAATAAAATGAATTCTATATAAAAATGATAAAATCTAATGAAATCTATATTAAACTGAATGAATTACAGTAGTATACTGATAAATACAGTTTGCTACTGTAAATCTTAATTACAGTAATTTACTGGCAACAGTGTTACTGTAAAAACCCTTTGAAATGTCTAATAGTGTAGCCGACATAAAAAACTGGATGATGAGTAACTTCTTACTGCTAAAAAACAGAGGTGTTAATTATCAGACCTAAAAACCCCACATGTACAGGTGCATCTCAATAAATTAGAATGTTGTGGAAAAGTTCACTTATTTCAGTTATACAACTCAAATTGTGAAACTCGTGTATTAAATAAATTCAATGCACACAGACTAAAGTATTTTAAGTCTTTGGTTCTTTTAATTGTGATGATTTTGGCTCACATGTAACAAAAACCCACCAATTCACTATCTCAACAAATTAGAATACTTCATAAGACCAACAAAAAGAAAACATTTTTAGTGAATTGTTGGTCTTTTGGAAAGTATGTTCATTTACTGTACATGTTCTCAATACTTGGTAGGGGCTCCTTTTGCTTTAATTACTGCCTCAATTCGGTGTGGCATGGAGGTGATCGATTTGAGGCACTGCTGAGGTGGTATGGAAGCCCACGTTTCTTTGACAGTGGCCTTCAGCTCTTCTGCATTTTTTGGTCTCTTGTTTCTCATTTTCCTTTTGATAAAACCCCATAGATTCTCTATGGGGTTCAGGTCTGGTGAGTTTGCTGGCCAGTCAAGCACACCAACACCATGGTCATTTAACCTACTTTTGGTGCTTTTGGCAGTGTGGGCAAGTGCCAAATCCTGCTGGAAAATGAAATCAGCATCTTTAAAAAGCTGGTCAGCAGAAGGACGCATGAAGTGCTCCAAAATTTCTTGGTAAACGGGTGCAGTGACTTTGGTTTTCAAAAAACACAATGGACCAACACCAGCAGATGACATTGCACCCCAAATCATCACAGACTGTGGAAACTTAACACTGGACTTCAAGCAATTTGGGCTATGAGCTTCTCCACCCTTCCTTCAGACTCTAGGACCTTGGTTTCCAAATGACATACAAAACTTGGTCTCATCTGAAAAGAGGACTTCGGACCACTGGGCAACAGTCCAGTTCTTCTTCTCCGTTGCCCAGGTAAAACGCCTCTGATGTTGTCTGTGGTTCTGGAGTGGCTTAACAAGATGAATACGACAACTGTAGCCAAATTCCTTGACACGTCTGTGTGTGGTGGCTCTTGATGCCTTGACCCCAGCCTCAGTCAATTCCTTGTGAAGTTACCCAAATTCTTGAATCGATTTTGCTTGACAATCCTCATAAGGCTGTGGTTCTCTCGGTCGGTTGTGCATCTTTCTTCCACACTTTTTCCTTCCACTCAACTTTCTGTTAACATGCTTGATTACAGCACTCTGTGAACAGCCAGCTTCTTTGGCAATGAATGTTTGTGGCTTACCCTCCTTGTGAAGGGTGTCAATGATTGTCTTCTGGACAACTGTTAGATCAGCAGTCTTCCACCTGATTGTGTAGCCTAGTGAACCAAACTGAGAGACCATTTTGAAGGCTCAGGAAACCTTTGCAGGTGTTTTGAGTTGATTAGCTGATTGGCATGTCACCATATTCTAATTTGTTGAGATAGTGAATTGGTTGGTTTTTGTTAAATATGAGCCAAGATCATCACAATTAAAAGAACCAAATACTTAAACTACTTCAGTCAGCGTGCATTTAATTTATTTAATACACGAGTTTCACAATTTGAGTTGAATTACTGAAATAAATGAACTTTTCCACATTCTAATTTATTGATTTGCACCTGTAATAACCTAGAACACGTGATGGCTGCTCTGTCAATTCTTCTTCATCGGTTAGGAACTTAGATGTGCTGTTTGATAGCAATCTTTCATTTGAAAGCCATGTTTCTAGCATCTGTAAAACTGCGTTTTCCAATCTCAAAAGCATATCTAAATTGCGACCTCTGCTCTCAACGTCAAATGCAGAAATGTTAATTCATGCGTTTATGACCTCAAGGTTAGACTATTGTAATGCATTATTGGGTGGTTGTTCTGCATGCTTGATCAACAAACTACAGTTGGTCCAAAATGCAGCAGCTAGAGTCCTTACTAGAACCATGAAGTATGACCATATTAGCCCGATTCTGTCAACAATGCACTGGCTCCCTATCAAACATCACTGTTCGGGAGGCAGACACACTCTGTCAGTTTAAATCTAGATTAAAGACACATTTTTTTAACCTGGCTTACACATAACACACTAATACGCTTCTATTATTCAAATCCGTTAAAGGATTGTTAGGCTGCATTAATTAGATCAACCGGAACCGGGAACACTCCCCATTACATACGATGTACTCGTTACATCGTGTGTTATGGGGAGTGTTCCCGGTTCCGGCAATTTTATGCCAATATTTGTCTGTTTCTTTCTTATTCTGTTTCTCAGTCCGTGTCAGATGGTGGATCGGTGCCGGGAGATGGTGTCTGCGGCCCTGATCGTCAGCGGAGGCCGGGACACCTGGATGAGCCCTGGGGGAGCCCCATTGTATATATATATATATATATTGTGACGGGAGGAGCCAACGACAGACACAGTGGGTGTGGCGTCAGGCCTCGGAGAGGATTTTATTAAACAAAAAGTCATTAAAATAGTGTCCAGGGGGAAGAAGTGTCCAACGAAACAGGGGGATCTGGTGTCCTCGTTGTGCTGCGGGGCTCGTGAAGGAGGGCAGTATTCCAGGAGGAAGGAGGGGTTCAGGGAAGGGGAGGAGTCCGGTGGCCGCACGTGCTCCCGCGGTCCGGGACACGAGGGGCGGCGGCTTCTCCTGAGCGGCGGCTCTTCCTCTACCTCCACGGGCATTGGCGGGATGGACGACCCGGCATCCTGGCCCGACGGCCGTAACAACGGGTGCGGCTTTCCTCCTGACTCCGGGTTCAGCGACTTACATCCTTGGAGGCGCGACGGGTTCTGCGACTTAATCCTCGGTGGCGCGATATGAATGAATGAATGAATGAATGAAGCATTTTTATATAGCGCTTTATTGTGTATTGCTATACACCCAAAGCGCTTTACAATCATAATTGGGGGGGGGGGGGGGTCTTCTCAACCACCACCAGTGTGCAGCATCCACTTGGATGATGCGACGGCAGGCACAGGACAATGGTGCCAGTGCGCTCACCACACACCAGCTACAGGTGGAGAGGAGAGAGAGTCATAGAGCCAATTCAGTGGATAGGGATTATTAGGATGCCATGATAGACAGGGGCCTGTGGAGGCAATTGGGCCAGGAAACCGGGGTTACACCCCTACTCTTTTACGATGAGTAAACGCACCCTTCCTGGACCCACGAGGACACCAGCGTGCATGCACGCGGGAAGAGACCGGTCTCTCGAGGAGAGGTGCGCTCTGCATTTAACAGCGGAGGTGATGAGGCTTCATTCAGTCCAGCTGTGCCTCATCACACGCCGCCAGCCCACGTTGTTTCCACGCCCCTCCTCTCATACACACCCACTCCAGTCGGGAGCCTGGTGAAGGGTGGCTAATAAGGGACGGGGTGGTGATGATAAAGGGGGAGGGCACCCGACTCGTCACAATATATATGTACAGGGGCGTAAATTTAATCTAACAGTAGGGGGGGGACAATAAACATAAAATTTCTGAAGAGCAATTTTTGAAGGGGACACAAATAATATAGCCAAAATTGTACTTGTAAAGATAGATATGTGTACACAGCATGTGTACATAGCATGGAGACCGTGTTTAAATATGAGTTCGGTTCATATGGTTCATATATGGGTATAATTATAATTATTATTTTGCGTCCTCCGTAGTATTTTAGGTTTCGTCTGAAACAGAGTACGTCTCTTTAGTTATTCAACCGCATTAATCACACTGATCTGCCACATCATATTGAGCAAAACCCAACACATCGGTAGGTCTACAATATTAGCCAAATATCAGTTCACACACAGGCTTATCGCCATGTTAGTTGTAGTGGGTGACAATACATATATGTATATGTATATATACGTACACACACACACACACACACACACACACACACACACACACACACGGTACGGAAATTATTCAGACCCCCTTAAATTTTTACTCTTTGTTATATTGCAGCTTTTGCTAAAATCATTTAAGTTCATTTTTTTCCTCATTAATGTACACACAGCACCCCATATTGACAGAAAAACACAGAATTGTTGACATTTTTGCAGATTTATTAAAAAAGAAAAACTGAAATACCACATGGTCCTAAGTATTTATTTCTGTGACACTCATATATTTAACTCAGGTGTTGTCAATTTCTTCTGATCATCCTTGAGATGGTTCTACACATTCATTTGAGTCCAGCTGTGTTTGATTATACTGATTGGACTTAATTAGGAAAGCCACACACCTGTCTATATAAGACCTTATAGCTCACAGTGCATGTCAGAGCAAATGAGAATCATGAGGTCAAAGGAACTGCCTGAAGAGCTCAGAGACAGAATTGTGGCAAGGCACAGATCTGGCCAAGGTTACAAAAAAAAGTCCGGCCAAACTGAGCTATCGGGGGAGAAGAGCCTTGGTGAGAGAGGTAAAGAACCCAAAGATCACTGTGGCTGAGCTCCAGAGATGCAGTCGGGAAATGGGAGAAAGTTGTAGAAAGTCAACCATCACTGCAGCCCTTCACCAGTCGGGGCTTTATGGCAGAGTGGCCCGACGGAAGCCTCTCCTCAGTGCAAGACACATGAAAGCCCGCATGGAGTTTGCTAAAAAACGCCTGAAGGACTCCAAGATGGTGAGAAATAAGATTCTCTGGTCTGATGAGACCAAGATAGAACTTTTTGGCCTTAATTCTAAGCGATATGTGTGGAAAAAACCAGGCACTGCTCATCACCTGTCCAATACAGTCCCAACAGTGAAGCATGGTGGTGGCAGCATCATGCTTGGGGGTGTTTTTCAGCTGCAGGGGACAGGATGACTGGTTGCAATCGAAGGAAAGATGAATGAGGCCAAGTACAGGGATATCCTGGATGTAAAACTTCTCCAAAGTGCTCAGGACCTCAGACTGGGCCAAAGGTTTACCTTCCAACAAGACAATGACCCTAAGCATACAGCTAAAATAACGAAGGAGTGGCTTCACAACAACCCCCGTGACTGTTCTTGAATAGCCCAGCCAGAGCCCTGACTTAAACCCAATTGAGCATCTCTGGAGAGACCTAAAAATGGCTGTCCACCAACGTTTACCATCCAAATTGACAGAACTGGAGAGGATCTGCAAGGAGGAATGGCAGAGGATCCCCAAATCCAGGTGTGAAAAACTTGTTGCATCTTTCCCAAAAAGACTCATGGCTGTATTAGATCAAAAGGGTGCTTCTACTAAATACTGAGCAAAGGGTCTGAATCAGTGGCGGTTCTACATTGAATTACTCTCCGGGCGAGACCCCCCCCCATTCGAGAAAAAAAAAAAGGTTTTTTTTTGCAAAAAAATTTGCACAAACAGCCATGTTTTACTATAACAATATAAGTTTATATTTCTCAACTGCACAAATCCTTCAACAGAACATCTGAAAAACACAATTCTTCACAAAACAGTACGAGTTATCAAAACTCTATACTGTATATACATAATAAACACTCTGTGTTTATTTGGCACTCGACAATCAACAGATTTCCCATCCCCCAACACCGTCACTCACGACCAGAAGTCAAGACTAAACCAATTCACCTCCACATAATCGTTTTGTATTACCTATTTTTATTAGCCATTTCACACAATTCAGAAAAAACAAAAACGTCCAAATTATAGGCCTGTGTTTTAATATTATGAATAAAATGTGCGTTATTTGGAAGAAAGTCAAGGTGTGACTGACTTTATCCACTTGTCCCACTAATGGAGCGGACAAGCCCTCCTTGTCTGCACCATTTGAGTCCGAAATTTATCGTATTCCTCATCCTTTCCTATCAAAATGCCCGCTACGGATGCGAAAACGCAGAAACTCGGACCTGATCCGATTTTTTTTTTTTTTTTTTTTTTTTTTTATGAAGGACGAAAGTTTCGGAGGCAGTGTGTGACATAATGTGAGCTTGTATTTATTTTTTAACGTGCGAACATCTCGGACTGGGTGTGAAATGACCTTTAAACTGTTTGTTTAGTAAATCGTTTGGTGCTTCTGTATCAAGCAGTAGGCTAATTTTAAAAACTGAGGTAACCTGCTATTTGTGCTTTTGTTTTAACTGTTAATGTTTAATAACGCTAATAAAAAAAATACCCAGTGTTTTTGTCGGCATGGTGCTTTGATTTAGCATTATTTCATCTTATTTAAACGCAATCATGTTTAAATCCTGCTATTCTGGATGATAAGTTGAACGAATATTTGAGTATTTGTATAGCCAACATTTTTTTTACAAGCTCTGACAGAAAGTCCGCGGGAGCGGGCGGGAGTGGAACACGCAGGTTGCGGGAGCGGGCGGTCCTGGTCAGAAATTCAGCGGGAGCGGGCGGGTGCGGGTTTAAGAAAACAGTCCCGCGCAGGGCTCTACATGGCACCTTCTCAGCAAGCAGGGGCGCCAATTAGCCAATTCCCCACACAGTTATATGATAGATAATAGAAAACTGCTTAACGGCGCAGATTATTATTATTATTTTTTTTTTTCAAGTGCTTGTGCCGCCCCTCACGTGACATGAAAAAAATGCCGCCCCGGGCGTCTGCCCCGTTCGCCCATGCCTAAAACCGCCACTGGTCTGAATACTTGGGACCATGTGATAATTCAGTTTTTCTTTTTTAATAAATCTGCAAAAACATCAACAATTCTGTGTTTTTTTTTTGTCAATATGGGGTGCTGTGTGTACATTAATGAGGAAAAAAATGAACTTAAATGATTTTAGCAAATGGCTGCAATATAACAAAGAGTGAAAAATTTAAGGGGGCCTGAATACTTTCTGTACCCACTGTGTGTATATATATATATATACATATACACAACAGAAATATATTAAATGAATTAAACTATAAATTAAAATTATAATAAACAAACAAATATATATTATAAAAATAGACCCGGAAACAAATGCATTAAACTGTATATTACAATTATAGTAAATGAATAAATCGTATTAAAGAAAAACTTCAAATAATGAATAAAACACAAATATAACAAATACATTAAATTATAAATTAAAATGCCCCACTGGGACAAGACCACGGAATCAGATAAACTGTTTGCACAATCTGACATTGCTGGGGTTGGAATTGAACTGCGGGTTTCGTCTGGCCAGAGGAGAAATGGCTCTCCAACTGAGCCTGGTTTCTCCCAAGGTCTTTTTATCCATTCTGTCACAGAGGGAGTTTTGGTTCCTTGCCGCTGTCGCCTCTGGCTTACTCAGTTGGGGACACTTAATTTCTAGCGATTATCGTCAATTTGATTTCACAGATACTATTTAAACTAAACTGAGCTAAACAATGACATCTCTGAATTCAATAATGGAATGCCATTAACTGAAAATTGAGTGTTTAATCTTATCATTATACATTACTGACACTCTATCCTCCAATTTGATACTGTTAAGTGCTTTGACACAATCAGTGTTGTTAAAAGCGCTATATAAATAAAGGTGACTTGACTTGACATTGCATATAGTGCTATTTAAATAAAGGTGACTTGACTTTAATTATCTGTTTATTTAATTTCATTTCCACAAAACAGGTCTCTATGATCCGTTTCATATATGTGATTCATATATGAAAATATCATGTAGCTGAATGTGGCAACAAAGAGTTGACGGTAGCCATTGACTTCCATAGTATTTTTTTTCCCATTCTTGGCTACCATCAACTGTTTGGTTACCCACATTCTTCAAACTATACTCATTTGTGTTCAGCAAAGAAAGAAATTCATACAGGGTTGGAACAATATGAGGCTGACTAAATGATGGCAGAATTTTCTTTTTTGTTCCAAATGTGTATGAGTTTCTTACTTCTGTGAACACAAAATAAGACACTCCCTTTAATGCAATGACAGTTTAGTTATGTTGCATTGGATTGGATTTTTTTACTTTCTGCATAATTTTAGATAATCAAAATCATCTTTCCAATAGCTCCAGGGCTGTTGATGATGTCTTCATGAGCCTGGGATGCTTTATCAAGTGTATATTCAGGACCAATGACAGGTTTCAACCAGCCTGTCTCCATTCCTGCAAAAAGAGCTGCAGCACACTCAGATGTTTCCTTCTGTGAAAGACACAAATAAAGAAAACCTGTCTGTATCTTACCATGAATCAAAATAAGATTTGTCATAGGAGATGATGAATAAATGCATTATATTCCAAGCATAAATTCTAGAAAGCAAGAAAATGTTAAATATGTAAATGTCAGGAAGCCCACCGTACATTAGTTGCATTGTATAAAGCCACGCCAATGATGCTGGTCTCTTTCATCATGGTGTCTCTGGGGTTGATTTCAATAGGGCCTCTAGAGCCAACAATCTGTAAGCAAGAACAATATGATGAAACAAAAACAAAAATGTTCAAAACATTTGCTGAACAAACACAGGGTACTTACAATAACTCTGCCACCAAAGTCAAGCAAGTGAAGATCATTACTGAGGTTGACGTTGGACAACATCTCAATGATCACATTCACGCCTTGTCCACTGGTAGCATTCTAAACACAGGAGACCAGCTGAAAAAATGCCACCTTTATTTTTTGTAATCACAAACTATTGGTATATAAAGTATATCCATGATAAAGTCAGATTAGACTGTGCAATGTGTGAAATACACTACCATTCAAAAGGTCAGAAAGTTTTTTTTTTTATATATAATATACTCAGCAAGGATGCATTAGATCAAAAGTGACAGTATAGAAATTTATAATGTGTAACATATTTCTATTTTAAATAAATGTTCTTTTAAATGTCCTATTCATCAAAGAATCATGAAAAAAATATCACAATTTCAACAAAATTATTACGCAACTTTTTTCAGCATTGATAATAATAAGAATTTTTTTTTCCCCCCATCAAATTTTTTAACGTGTAATATTAGTATGGACATAAAAAGTGTCAACAACTGAGACATAAACAACAATTTTCACAGACATTTGTTTAACAGAAATGGAATTATGAGTCCCTGAACAGAGCAGGGGTCAATATCAAAGTATCAGTCAGTATGTAACAGTCTGTATGTGGTGTGTCCACCAGCTGCTTTAAAGGAACACTCCACTTTTTTTTGGAAATAGGCTCATTCTCCAACTCCCCCAGAGTTAATAAGTTGAGTTTTACCGTTTTTGAATCCATTCAGCCGATCTCCGGATCTGGCGAGAGCCCTTTTAGCATAGCTTAGCATAGATCATTGAATCCAATTAGACCAGTAGCATCGCGTTCTAAAACGATCAAAGAGTTTCGATATTTGTCCTATTTAAAACTCGATAGTCCCCGGTAGCTGGGGACTACTTTCAGGCGCTGCGTAATATCACTGCGCCTGCCGCGGCCATGTTACGGCAGCAAAGTTCCTTGATTATTACGCTGGAATGAGAGTAGTTCCTAATCATATCAGCCTAGAAAATCGCAACTTTTCATTTTCCGCCGATCTTAGTACACGATATAACTACAGAAGAGTCGAGTTTTAAATAGGACAAATATCGAAACTCTTTGATCGTTTTAGAACGCGATGCTACTGGTCTAATTGGATTCAATGATCTATGCTAAGCTATGCTAAAAGGGCTCTCGCCAGATCCGGAGATCGGCTGAATGGATTCAAAAACGGTAAAACTCAACTTATTAACTCTGGGGGAGTTGGAGAATGAGCCTATTTCCAAAAAAAGTGGAGTGTTCCTTTAAGTACTACATTGAATCTCATCTTAATGGACTAAAGCTCTATTCGGATGGTAATTGTTTCTCATGGGGACATAAGTTATTTTCACCATTTATAGGGGGTAATCAGTCATTTTATTGCCATCCTAATTTAGAATGTCAGTGTTTATCTCTCACCACCCGTGTAAATTTATTAATCAAATAATAAATAGGATTATACAGTTAGGTCCATATATATTTGGACACAGGCACATTTTTTGTTATTTTAACTGCTAACCAAAAATATTCAAGTTACAGTTACATAATGAATGTGGCCTTAAAGTGCACACTCTGAGCTTTAATCTCATCAAAATTGGAGGAAAGGTTAAGGAATTACAGCTCTGTACCATACCCCTTTTTCAAGGGACCATAAATAGTTAAACAATTGACTGAAAAGCTGGTTTCATGGACAGGTTCGGGCTACTCTTTCATTATTTCTACATCAATTAAGCAGGTAAAAGGTCTGGAGTTGATTCTAAGTGTGCCATTTGCATTTGGAAACTGTTGCTGTGAACCCACATCACACGGTCAAAGGATCTCTACATACAAGTGAAACAGATAATTGCCAGGCTTCAAAAACAAAACGAATCCATCAGAGAGATAGCAGAAACATTAAGAGTGGCCAAATCAACAGATTGGTACATTCTGAGAAAAAAAGAACACACTTATGGCAAGCCGTTTTGACTTTTATTCATTCTCAGGATATGAATTCTTTATATCAACAATTCAGTTTTTACTAGTTAAAATGTTAATTCTTGATATCAGCAATTAAATATCTACTAGTAAAAAATATTATTCTTGTTATCAAGAATTTATATAATGGGAATGGCAATAGGCAAGCCGTATTGACATTTATTCATTCGCAAGATATGAATTCTTCATATCAAGAATTCAATTTTCACTAGTTAAAATGCTAATTCTTGATATCAGGAATTAGATTTCTACTAGTAACAATTGTAATTTTTGATAATAATTACATTTTCACTAGTAAAAATGTTAATTCTTGATATCAACAATTCGATTTTCACTAGTTAAAATGCTAATTCTTGATATCAAGAATTAAATTACAGATATCAACAATTTAATTCTTGATATCAACAATTGTATTTTCACTAGTTAAATGTCACCATAGGCTGACATTCAAAATCAATTGTTGATAAAGAATTAATTTCTTACTTGTTGAAATTCCAATTTCACATATCAGAAATAAATCAAGAATTAAATTGTTGATATCATCATAAATTACCCTCCCGATTTTTGATATCAGAAATACATTTTCAGATATCAGAAATGAACATTGTCACTAGTGATATCAAGAACTAGTGAATTGTTGATATCAAGAATTAAACTGTTGATATCAAGAATAGACATTTTTACTAGTAACAAAATAATTATTGATATCAGCAAAGCCAGTTGATATCTGAAATTGCCCTTTCAACTAGTGAAAATAGAATTACTGATATCTTAAATAACATTTTAACTAGTAAAAATACTTTTACAGATATCTAGAAATGCCATTTTTACTAGCAAGAATAGGTATGGTAATGAGTTATGAATATTAAAGGGGTGGTTTACTGCTTTTTTTCTTTGCTTGATTGTGTTTATGGGGTGCAATATAACATGTCTTCGTGTTTCGTTTGTTAAAAAACGCCTTATTTTTCATATATTTCACCTTTATTGTAAACTTCACGCCCATTACCTTTACGGGTGACAGTTGCATGCGCTCCGGTCAAATGTAAATAATGGTGTCAGTTTGAGCCAGAATCAGACCCAGAAAGCGGTAATGAAGAGAGTCAAGCATAACTTCCGCAAGCACGGCTCTTACAAAACGTTTCTGAATGGAAGTTTGCTGTTGAGATTACATATAATTTTTTGAAGTTTGTACACGTTTGTCTTATACACACAAAATAGCATCGAACTAACTGGCTACTATAACCAAACAGCTTTGGCTTGTGTTTATGTTCTTGATCAAATCAAAAAATTGCGTCATAAAGTATACATGGAAAATACATTTACAAAATTAGTACATAATTACAAATTCGGGTCCAAAATGTTTGTACGCGTTTGTCATAGACACACGAAATAGCATTTAACTCACTGGCTACTAAAGCCAGCGTTGGCATTTGTTTACGTCCTTGATAAAACTAAAACATTACGTCTGAAATTATACATGCAAATACATTTAAAATTATGAAATCTTACTTACAGGTTGTGGCCCAACAACTGCTGCCTCTGTTTTTAAAGTTGGAACTGCTCCATGTTTTAGTAATAGTTTCTGTGTGAATCCGGCATTGAACTTGTGTAGATTCTGGAAGCTGTCTTCCGTAAAATACGCAGCACAGAGAGCTAAATTAGGATTGTAATTGTCAGGAACATAATCAAACATAAATTTTAACCATTGTTGGCAAACTACAGCATCTGTAGGACGCCCGAACACAGAAGACCTGACAGCTGGGTGAAAATAACACCGTTTCGACGGCATGGCTACAACTCTCCACCATAACTCTTCCTCTTCGACAAAGCTGCAGAACATGGCCTTGCCCCCTTTTTTGTATGTTCCGGAGGGAGGGGTTGATGCAAATTTATGGGTTTGTTACGTATGCAACCCGGGAAGTATCTCGTTGTAGTCCCATATGAGTCGGTTTTGTAGGCATTAAACTTCCTGATTTTTAAAAGACAATATCTCCGCTTATGTTGAACTTTCAGCACAGCGACTTTGCAGTTACTGTTCATGCACCAACAGCAACATTACACACTATTTAAAATGAAAAAAAGTGAAATCGCAGTAAACCACCCCTTTAATGAGTTCTGGTTTTCCCATAATAATCCTCTTTTTAGCGTCAGCACTGGCCAAAGATGGCGGAAGAACGTCCAGCAAAAACGGCTCCTTTATTTATTTCTTTTGTCAATGAAACATGAAATTATGGCTGGATTTATTTATTTACTTATTTTTTGTTAATTGTTTAAAAAAAAAAGTAATTTTATCCTGTTTCTTTTTATTGGCCACCAAGTCCTTCGGATAATTAAAGGAAAAATTAACAAGGCATTCATTTAGCTATAACATAAAAAATAACTACATGTCGTTTTTTCATGTTTATTTTTGGTTTCCATTACACTTTCTTCTAATACATCAAATAAAAAAATACAACCAAAATGAAAAATAAAACATAATAATGCGTCACACAACGTTTTGCTGGAATTTTCTTTCTTTTTTAAAAAAAATATCGCTGTATTTAGGCTACATGTATGAGTCGTCATATTGCGTGCTCAAATTCGTGCCGGCATTTCTCTTTGTGTAAAGGCAGGTGCAGAATTTATTTATGTACATTTTGATGTATTATAACACCGACACGTTTGATGACCCGACATATTTGCACTCTCTGCCCAATTCGGCTCGGATTTTCTTGACCATTGGGACCAAACGTGACACAAACGGTAATGTCCTAATACTTGCATTATTTTTATATAACGTTGTCCAGCTCTTGAAGTATCGGTGGACAAGATGAATGATAAAGTCTATTGAAACTCTTTCTCATGTCTATCTCACCCATTTCAGTGTTACGTTAAATATGCACTGATACACTCTTCTGAAAGTTAAGACATGAACAATTGTAGTGGGTTCGGAGTGGAAATGGACAATGATTTAATAAGAATTATGTAATCTTGCCCATCTGGTTCATTGCTTATTATCATCATTAGGGGCCAAGCACCGAAGGTGCGTAAGCACCTTTATATCCGTTAGCGTTCTTCTTCTTCTGTTTCTTCCGCTTTTGAGTCTATGGCAGCCCATAGAACCATTTGCGGGAAAGTTGTAAAATTTGGCACACTGATAGAGGATAGTGTCAATAGTAACCACTTCAAATTTGGAGTCTCTAACACAAACTCTCTAGCGCCACCACTTGTCCAAAGTTTCACTCATGTTTATGCTAATAACTTTTGAACCGTAAGCCACAAAATGAAAATGATTTTTTCCTCTGAATCCTTGGCTCAAGCCGAGTCGAATGAAGTTGTAAGGCATAAATCGTTGTAAGGAATAAATCGTAAGGTTTAGTTTTTCCGCTATATTCAATTGTTCGCAAAACCTACTTTTTCGAACTCGTCCTAGACGGTTCATCCGATTTTCACCAAAATTGGCTCAGATCATCTACAGACCATGCTGGAAAAAAGTTATGGAATTCAAGTCGATTAGTCCAACCGTTCTCCAATAATGCTCGAACGAATTCACAGAAAAGCACACAAAAATGTATCTGAGGCTATATCTCTGTAACGGTTTAGCGTATTGAAACCAAACTTGGTGTGTGTTATAACAAGCATGACCTGAGGCTACCTGCAGTGTTTCGGCGCTGTGCCCCCTTGTGGTCATATATATGTATAACTTCTCAATGGTTTGGCCAAAAATCACAAAACTGGTCTCTTTAGATTCATTACATCATGCCAAGTCGAAGCATATCCAATTTTCCCCATGTAAGCCATTTTGGGCGTCGGCCATTTTGAATTTTGTCATAAAATATTATTTTTTATGAATGGATTGACGTATCGTTACAAAACTTGGTATGCTTCTTCGGCACCATGCCCTGATGGTGCTCAAAAAGTTTGGGGACAGCGCCGCTTTGTGGTCAAAAGTTATAATGAAATTTCTAAAAATGCTAATATTTTTGCTTACATTAGCCTATTGTAATCAAACTGATAGATTCCTTGGTTCATGCTGAGAACATCGATACCAATTTTGTCAATTGGCTGAACTTCCTGAACTTCATGTTGAAAACCTACTTTTTCGTACTCCTCCTAGACCGTTAGTCCGATTTTCACCAAATTTGACTCGGATCATCTTCAGACCATGCTGGCAAAAAGGTATGGATTTTGTGTCGATATACGAAACGGTCTTTGTTTAGCGCATCAACGAATTTGCTGGAAAGATGCCAAACTAAACTTTGACATATTCGCAACAAACTTTGTATGTGAAATTATCACCACACACAGATCATGCCACGACAGTTTGGTGACAGAGCCACCTATTGGTCAAGAGTAATAAAGCATTCATTAATCATTAATAATGAAATTTCCATAAATGCTAATAACTTTTGACTGCATTAGCCTATTGTAATAAAACTGGTCTCAAATTATTCCTTGTGTCATGCCGACAACGTAATTAGGTCATAGTAAGCCGAACTTCCTGTCCGCCATTTTTATGCTGAAAACCTACTTTTTCAAACTCCTCCAAAACTGTTTGTCCGATTTTCACCAAAATCGAATCATATCATCTTCAGCCCATGCTGACCAAAAGTTATGGATTTCGCGTCGATAGACATAACTGTTTTCACATACCACAGCAACTAATTTGAGGCATGATGCCAAAATGACACTTGAGGCTGTATCTCTGCAATGCTTTGGCATATTGACACCAAACTTTGTGTGTGCCATTGTCACCTCACACAGAACACTCCACATTGATTTAATAACAGCGCCACCTGTTGGTCAAAAGTGAAAAGTCATTCAGTCGGATTACTAGTAGTTTTAAATGATTTTTCAGGCATTTAGACTACAATAATCTTAAAATGCCTTCAATTAATCATTGCTGAAGTTGATCTGATGCTACATGCTATGCTTAGCTCCTCATTTTGCCACTGATGTGCTTGGCCCCGTCATTGCTGCTTGCAGCTATATTTACTATTATTATTATTAGGCTATTTTATATTATTATTATTGCTATTATTATTATGCTATTTTATTATTAGGCTATAGTGTTGTTGTTGTCTTACTTTGTAACTATAAATGTGTTTACTTAAAACCTAACAACAATTGTATCATAAAATAAATAATAAATAATTTTTCTGTTTTGGAAATGTGTGTCTCTACTATCCCTTTCAACATTGAGTGTTGTTTTGGCAAAACATGCATTGCTGATATCAAAAATAGCCATTGTTACTAGTAGAAATCTAATTCCTGATATCAAGAATTAACATTTTAACTAGTAAAAACTGAATTTTTGATATCAAGAATTCATATCCTGAGAATGAATAAAAGTCAAAACAGCTTGCCATAGTAAGACCTTCGTTCATCATGAAGTTCAGTGGATACTCTCCAAAATGGCAGAAGATGGTATCTCGGGGTGAAGAATTGTTGAATAAATTATGTTATTATTGTTTTCTTTGCGCACAGAAAGTATTCTCGTAGCTTCGTAAAATTACAGTTGAACCACTGATGTCACATGGACTATTTTACCGATGTCCTTGCTACGTTTCTGGACCTGGAAACATTTTAGTTGCATTGCTGTCTACGGAGGGTCAAAGAGCTCTCAGATTTGATCAAGATTTATCATATCTTAATTTGTGTTCCGAAGATGAACGAAGGTCTTATGGGTTTGGAACGACATGAGGGTGACTTTTTTCGTTGTAGAAGTCATGTAAATCCTATAAAAATATAATAAGAAAGAGTCGAACCTTAATTTGATCCAAATAGTCTTTTTCTCTGTGGTTGAATGTAAGATGAGCTCCATTGCTGAGCACTAGCTGCATACCCTCAGATGTCCCTGCTGTACCCAAAACTTTAAGGCCAAATGCTCGGGCAATCTGACATGCTGCAATGCCTACCTACAAACACAAGATTAAAATTCATTTTATTTTCAAGGAAATATATCTTGGGTTACGCATGTCACCATGGTTCCCTGAGAGGGAACAGGACGCTGCGTCCTCTAGCAGACACTTTGGGGAATGCTGCCAGCATGAGCAGTGTCTGAAGCACGTGTGAAAAAACCTCCAATCCTATTGTTCCATGTAGCCTGTGACATCATGAGCGGGCACCTGGAAGTATAAAAGGGGTCCTGCTGAAGATGTCAGCTACTTAGTTGTCTGAAGGAAACATGTAACAGGCAGGCCCGAAGGCATGGCAAGGGGACGCAGCATCTCGTTCCCTTTCGGCGAACCATGGTTACATGCAGAACCCGAGAGATTCCCTTTCTAGAGAACTCATGCTTCATCCTCTAGCGCACACTTTGGGGAACAAAATGCCAACTATGCCATGCCGAGGCGCATGCCTGTCCATCTGGTGAGAGACCAAGGAGGTGACATACACCTAACCTTTCCTCAGAAAGGGGCCAAGCCACTGATGCCCCAGGCCACTCTCATAACTTGGCAGAAATGAGGAGCCCAATATCCAGATGAAGAGGGACATCCAAACCAAGTTAAGAGCATAGCTATCCTCAGATGTGAGCAATAATAGCCTGGATACACAAGACCACTGAAGAGGCTAAACTAGAAAGCCTCTAGGTAGGAGCTCAAGGAGATCACTACTTAAAGGCCCAAGAAAGGGAAGAGCGGCTGAGCTAGAAAACAGCTATCCTTAGATAGCTATGTTTTAAGGGTCTTATCAAGTCTCATAGACCAAAAATGGATCGATACCTAGCTAGTCGAGGATAGCCACCTAGTATAAATTTCCCAGAAAACTGCCCGGATCACAGAGTGTGAGCTATCTCCTTTACAACCCTAGCAGGGGAGATAGCACTATCCTCTTTAACCTGGCTTACACATAACACAGTAACACATTTTTAATATTCAAATCCGTTAAAGGATTGTTAGGCTGCATTAATTAGGACAAACGGAACCGGGAAAACTTGCCATAACACTTGATGTACAGTACTTGTTACATCATAAGAAGAATGGCATCTACGCTAATATTAGTTTTTCTTATTCTGAGAACAACGTAGCCACCAAATCCAGTCTGTATCCAGATCAGATGGTCAATGCAGTCACCCAGATCCAGTCCGTATCCAGCCCAGATGGTGGATCAGGACCTAGAGATGACCTCTATAGCCCTGAATCTCAGTGGAGATCAGGACAACTAGATGAGCCTCAGAGACAGATCCCCAGTGAAGACCTTGTCACCTAGACTGCCATCGGGACAATGACAACCAGATGAGTCCTCTGGACGATCTGACTTTGCTGCAGCATGAAACAAACTGCTGGTTCATCTGGCCAGAGGACAACTGGCCCCCCGACTGAGCCTGGTTTCTCCCAAGGTTTTGTTCTCGATTTCTGTCAATGATGGAGTTTTGGTTCCTTGTCGCTGTCGCCTCTGGCTTGCTTAGTTGGGGGCACTTAATTTCCAGCGATATCGTCGACTTGATTGCAGAGATACTATTTGAACTGAACTGAGCTGGATGATGACATCACTGAATTCAGTGATGAACTGCCTTTAACTGAAAATTGAGTGTTTACTATTGTCCTATTGCACTTTGCACTTGTCCTTATTGACACACTATTTTTCTATTTAATACTGTAAAGCTGCTTTGACACAATCTGCATTAAAAGTGCTATATAAATAAAGGTGACTTGACTATCCTGACAAGGCTCAAGGAGACTGCTACTTTGAAACCCTAGGTAGGGGAGCAATCACCAAGCTAGCACATAGCTATCCTCAGATAGCTCACTGAACTAAAACACAGCCAACTCCAGATAGCTGTATTATAAATAAGCTGTCCTGCCATAATCATGGCTGTAATATTAATTATTATTAATTACTAAGCAGTAGTCTTGTCAAAAATACCGACCGTGATACCAGTTGGTACTGAAATTCTAAAAACACTCACACAGAAGCACATGAGAGCATTTGAAAGCCGCGTGACACACCTTAGACCATAGACACACCTTTCAAATGCTCCCGTGTGCTTCTGTGTGAGCACTTGGTGAAGTGCGTGAAGTGATGATCATCATAGCCAATCACAGTCATATTTGTTGACTGTGTGAACACTATGGTTAAGTTGAAACCATCTGCAGCAGACATGGTTTGAAACAAATCATGGCTGGAGCAACAAGAAAGGCTAGTACACTAGACTCTATATTTACCAATATTTCCTCCATGTATCAGACACCAGAGCATTTTCCTCATGTCTAAATGTCTAAATGCAGGAAACTGGCCCACCAAGCCTATTAAACATTTTTTTTTTGCAGAAAACGTACCCCTGAGACAATCAGGGAACTGGGCCTCCTTATGAACACTACTAATTTTTCTCACATTCATGAAGCTATGGATGCTGAGGCCAAGTCAAGTCATGTCACCTTTATTTATATAGCGCTTTTACAATACAGATTGTGTCAAAGCACTTAACAGTATCAAATTGGAGGATAGAGTGTCAGTAATGTATAATGATAAGATTAAACACTCAATTTTCAATTTTCAGTTAAAGGCATTTCATTATTGAATTCAGAGATGTCATTGTCTAGCTCAGTTTAGTTTAAATAGTATCTGTGCAATCAAATCGGCGATAATCGCTAGAAATTAAGCTAAGGTTGGTGCCTTTACTTCCACTATCATATCTATCTTGGATAAAACAGTTCCATTAAAGAAAGTCTCTATCACAAACACAGATAAGCCTTGGATGACTGTTCAAATTAAAGATCTGATAAAAGATAGGCAGTGTGCTTTTTGTTCTGGCGACAAAACGTCTTATAGGAAGTTAAAATCAGTCATTGCCAAAAAAATCAAGAACGCAAAGAAACAATATTACCAGCATGAGGTGGAGGAACTGTGATGCTCCAAGCCAAAACAATGGTTTAAGTCAGTTAAGAATTTAATGGGGATGGAAGAAGATAAGAGTGACATGGATAAAGGATCTCAGGATCAAAACATCATGCAACGTGAGTGTGACACTCACAGATCAACTGACACTGCATTGATTCAAATTCTGCAACACTGGCATGAAGCACTTAACAGCTCCTCCACAATGGATATACATGCTGTTTTTATTGACTTCACTCGAGCTTTTGACAAAATTGAACATTGTCAACTGCTACATTCCTTAGCTGACTTGCATGTCAGACGACCCCTTTGGCTTATTGTAAGGAGCTATCTGAGTAACAGAGAGCAGAGGGTGAAGTGGGGCTCCTGTGTGTCTAACTCCTTTCCAGTTCCAGCTGGTGTTCCTCAAGGGGGACTTCTATCCCCTCTGCTTTTTGTCATATGCATAAATAGCCTGGATTCATATTTGCCTCCTTCAGTAATACGTGTGAAATATGCTGATGATCTAACAATTACAGAGTTTCTAATGGGATCTTTACCCGTGCTCTAAAACTGTTGTGTAGATAACTTACAGGTCCTTGATTAGGATGCCTTTTCTGTGAATCTGTGTTATTCATATATGTGTATGTGTGTATATGCAGTATCTCACAGAAGTGAGTATACCCCTCACATACCCCTAAAAAGTATACCCCTAAAAAGTATTTTATTATATCTTTTCATGTGACAACACTGAAAAAATTACACTTTGCTACAATGTAAAATGGTGAGTGTACAGCTTGTATGACAGTGTAAATTTGCTGTCCCCTCAAAATAACTCAACACACAGCCATTAATGTCTAAACCCCTGGCCACAAAATTGAGTACACCCCTAAGTGAAAATGTCTAAATTGGGCCCAATTAGCCATTTTCTCTCATTGTCATGTGACTCGTTAGTGTTACATGAGTGTTAGATGAGATTCATAGCAGACTGTCGTCACTCAATGGCTGGATGTCTAAGTGGTGTCCGCAGAATAACATAGGTTTTATAGACAATTGGACGAGTTTTTGGGGCAGACCTGACCTGTTGAAAAGAGATGGTGTTCATCCCTCCTGGGATGGTGCCGCTCTTCTCTCTAGAAATTTGGCACATAGTCTTAGAGTTCGTACTTGACTAACTGGGGCCCAGGTCAGGAAGCAGACAGACTGGCTAAACCGACCGTCTGCTAATTCTCAGCACATAGAGACTTTTTCATCTCGATATCACACTATAGAGACTGTGTCTCCCTGAACTACAAAATACAAAAAAAACGTCCAAACCAATTTAAGAGTAACAATTTGTTTGACATTCAACAAATAAAAAATGTATATAACACAGAGAAACAAATGATAAAGCTTGGATTACTGAATATCAGGTCCCTTTCTACGAAAGCACTTTTTGTCAAGTCAAGTCACCTTTATTTATATAGCGCTTTTACAACAATACATTTTGTAAATGACATGATCACTGATCATAACCTAGATGTGCTCGGTTTGACAGAAACCTGGCTAAAACCAGATGAATACATTATTTTAAATGAGTCTACCCCCCCCAAGATTACTGTTATATAAATGATCCTCATCCAAAAGGCAAAGGGGGAGGTGTTGCTACAATTTATAGCAATAGTCTCAGTATTTCTCAGAGGGCAGCTTTAAGTATAATTCCTTTGAAGTAATGGTGCTTCATATAACATTATCTAGAGAAACAAGTGTTAATGATAAATTCCCTGTGATGTTTGTACTGGCTACTGTATACAGGCCACTATACAGACTTTATTAAAGAATTTTCTATCAGAGTTAGTGCTGGCTGCAGATAAAGTCTTAATTGTTGGTGATTTTAATATCCACATTGATAATGAAAAAGATGCATTAGGATCAGCATTCATAGACATTCTGAACTCTATTGGGGTTAAACAACACGTGACCTACTCATAGTCGAAATCATACTCTAGATTTAATATTGTCACATGGAACTGATGTTAATGATATTGAAATTCTGCAGAAAAGTGATGATATCTCAGATCATTATCTAGTCTTGTGTAAACTCCATATAGCTAAAACTGTAAATTCTACTCCTTGCTACAAGTATGGTAGAACCATCACTTCTACCACAAAAGACTGCTTTGTAAATAATCTTCCTGATTTATCTCAATTCCTCAGCATATCCAACAGCACAGAAAAACTTGATGATGTAACAGAAACTATGGAATCTCTCTTTTCTAGCACTTTAGACATGGTTGCTCCTTTACGTTTAAGGAAGATTAAGGAAAAGACTTCAACACCGTGGTATAATGAGCACACTCGTGCCCTAAGGAGAGCACCCCGGAAAATGGAGCGCAGCTGGAGGAAAACTAAACTAGAGGTATTTCGTATTGCTTGGTGGGAAAGTACCCTATCCTACAGAAAAGCATTAAAAACTACTAGATCTGATTACTTTTCGTCTCTTTTAGACGAAAACAAACATAACCCCAGGTATTTATTCAATACAGTGGCTAAATGAACAAAAAATAAAGTATCAGCAGGTGTTGACATTTCCCAACAGCACAGCAGTAATAACTTTGTGTAAAGCAGTAATGACTCTATTTTACTTCCAAGATCGATACTATCAGAGATAAAATTGTAACCATAAAGTCGTCAGCTACAGTATTGGATCAGATAGTGCACTAAAGATCCCCTGAGGAACAATTCCACTCATTCTCTACTATAGGAGAGGAAGAATTGTATAAACTTGTTAAATCATCTAAACCAACAACATGTATGTTGGACCCTATTCCATCTAAACTACTAAAAGAGGTGCTTCCAGAAGTCAAAGATCCTCTTTTGGCTATTATTAATTGTCATTGTCATTGTCATTAGGATATGTTCCCAAAACCTTCAAATTGGCTGTTATTAAGCCTCTCATTAAAAAAACACAACTTGACCCCAAAGATCTAGTTAATTACAGACCGATCTCGAATCTCCCTTTTCTGTCAAAGACATTAGAAAAGGTAGTATACTCTCAATTATATTCCTTCTTAGAGAAAAATGGTATCTGTGAGGATTTCCAGTCAGGATTTAGACCATTTCATAGTACTGAGATTGCTCTCATTAGAGTTACAAATAGGGTTGCAAAAAGTTGGAAAATTTCTAGTAAATTTCGGAAATATTCCAGAAATTTTGGAAATTTTCCAGGATTTTTTGGAATATTCCAGAGATTTTTGGGAATATTCCAGGGATTTTTGGAAAGTTCCTGGAAATTTATCGGAAATTTGCCACCCATTTGCCACCCTAGTTACAAATGACCTGCTCTTGTCATCTGATCGTGGTTGTATCGCTCTATTAGTACTACTGGATCTTAGCGCTGCGTTTGACACTATCGACCACAACATTCTTTTGAATAGACTAGAAAACTTTGTTGGCATTAGAGGAAGTGCATTAGCATGGTTCAAATCATACTTATCTGACCGCCATCAATTTGTAGCAGTGAATGAAGAGGTATCATATCGATCACAAGTGCAATATGGAGTACCTCAAGGCTCAGTACTAGGGCCGTTACTTTTCACGCTTTACATGTTACCCTTAGGAAATATCATCAGGAATCACGGTGTTAGCTTTCACTGTTATGCTGATGATACTCGGCTCTATATTACTTCATGCCCCGGTGAAACACACAAAATTGAGAAACTAACGGAATACATAGTCGATATAAAAAACTGGATGACGCGTAATTTCTTACTGCTAAATTCTGAAAAAAAAACAGAGTTGTTCATTATCAGACCTAAAACCCCCACATGTAATAACTTAGAACACTGTCTAACGCTTAATGGCTGCTCTGTAAATTCTTCGTTATCAGTTAGGAACCAAATCTTTCCTTTGACAGCCACATTTCTAGCATTTGTAAAATTGCATTTTTTCATCTTAAAAACATATCTAAACTGAGACCTATGCTCTCAAAGTCAAATGCAGAAATGTTAATTCATGCATTTATGACCTCAAGGTTAGATTATTGTAATGCTTTATTGAGTGGTTGTTCTGCACGCTTAATAAACAAACTACAGATGGTCCAAAATGCAGCAGCTAGAGTTCTTACTAGAACCAGGAAGTATGACCACATTAGCCCGGTTCTGTCAACACTGCACTGGCTCCCTACTAAACATTGTATAGATTTTAAAATCTTGTTAATTACTTATAAAGCCCTGAATGGTTTAGCTCCTCAGTACTTGAGCGAGCTCTTATCGCATTATAGTCCTCCACGTCCACTACGTTCTCAAAACTCTGGCCATTTGATAATACCTAGAATATCAATATCAACTATGGGCGGCAGAACCTTTTCCTATTTAGTGCCAAAACTCTGGAACAATCTACCTAACACTGTTCAGGAGGCAGACACGCCTGGTTTCTCCCAAGGTTTTTTTCTCCATTCTGTCACCGACAGAGTTTTGGTTCCTTGCCGCTGTCGCCTCTGGCTTGCTTAGTTGGGGACACTTAATTTCCAGCAATATTGTCAACATGATTGCACAGAAAAAAAGAATTGTTGCTCTACATAAAGATGGCGTAGGCTATAAGAAGATTGCCAAGACCCTGAAACTGAGCTGCAGCATGGTGGCCAAGACCATGCAGCAGTTTAACAGGACAGGTTCCACTCAGAACAGGCCTCACCATGGTCGACCAAAGAAGTTGAGTGCACATGCTCAGCGTCATATCCAGGGGTTGTGTTTGGGAAATAGACGTATGAGTGCTGCCAGCATTGCTGCAGAGGTTGAAGGGGTGGGGGGTCAGCCTGTCAGTGCTCAGACCATATGCCACACACTGCATCAAATTGGTCTGCATGGCTGTTGTCCCAGAAGGAAGCCTCTTCTAAAGATGATGCACAAGAAAACAGTTTGCTGAAAACAAGCAGACTAAGGACATGGATTACTGGAACCATGTCCTCTGGTCTGATGAGACCAAGATAAACTTTTTTGGTTCAGATTGTGTCAAGCGTGTGTGGTGGCAACCGGGTGAGGAGTACAAAGACAAGTGTGTCTTGCCTACAGTCAAGCATGGTGGTGGGAGTGTCATGGTCGCATGAGTGCTGCCGACACTGGGGAGCTACAGTTCATTGAGGGAACCATGAATGCCAACATGTACTGTGACATACTGAAGCAGAGCATGATCCCCTCCCTTCGCAGGGCAGTATTCCAACATGATAACGACCCCAAACACACCTCCAAGACGACCACTGCCTTGCTAAAGAAGCTGAGGGTAAAGGTGATGGACTAGCCAAGCATGTCTCCAGACCTAAACCCTATTGAGCATCTGTGGGGCATCCTCAAACGGAAGGTGGAGGAGCACAAGTTCTCTAACATCCACCAGCTCCGTGATATCGTCATGGAGGAGTGGAAGAGGACCCCAGTGGCAACCTGTGAAGCTCTGGTGAACTCCATGCCCAAGAGGGTTAAGGCAGTGCTGGAAAATAATAGTGTGGCCACACAAAATATTGACACTTTGGGCCCAATTTGGACATTTTCACTTAGAGGTATACTCACTTTTGTGGCCAGAGGTTTAGACATCAATGGCTGTGTGTGGAGTTATTTTGAGGGGACAGCAAATTTACACTGTTATAAAAGCTGGACACTCACTACTTTACATTGTAGAAAGGTGTCATTTCTTCAGTGTTGTCGCATGAAAAGATATAATAAAATATTTACAAAAATGTGAGGGGTGTACCAGTGTTAATTTTGGCAGGCATTTTTGATTTAGTCTTAGTATTTATCTTGAGACGAAAATGCTTAATAGTCTCAGTCACATTTTAATCATTTGAGACTTTCATAGTTTTTGTCACGAATCCAGTCTGCACTTCCATTCACCCACCACCAGAGGTCACTAGCTCACCACATGGACTTTCACACCACATGGACTCCATTTCCCATCATCCAACACTGATCACAGCTGTCACCAATCACTCATTGCACTAATCACACGCACACCTGATCCCATGCACATACTGATCACACACGCTTTATAAGCCTTGGACTTTCTCTGCCTCTCTGCCGAGTATTGTATGCGTTTACCGCTCCCCTAGCCGTAAGCTACTCTACCAAGCCATTGTTAGTCTTTAATTTCCTGTTCACCTGTGTTTATTTCTACCCGTGTTGCCTGAATTAACCCTTTCTGTGCCATTCCGTGTTTCTGTATTGTCCTGCGTTTTTCACTCCCCTAGTGTTCGCTGCTTTACAGAACGTTTGTTATTTTCTAGTCTGTGTTCCCTGTATTTACCCCTGTCTCACTGTTTGGACTGTTTATTCCCTTGCCTTGGATTCTAGCCCGTGTTCCCTGGATTATCTCTCTGCCTTGCCCTCTGGATACTGTTCGCCGATCGTCGACCTTCGCTTGCCCTAGGATTACTCTTTGTCTTGTCCCTGCCATACCTGTTTGCCATTGCTCCACCCTGCCTGTATTTGACCATGCCTGTTAATAAACGCTTGCATTTGGATCCGCACGCCTCTCGTCTCCTCAGCCTCGTTACAGTTTTAGTCGACGAAAATTCATTGTATTTTTGTCAACTTTTAGTCATTACTTTTAGTCAAAGTGCCGTTAACAACATTTATTTTGGTAGCTATTTTATATGTAGTATTCAAACAAAAATTGGTATCAATTCCTCTCTCTTTAGACCAAATCAATTAAGCTTATGAGAAATTTGAATCAAGGATTGAATTTGGAAAAACTGGAATAAATTTTCATTTTTTGGTAGAGATACAAATTAAACTAATTTTTCAGATACAGTAGCTTTACTTAATTATACATTTATTTAACATCTTTTGTTGGTTAACATTTATGACACGGATAGGAATGCTTTCCCTTTAAGATGGAAGGCATGCATGTAATACTGACACACATTCAGTTTTCACCCACCTGTTTATGCTCACTTAAGCCATAACTGACTGTATTTACGTGAGATACTCTACACAATAGACATTTGAACTGCTGTGTGTGTATTTGAGCACCGAGAACTGTAAGAAGGTAAGAAGGAAGAAATGACGTCAAAAAGATTTGTATGCGCAGGTTAAGATTTGTGAAAGTGTGCATAAGATAGCAAGCGTAAATTAATTTTGCATTCGCAAGAAAAGAGTTGTAAAAGTGCAAATTGCATTTCAAGCGTAAGAACCGGTTTCCGGTTGTTGTTTTTTTTGTAAGTGTATATCATGTATTGAGAAACTGCAACTTCATGCTAAGGCAAAATAAATATGATCTGTATTCTTCTGACTTTCATTTTTCCGCACTTACACTTTTGGCACTGTTGTTTCGCCCAAATACAGCCAGAAGTATTGCAAGCCTGTGACCACTGTTTTGCAAGTGAAAACAACCATATCAAGAACTGCAAAACGGATTGACTGCGTAAAACCAATATGTGTGTGTAGAAAAAAAATCGTTGCAACTGTCTAAATGACTTCTTGCGTGCATAGAGCAAAATGTTCACCAAATATCCCGCTATGTACGTCTGTGTCTTTGCGCTAAAAAAAAGGTTCGTTGACGAATATTTTTCGTCTTCGTCGATGAAATTAACACTGGGGTGTACTCACTTCTATGAGATACTGTATATTTTACATATGTGTATATATACACATAAGGGCCCTCCCCCTTATCATCATCACCACCCCGTCCCTTATTCGCCGCCCTTCCCCAGGCTCCCAACTGGAGTGGGTGTGTATGAGAGGAGGGGCGTGGGAACAACGTGGGCTGGCGGCGTGTGATGAGGCACAGCTGGACTGAATGAAGCCTCATCACCGCCGCTGTTAAATGCAGAGCGCGCCTCTCCTCGGGAGACCGGTCTCTTCTCCCGTGCATGCACGCTGGTGTCCTCGTTGGGCCGGACTCTGCCCCTTCCCTGGACCCCTCCTTTCCTGAACACTGCCCTCCGTCACGAGCCCCGCAGCACAACGAGGACACCAGGTCCCCCTGTTTTGTTGGACACTTCTTCCCCCTGGACACTATTTTATTGACTTTTGTTTAATAAAAGCCTCTCCGTGGCCTGACGCCACACCCACTGTGTCTGTTGTTGGCTACTCCCGTCACAATACACACACACATATACATATATATATATATATATACATATACACACATATATACACAAACACATATATATATGCACACACACATACACACACACACACACATATATACACATATACATATATATATATATACACATACATGCATACATTACAGGTGCTCGTAATATAATTAGAATATCATCAAAAAGTTGATTTCACTAATTCCATTCAAAAAGTGAAACTTGTATATTATATTCATTCATTACACACAGACAGATATATTTCAAATGTTTATTTCTTTTAATTTTGATGATTAGAGCTTACAGCTCATGATAGTCAAAAATAAGTATCTCAAAATATTAGAATATTTACATTTGAGTTTGAATAAATAACCATCCCTACATCATAAATTCTGGGTATCTCTTGTTCTTTGAAACCACAATAATGGGGAAGACTGCTGACTTGGCAATGATCCAGAAGACGAACACTGACGCCCTCCACAAAGAGGGTAAGTCACAGAGGGTCATTACTGAAAGGTGTGGCTGTTTACAGAGTGCTGTATAAAAGCATATTAAATGCAAAGTTGACTGGAAGGAAGAATTTGGGTAGGAAAAGGTGCACAAGCAACAGAGATGACCGCAAGCTTGAGAATACAGTCAAGCAAAGCTGATTCAAACACTTGTGAAAGCTTCACAAGGAGCGAACTGAAGCTGGAGTCAGTGCATCAAGAGTCACCACGCTCAGACGTCTTCAGGAAAAGGGCTACCAAGGCACTTCTGAACCAGAGACAATGTCAGAAGCATCTTACCTGGGCTGTGGAGAAAAAGAACTGGACTGTTGCTCAGTGGTCCAAAGTCCTCTTTTCAGATGAAAGTAAATTTTACATTTCATTTGGAAATCAAGGTCCCAGAGTCTGGAGGAAGAGTGGAGAGGCACAGAATCCATGTTGCTTGAAGTCCAGTGTGAAGTTTCCACAGTCTGTGATGATTTGGGCTGCCATGTCATCTGCTGGTGTTGGTCCACTGTGTTTTCTGATGTCCACAGTCAAGGCAGCCATCTACCAGGAAATTTTAGAGCACTTCATGCTTCCTTCTGTTGACAAGCTTCATGGAGATGCTGATTTCATTTTCCAGCAGGACTTGGCACCTGCCCACACTGCCAAAGGTACCAAAAGCTGGTTCAATGACCATGGTGTTACTGTGCTTGATTGGCCAGCAAACTCACCTGACCTGAACCCCATAGAGAATCTATGGGGTATTGTCAAGAAGAAGATGAGACACCAGACCCAACAATGCAGAAGAGCTGAAGGCCACTATCAGAGCAACCTGGGCTCTCATAACACCTGAGCAGGGCCACAGACTGATCGACTCCATGCCACGCCGCATTGCTGCAGTAATTCAGGCAAAAGGAGCCCCAACTACGTTTTGAGTGCTGTACATGCTCATACTTTTCATTTTCATACTTTTCAGTTGGCCAAGATTTCTAAAAATCCTTTCTTTGTATTGGTCTTAAGTAATATTCTAATATTTTGAGATACTGATTTTTGACTTTCATGAGCTGTAAGCTCTAATCATCAAAATTAAAAGAAATAAACATTTGAAATATATCAGTCTGTGTGTAATGAATGAATATAATATACAAGTTTCGATTTTTGAATGGAATTAGTGAAATAATAACTAATTATATGACCAGCACCTGTATGTATGTGTATATATATATATATATATATATATATATATATATATATATATATATATATATATATATATATATATATATATGTGTGTGTGTGTGTGTGTGTGTGTGTGTGTATGTATGTGTGTGTGTGTATTAGTGCTGTCAAAGTTAACGCGTTAATAACGCGTTAACGCAAAATCATATTAATGGCACTCATTTTTTAACGCACGATTAACGCAGCGCGTATTTTCTGTTTGACCCATGGCCCAACCCCTAGTTGGAGAAATGGAGATACACAGTGTTGCCAACTTAGCGACATTGCAGGCCCCTTTAGCGATTTTTTCCCTTCAAAAAAGCGCCCAAACCTTATTTAGTTTCTGAGAAATGCCGGTACCGCCGGTACAGCACTTGCGCGAGCCTTTCTCTCTTTCTCTCTCTGCGTCTAGCGCGGCAGAGAGGAGCAGCGCTTTAATTCAGTTAAACACAGATATTATGTTGCTTCTCTAATTTTACATGCAAGTATAGCCGAAATCACAGCACAGATATTGTCTTTATTTTATGTGTATTTGATTTCATCAGACGATTATCAGGATTTTTGTGCAGATTAACATCTTGGAAGGGAGAGCTGGTTATGTCTTAATGGGTCGCGTTTCAGTCACCATTTCATATTCATTCTGTGGTTTGACAACAGAAACAGTAAAATATACCAATGAAAACAGTTTTATTGAGAATTTAGCTTCATCAAAATGGGCACAGAGAGAGACAAACTAATGTAATAATAAATAATAAATGTACATTTATCATTTTCAGAAGAGCTGCCCTGTTATGCAAAAATCTAAACATGTTTGTATTAGCAAATTGCTCAGTGCAAAGAAAGAGAAGTAATGGGAACCTGGTATTTCTTTGTTCTTTCTTCATGTGTCTAATAGACATGAACAAGTTCTTTGAAAAACATCTATGACCTTTGAAACATGTCTTGTCTTCATGCACTATGTTGACTATGGTTTCAATAATAAACATACATTTGCATAAAGCATCCATATTTATCCATGCCCATGTTGATTAGAGTATTACAAACTTGAAAAGTATTAATTTAAGGTAAATTTAGAACAAAATAAAAAAAAATTGCGATTAATCGCGAGTTAACTCATGACAATCATGCGATTAAATTTTTTAATCGATTGACAGCCCTAGTGTATATACACATACACATATATACACACACACACATATACGTATATATACATATACATATATACACACACATATAAACACACACACACACACACACACACACACACACACTTTTTATACTTCTGGGTGCCCGCTCATGACATCACAGGCTATGTGGACCAATAGGATTAGAGTTTTTTCACATGTGCTTCAGACACTGATGACGCTGATAGCATTCAGCAAAGTGTCCGCTAGAGCAGTGGTTTTCAAATTTGTCCTGGAGGCACCCTGCCCTGCACATTTTGCATGTCTCCCTCATCTAACACACCTGATTCAAATCATCAGCTCATTAGTAGAGACTGCAAGAACTGATTTGGGTGTGCCTAATAAGGGAGACATACAAAATGTGCAGGGCAGAGGTGCCTCCAGGACAGGTTTAAAAACCACTGCACTAGAGGATGTAGCGCAAGTTCCCTAGAAGGGGAACTGTACTTCAAAACTTAATTTTTGAAGTACAATAATGCTATAAATTTAAGGTAAATTTTGCACATCCTACCCCACCACTGGCTCCATGGACAAGAACTATCTCTCCTGCTTTGGCATGAGCCCTGTTTAGAGAAAAAGTACCCTTTATAACGCATTTCTATAGCTCCAGACACCTCAAGCAATGCCATACCTGTGACCTCATTCAAGACCCTACAACAAAGATTACAATATCTTACTTTTGAACTAATGCCCGGTATGCAGTGAAATATGGGACTCCAATAGCTGCACCCTGTTTGTAGTCTAGGGAATCAGGAAGCTTGTGAACAGTGTCCTCTGAGGCCACAGTAAACTCAGCGTATCCTCCCGTCACTGTCCCTGTGGTGAAGACTCTGTCACCTGTCTGTGAAAACAGAAAAGATTGCAATCCATGCAAAGCAAACATGTAAACTTGTAGTCAGTGTGCAAAATGGGTCACAAGTTGACAAATAAAATCAAGCACCTGTAAGAGGCAAACACCATCCCCAACAGCTTCAACCACACCAGAAATATCTGATCCTGGAGTATAGGGCAAGCTGGGTTTTCGAGCATAGGATCCAGAGCGGATGTATGTCTCCACTGGGTTTACACCACATGCATGGACTCGAATCAGAACCTACAATTGTAGAAAGTGTTTACAACTTCCTTTAAAAAAAAAAGAAAAAGTTTTTGAACAGTAAGATTTTTAATGTTTTTTTTAAAGAATTCTCTTCTGCTCACCAAGCCTGCATTTATTTTATCCAAAATATAGCAAAAGCAGTAATATTGTGAAATATTTTTTTTACTATTTAAAATAACTGCTTTCTATTTGAATATATTTTAAAATGTAATTTATTCCTGTGATTTCAATTTTTTTTTAGCATCATTACTCCAGTCACTTGATCCTTCAGAAATTTGCTGCTCAAAGAAACATTTATTATTATTATGTTAAAAACAGCTGAGTATAACTTTTTCACTTTTTCAGGTTTCTTGAATAGAAAGTTCAGAAGAACAGCATTTATCTGAAATAGAAATGTTGTAACCTTTTTGCAAGAAACCTGAAAAAGTAATATATATTTATATATAGCTTTTAAATGGTATAGTGTATAATGTTACAAAAGCTTTTTATTTTAGATAAATGCTGTTCTTCTGAACTTTCTATTAATCAAAGAATCCTGAAAAAAGCTTTGATCACAGGAATAAATTACATTTTAAATATATATTCAGATATAAATCCGTTATTTTAAATAATAAAAATATTTCACAATATTATTGCTTCTGCTGTATTTTGGATCAAATAAATGCAGGCTTGGTGAGCAGAAGGGAATTATTTAAAAATCTTACTGTTCAAAAACTTTTGACTGGTAGTATATATATATATATATATATATATATATATATATATATATATATATATAACAACATATATCAATAATAAACTAATACTGTGATTAATTAAGTCAGTAGATGTACATAAATATTTCTAAAAAGACAAGGTGGTCTCTGGATCCTTCTCTAAACATGGTGAAAACATGTCCCTTGTCTCTTTCTTTACTCTTAAAATACACTTCAAATAAGGGCTGCAACATACTATTATTTTGATAATAAATTATTGGAACGATTAGTCAGTAGGCTTTGATTGGTTATTCAGCTTTTGCAATTTGGTAAAATATTGAGCTATTGAACATTCTATACATATTCATATACATAAAGCTGACATTGACACTGTTTTTTCATGTTTCATACTGTAAAGCTGCTTGCTTTAAAGCAGTATTTTGCATAAAGTGCTACATAAAATAAACATGACGTGATTTTACAGGAGTGCTGATTGCAGAGCTTGTAAGTATATGATGACCCAATTTTCTTTTTTGGGTAAATTATCCCCTAAGTTATTAATCTGCCAGAAAATATTAGTATTATTTTCCTTGGTTAAGCATTACTGCAAGGTCTAAAAATCACCATCTGGTCATCTATGCAAAAAGCTAAATAAGACATTTATTAAATAATTTTAAAAATAATGTAATTTTATGTCATGTAATCAACAGCACTGATTCTTCAAAATGAAGTTAGTTATAATGTCAAGATTAACAAATTATTTGCGTCAACTTTCATGGGAGAAAACTAAACTCATAACTTAAACAATTAGTAAATGAGAAAGTCACGATTTTTTTTTCCAGACCTACCTGTTTCTGACCAGGATTTGGCACAGGCAGGTCTGTGCAGAGTTTTAAAACTGAAGGGGCTCCAAATTCTGACACCCTAATGGCTCTCATTAATTTAGATGTGGCCATAGTAGCCTCTGCAAAACAAGTGGATTGAAAAGGTAGGTTGAAGTTTGACTGGTTTCTGCACTGTTGAAAAAAATATCAATCAATAAATTAGGACATTTGAATCGAAATGATCTCACTAGCAAAAATCGTTACACAGCATCGCGTTCTAAAGAAAACAGCACGGCATAGGATACAGGTCCTGACCGATACATTACATTACTTTGTTCACCTGCCACGCAGGTCGCAGCTCCCTGCAGTTCTTCACTTCCGTATGAAATGAATCCTGGCACATCCCGGCCACCGTACCCGACCGTCCTCTCAAAACGTCAAACATGAGATAACCTATGCGGTACAGCAAATCTAGCAAACAACTAATATTTAAAAATCGGATTGTTTGCTTAATGATATTATTCCAGAGTTCGGCAAAACTAGTAGTACAATTAGTAGTATTTAAACATGGCCGGTGATACGTTTGAATTATGGAAGAATCAGTGTCTTAATAAGTGTGATTTCAGTAAGAAGGGCAGCGTGGATGGCGATATTTCTCATATTGTCTCCTTTATCAACAGCCATGATCAGTATTTCACGACAAGCTCTTGCTCCGGAAGAATCATCCTTTTTGACGGGGTAAGAATGAGAAGTTATTTGTCTATAATTTGTTACCAGTATGGTTTTCAAAAGACACTCGTATTTAAAGAAGATATTTTGAAGAATATGGGGAATTGCTGGCCCCCATTGATATTATCCATAATATATATATATTTTTTAACCACTTTGATTACACACCTCAAAATTCCTCAAAATGTCTTCTTTTGTGTTCAGCAGAAGGAAAAAAAAATCATACAAGTTGGGGACACTTGGGTAAAGTTGGTTTTATATTCGCACATTCGGACTTCAGCATTCCATTACTTTAACCACACTACATTGGACATTCAGCGGACATTCGCAAGTATGACATTAAAACAATACTTGCCCATTTTGATCGATTGTGAAAAAAAATGTAGTAGGTTGACAATGTCGCTGATTAGAATAATTTGCAAAAAATAACTTTATTGCACATATAAATTAGAAAGTTATTGAACGAGGAAATGTGTGAATGTGCGAATATAAAACCAACTTTAACCAATTGTTGGGGAGTTTTCATTTTTTGGGTAACTATCCCTTTGAAGGTTTGGACACTGACTGATTCTTTAATATTACATTTTAAAATAATAGTGAAGTCAATCTAACTATGAAATAACACAATGTAAAATGTAGCTTTTACTTTGTATTTATTTATCAACAAAACAAATAAGCATTTATAGCATATACTGTAAACCTTTATCAAAAGATCGTTAAAGTTATGGTAACTAGTATTGTATGTGTATTGGTCACTGTGATTTGTGATGGCATGTGCTTATCTAAGGCATGGGACTGCCAAGTGCAAAAGAGAAACTGCTCCTGGTTATTTGTTACCCATCAGAAGTGCCAAAGTGAAGATGTGGTGAGAAATTCAATCACTGAAGACATTTTTACAAATATACAGAAATAATCAACCATGATTAAAGCTTTGTATGTTTCTGAAACAGCTTACAAGTCTGGAGAAGTCTGTTGGAGATGCCACTTTGAAGTTTGAGCCTTTTGTCCTTCACGTTCAGTGTAAAAAGCTTGAAGATGCACAGCTACTGGTGACTGTCACATTGAATTATAATGAAACTGACCATGGAGGTTGTTTAAAGGGGAGCAAATAATAACTTGCTTTTCATGGTTTGTTCCTTAGCATACTGTTGCAGTAAACTCAGGCTTTAGGAATTCTGGTATAACTGTGGGAAAGAAAGGCAAGATCATCATGGTAAGATAAACATTGTGCTTTTTGTTCAACATTAAAGATACATCAGTGCTTTTCTGGAGTCTGAAATAACTTATATTTGCCTTTGAAATGTTTTTTTATTTTATTTTATTTTTTTTTATAGGCAGTTCGCAGCACACATTGTCTTGAGGTTCCTGTCAGCCACAGGGGAACTGTCCTCATCACTGACCAATATCTTGATTTCCTTGTCAGAGTTTCTAACCAGAAGATGGAAGAAAATCTTAAAAGAATAGAGAGGTATATTGGCAGAGTTTCCTGTGTTTATATACAGTGGGAATTAAAAGTCTTTTTTAATAAAAATGATGCAATTGAATTGATTTAGATAATTTTAAAATAATGTCTCAAAGGGCATCAAGTAGGCTGCAATGGAAGCAAACACATTTGATCTGTACCAGCATTATTTTAGCATCATTGAGATACTACTATAGTTTTATTCATATTTTGAATTACTTTTTTGAATTAATTTTTCATTTGGAGTTCTTACATTTTACAATATGAATTATATTTAAAATTTTAGTAAATTTGTTGTATGTTTTTGTCATTTGTATTTTAAATAAAAAATAATTTAATTAATTTAAATAAATAAATTAAATATTGTTTTTTTTCACTATAATGTATAATTTGTGTTAACTTATTTCAGCTTTAGTTATTTTAATATACCAAATTAAACTAAATGTTGGCTTGGCAACTAGTCTAAAAAGGTTTTTAAGTTTTACTTTAGTTAAAGTCTATTCTATTTCACATAGTTTTAATTAGCTATAACCCTAATGTGTACAAATCAGTTTACATGAAAAAATGTCACAAATCTAATTGTATGTAATGAATCTTATGTATTGTAATGAATCTTAATTTAAAAAAAAAATTAATTAATATTAGATTTTTAACTTTGTACATATCTTTTTAAGTTTTATTTTAAATATAAACACATTTTATTACCACATCCACATTTAGTTTTACATCCCACCTATAATTCCTCATTTTATTTTCAATATTAAAACTATTTAATTCACACTGTATTTTAAGTATTTCAATATGATAGTTATGGCATAATTAAATGTATTAAATTTTATTTTCAATAGATTCTATGAGTGCTTACAAACTGCCCTACAACCTCAAGAACAGAAATGCATTTTAAAGGAAGCAGCCGACAAGAAACCTATTTACAGACGGAGAAGGAAAAGGACACAGGATGATTCTGTGACAGACTGTTGTCAGAGCGTCAAAGATCATAATGAAAAAAGTGAAGAGGAAACTGTCTGTGATCTACTGTTTTTATGATAGGAAGTCATCCTTTACATCATATGATCATCATTTTCTGAGGTTTCTGATCAGTGCACAATTATCCAAGGTTGTTTAACACCCCTGCCCATTAGACATGCCTCACATTATCATTTCATGTGAACATTAGGCATAAACTTTTTTTTTTTAATGACCGATATAAATTTAAACAGTCTCAAACCCACTTCCTTAAAGTAACCTTTTTGATAAGAGGTGTCTGCTTCCTAAATATCTCTATTTCATATTCCTCATTATTTTGCGGAGACTTGGTGAATCTGTTTTAGTTTAACATGCTGTTTCTTCAAAGCTTTTGAATGTGTAAACCTTAATGCTTTTGTTCATGCAGAAGAAAGATACTGTTCAGCATTGTTCATCACAGTGATATAGAAATCAACCATGTTATTCATTTCTGACAAGCAATTTATCAGACGTCATTGTGAAAATGCTGTGTGGTTTGGAGCACATTTCCTCTGGATTAGAAGGCATTACTGTTGAGGTCTAGTCCTGCAACGCCTCATTTGGGTGACTTGGCTCATTAACTACATCTGCTTCATTTTGCTTTTGATTTCTCATTTTCATCATAAATAAATAAAGAAATAATTCAGTTGTATTGCTCAGTAAAATATCTTCCAGCTCTGATAAAAATATTTTTATTAAAAGCATTGTTTTTCATATAAAATGTTTCATGTTAAAAGATACCTCAATGGACAAATAAAGGTTATTCAGCTACATTTCCACACGTGAAAACATCTACTCATGACACATAGGCTACATGTTGGTCAGTTCAAATACATTTTTAAAATATTTGTTTTCCAAAGAAGCTAATAATGAATTTATCTGGAATGTGTTCAGAGCTGTCAGAGGTACAGTAATCTGCATGAATGTGTACAGTAATGCACCAGTAGATGGGGTAAATGCACTTTGAAAGACATTTGTAACTATTGTTCTTCAACGAACAGTTGTGCTGCTTCTGTGGCTCATTTATCTTTGCTTGGTACTATGCTAGGTCCAGTATTATATTCCAGAATATTCAACTTTTAAGAAAATGGCTCATTAATGCTTTCTTAAAATTCGTTTATAAGACAGTTTAAATCAAAATGCATTATATTTTAAACTCAAAAGTGTAATAATAATAAAAATAATGGTGATAATCTATTTTAAATAAATACTATTCTTTGGAACTTTCTCTTCATCAAAAAATCTTTCCACAAAAATATTTAGTACAACTTTCATAAATGATAATAAGAAATGTTTCTTGAGCACCAAATCAGAATCAAAGTTAGAATGATTTCTGAAGGATTGTGCCATCACAGTAATAAATTACATTTTAAAATAGATCAAAATAGTAACATTTCACAATATTGTTGTTTCAACTGCATTTTTGATTAAATATATGCAGCCCCAACTTTTGAATTTATATAAATTAATACTGTACATTATTCATTAATACATAATAATAGATAATATTATATTATTATTAGCAATGAATATTATTATGCTTTATAATTTTTATATATTATGTTAGTAATAAATTATCAAGTTGTGAGTCGTTTCATTTTATGTCTAGTGTACCTGTGGCCAGTTACAGACAGGTGTCTACCCATTGTTATTCACTCCTATTGTTTACCCCCAAAAGGAATGACATTCAGATCCAGGTTAACCACAAATGCATCTTTCCCCAACCAAAGGATTTCTAATGCTAATCTTAAAATAGCATCAATTAGCCAGCTGAAAGACTAAGGAATGATTAGAAATCTCTTATAATTATTACTAGACATTAACAGTGAGGGGGAAGGAGGGGCACTTGATTGGCAGGTTGAGCTGAAGGGGCATTAGAGTGAGTGAGAGGGAGTGCTGGGAGGGCATAAGGACTGCCGCAATCAGAGGTGAATTGGGAGCTTTTGTGCCTGCGTGATTGTCAAGTGGGCCATTTCTGTGTCTGATTAGGACCCTCTCTCTCACCGCCGGCTGATTTGGTGGCTGTGTGTCCTCAGGACTCCCTGTGCAATCACACTGCCACTTACTGTCACTCCAGGCCTGCTGATTTCTCCAAGAGAAAAAAATAGAAAGAGACACACATGCCTGTGTCCTTCACAACTAAACACAGACTCAGTTTTTACTGTAGGAAAGGTCACTTTATATATTTTAATTATTGAAGCTAACATTTAGACAGAATACAGGCTAAGGGCTAAAAGATGAAGGACTTTGTACTGGCATTTCTGTAAAAGCTTTAGATATGTAAATGCAGATATCTAACCCACTTGATAAGCCAAATTGGGAAAATATGTTACAACACTTTACAATAAATATATGGTGTACTATAAATGAAACATCATATTATTAGTTTAAAATTCTGTTTGTTTTGATTTCACTTACAGCTTGAGAAGAAACTGACTGCAGCAAATATCCTCTTCAAATAAGAGAGTTTCAGATGAGAGGTTTTTGTATTTGTGAAATCTAAAAACAATATTCAGAAATTACCTAAATCTATTCAAATTATGTCCAATTTTGAATGGGAAGCATTTCTACAAGTAATCTCATTCTGTAACAATAAACATCTTTTGTTTATTGTCTCTACACTCTCGGAAATAAAGGTACAAAAGCTGTCACTGGGGCGGTACCTTTTCAAAAGGTACACTTTTGTACCTATAAGGTTCTAATATGTACACTTTAAGTACTAATATGTACCTTTAAGGTACCAAAATGGACTCTTTAGGTACAAATATGTACCTTTACTGCCCCAGTGACAGCTTTTGTACCTTTATTTCTGAGAGTGTAGACAGAGGAACATTACAATGAAATCAAATTCATGTGTAATATTGCATTTTGAAGACTATTAAAATAAAATGATAGGAATGGAAATTCAGTCAAAATTCTTGCAATTTAAGTTACATAAATAGCGCGTAGCAATACATAGTAACATAAATCAAGTATCTAATATTATGTATTATACTTGAGCTTTTAAAGGACAAAATTATGAAGCAATAAGCTAATTTCTGTAAAATCAATATATAATACCATATATTCATATTTAAAACTTACTCAGAAATGCAATAATTTGACTTTTCTGTTATTTAACCTAATATTTATTTTATATAAGATGTTGTAGTGTTAAACTTATTTAATATAAAATAAAATAAAGTGCTCTTAATTTATATATCTAAATTCAAATATTTTTCTATTTACACCTACACTCATAATAACAACTAAATTTTGTGCTTTTGAAGAATAAAGAAAACAAACAGGGTGTGCTCTCTGTCTTCTCTGTCTCCGCGAACTGTTTTTAGAAACGCGTCACTAAAATGAACTATAACTCAGCAAATACTCGGCACAGAGACATGGGAGTTATATCTATAGAAAGCTTGAAGTATCTACTTTGAAATGAAGCAAGTCTTATCGAAAACAAACATTCTGTGATGAAGTAAGTTCCTGCATTGCCTACCAATACAATAATTAAAGGTAGATAAAGCTGGTATTTATGAGTGATTTATCGTAATTACCTCTGTAAGGGAGATAATTTTACATTATATTCTGTCAATTATATATATATTTTTTCTATTAAAATATTAATGAAATATACAGTGTGTATTATATCAGCAATATATGCTCTGATGTGTTATTATTTGAGCAGATCGGATGTGGATTTTCTAGGAGCCCCATTCTACCCTAGGTCCTATCTCTTATTTTTCTGAGGCTAGTGCATGTTGAGAGTTGTCTGATCTTTAGGTAATTTGATGAGGCCTCCATGTTTTGTTTTATCAGCTCTTAACTGCTGTCTCTTATTCTCGTATCATTATGTACATTCTGTTTTTTTTTTGTTTTTTTTTTAGGGAAGCAGAGAGATGACAGAAATTGATAGGGGAGAAGAAAGATGAACAGGACTTGGAAATGCTGAGAGCCAAATTCAAACACATTTCCCATATAAGCACCATAGCTCCAACAATGCAGATCATGTTTTGCTTTATGTGTGTTACTTATGTGCCTTTTATTCTTTTGATCTGTGCACTGTAAAAAATCCAATTAACAAAATGTTGGAAGGGCAAAAATATTAAAGTTGAACATTTTATTGCTTGGCTTTGTTGAGAAGACATATGGGTCATTCTACATTTGCGGTGGCAAGTGGTGTCCCTCTACAACAGTTGAAATAAACTTTAAATACCAATAAATTATAAAATGTTTGCATGTTTGTATTCTGTAGGGTAAACACAATTTGTGCACTATTAATAATTGCATTTTTGTTTTAAAATACATATTTAATTGAGTTTCAGAGATTGCATTTGTAAAAAAAATATGGATTTTCCCGCCATACCTTAGAGAGGCATCATGGAATGTAATCGCAACAATATAACATTTTAACACAAATAAAGTGGTTATATTGTGAATATAGATTTTATTTAACAATGTACAATTTTATTAAATTGTTTTAAAAAATACATAATTTGTTATATTTAAGAAAAAAGTTGTGTCCCCCAAATTCATGTCTGTTATGTTACCATGGATTTTTCCCCTATATAATACTTAATTTATATAATACTCAAGCATGCTTTGTACAATAAAATGATCTACTTTGTACTATAAAAAATGATATTTTATATCTGAGAAACTAATTATTATTGTTTAGCACCCTATTAAAATCTATTTGTGAACAGAGTATTAATAATAAACATGGTCTAAACATTCTTAGGCGCGTAACATTCATCATGTTGTCGTTTGGGAAAAACACTACTAACTGTTAGTAATTCTGTTCAAGTTTATGTCACAATAAAACGTTAACTAACACAAAAAAGAAACATTACTTACTCATCTCCTCTGCTGGATGAAATCGTGTTCTTCTTTCGAGGGAAATCCTGCTTTTACTCGGCGCGTCTTCCAGAAACTAACAGTAGCCGCGATGAATGCTCCTCGCTCTTTGTTTGTGTTGGGCGTTTGCACTTGCGCACGTCTCACGCGGCTATTTACATATGAACAGCGCGAACAGCGCGAGCTGCGCAAGGGCGGGATCGCATTAGAGATGATGAGTCAGACGGGACAGACTGAACATCGTGTTGGTTTCATACGGATTACTTCATCACAGAATGTACTTCAAGCTTTCTATAGATATAACTCCCATGTCTCTGTGTCGAGTATTTGCTGAGTTACAGTTTCGTTTGCGTTTCTAAAAACAGTTCGCGGAGACGGAGAAGACAGAGAGCACACCCTGTTTGTTTTCTTTATTCTTTAAAAGCACAAAGTTTAGTTGTTATTATGAGTGTATACAAATAAAAGTAGACCCCTTACAGATTCGAATGGTGTATTGCTCTTATCTGTACGATCAAAAATGGCAGAGTAATTCAAGCTCATTTCGGCCTTATCAGGAAAATCTACGTCAAAACGCGTATACGCGTTTGTCGACCCCAGAGGGTTAAGAAAAGGGGGAATGCTATTTGGACTACTTCCTGTGTGTAAAGGTTACTGCAGGTGCTGGTTGATCTGAGGGGTGCATGGGGAATACATTCTTTCTCATTAATTTTCTTAAAGGAACACTCTAAAGTGTGACACATGAAATTGTTAGAAATTTAGCTAAACTTAAAGGAACACTCCACTTTTTTTGGAAATAGGCTCATTCTCCAACTCCCCCAGAGTTAATAAGTTGAGTTTTACCGTTTTTGAATCCATTCAGCCGATCTCCGGGTCTGGCGAGAGCACTTTTAGCATAGCTTAGCATAGATCATTGAATCCCCGGGGACTACTTTCAGGCGCTGCGTAATATCACTACGCCTTCTGCGGCCATGTTACGGCAGCAAAGTTCCTTGATTATTACGCCGGAATGAGAGTAGTTCCTAATCATATCAGCCTAGAAAATTGCAACTTTTCATTTTCCGCCAATCTTAGTACACGATATAACTACAGAAGAGTCAAGTTTTAAATAGGACAAATATCGAAACTCTTTGATCGTTTTTGTACGCGATGCTACTGGTCTAATTGGATTCAATGATCTATGCTAAGCTATGCTAAAAGTGCTCTCGGAGATCAGCTGAATGGAATCAAAAACGGTAAAACTCAACTTATTAACTCTGGGGGAGTTGGAGAATGAGCCTATTTCCAAAAAAAGTGGAGTGTTCCTTTAAGTTTAGCTAAATTTCTAACAATTTCATGTGTCACACTTTATTAGTGTCTGTGGTGTTATGTTGATAACTTGCAGATTTTACATATTTTAATCAAAATTTTGATAAATACATACTTATCAGGGGACATTTTGGAAATATTAATCTTGAAATCATCATGATGGCAGCCTCCATTTTGGAGAAGTCTAGATTTATGGCGATTTGTCTGTGGTGTTACTGTCTTTTCTGGTAACACCATAAAGCTTATAGTAACTTGCAATATAAAGTCTGTGGTGTTATAATTATGTCTGTGGTGTTATTTCAAAATGACATAGACATAAATGGCTTTGTCACCAGTGTTTGATTGAAATTATTTAAAAATAAAAATGTTCTTAAGCTTTCATTTTAATGGATATAGCATATTAAAGGGGTGGTTTACTGCTTTTTTTCTTTGCTTGATTGTGTTTATGGGGTGCAATATAACATGTCTTCGTGTTTTGTTTGTTAAAAAACGCCTTATTTTTCATATATTTCACCTTTATTGTAAGCCGCTTTCGCCTCTGTCATTTGAACGACCGGTTGACTTCCTGATTCTATGAAACCACTCCCTCAGAAACAGACAATGGGCTCAGATTGGTTAGTTGGGCCGGTGTATTGTGATTGGCTAAATTGCGTACTGCACATTGTCCGGAAACTTCACGCCCATTACCTTTACAGGTGACAGTTGCATGTGCTCCGGTCAAATGTAAATAACGGTGTCAATATTGCGCATCAGTTTGAGCCAGAATCAGACCCAGAAAGCGGTAATGAAGAGAGTCAAGCAGAACTTCCGCAAGCACGGCTCTTACAAAACGTTTCTGAATGGAAGTTTGCTGTTGTGATTACATATGATTTTTTTAAGTTTGTACACATTTGTCTTATACACACAAAATAGCATCGAACTAACTGGCTACTATAAACCAAACAGCGTTGGCTTGTGTTTACGTACTTGATCAAATTGAAAAATTACGTCATAAAATATACATGGAAAATACATTTACAAAATTAGTACATAATTACAAATTCAGGTCCAAAATGTTTGTACACGTTTGTCATAGACACACGAAATAACATTTAACTACTAAAGCTAACGTTGGCATTTGTTTACGTCCTTGATAAAACTAAAACATTACGTCTGAAATTATACATGCAAATACATTTAAAATTATGAAATCTTACTTACAGGTTGTGGCCCAACAACTGCTGCCTCTGTTTTTAAAGTTGGAACTGCTTCATGTTTGAGTAATAGTTTCTGTGTGAATCCGGCATTGAACTCGTGTAGATTCTGGAAGCTGTCTTCCGTAAAATACGCAGCACAGAGAGCTAAATTAGGATTGTGATTGTCAGGAACATAATCAAACATAAATTTTAACCATTGTTGACGAACAACAGCATCCGTAGGAAGCCCGAATACAGAAGACCTGACAGCTGGGTGAAAATAACACCGTTTCGACGGCATGGCTACAACTCTCCACTATAACTCTTCCTCTTCGACAAAGCTGCAGAACATGGCCTTGCCCCCTTTTTTGTATGTTCCGGAGGGAGGGGTTGATGCAAATTTATGGGTTTGTTACGTATGCAACCCGGGAAGTATCTAGTTGTAGTCCCATATGAGTCGTTTTTGTAGGCATTAAACTTCCTGATTTTTAAAAGACGATATCTCCGCTTATGTTGAACTTTCAGCGCAGCAACTTTCATGCAACAACAGCAACATTACACACTATTTAAAATGAAAAAAGTTAAATCGCAGTAAACCACCCCTTTAAACTAATTTTAAATGCATAGCAATATATTTTATTAGAAAAAAACAAAGAAGCATTTTTACAAATTCTGCCTCTCATTTGCCACCCCAATTGAAGAATGACCCACATTATATTAAATCTGCACATATATATGTAATGGATAATCAACGGCTAGCTGTGCATTAAATGATTTGAATGCATGACCTGGAGGCGAAGAACCTGATTGGCTGATTGGTTGCCTCAGCGAAGTGCATTCAAATCGTTTAATGCACAGCTAGCCGTTGATTATCCCGTTTATGCCATGGTCATTTCCCAGCATTCACATATTAAAGATGTTAACAATATTTGTTCTGCAATATTTGACCGGAACGAATGACGGTTATTTTCGTCTGTATTACCATTCAACTGTATGTTACTATGGTTACCAATGTTTACAGGAAGCGCATTAATAACGTGATTAAACTGAAGTCAAGTAACGTTACACTGAATAAATATTTGTACTTAACGTTAGACTGAATTGATCTAAACGTTTATTTAAAAGGTTTAAATGTTTTATTTAAAACGTATATATACATGTACAACATACAAAAACATCGAATAAGCCTTGAGGGAAAGTTAAGTGAAGGGAATGCTGTCTTTCCACCTTGTTTAATCCAGAAAACTCTTAATATCAAAAGCTGTGTTACTATAATGAATTTTAGCTCATTTTGGCGTGTTGTATGATATTTTTGTGTTTCCGTGACGTGAAAAGATATGAAGAAATCGCGCGGTCTTTTTCTTTTTATAAGCCATACCCGAAATCTATGAAACGTGTTTAATGTAACGTTAAACCATATGCGCTCATTTGAAGTTAACATGGGCTTGTTGAATGGGTTTTTGCGTGTGTAAACTTCTGCAATTGTCCCATGAAGTAAAAAGACGACATTAAACGTGACTATAAACCACGGTCGCTCTTAACAAACGGGGCAGATTTCTGGTCTAGTGAATAGCGCTTCGGAAGAAGAGTTCGTCGTTCCGAACGAAAATGAACAACCGAATCGTTTTACAAGGCCGTTCAAAGCGTCTCAGTCAGTTCCCTAGGTAGTGAATCACTAGATAGTACACACGAGTTCCTGCACAGGGAAAGACCGTGGCTCAGTAAACACTGGGACAAACTGATCAATCAATTTGTAAAACGTCACCACTGGTGTTTATCAACAAACAGGCAGGACCGTTATATTTTGATATTATTCTTATGCTATTTTAGGTAGCCCTATAATATGAAATGCACATGATCTATTACAAATCCAGTCAGCATCAATGCTCCCTGTTATGCAATGGATTGTGGAATGGATTTGTGCCAAAAAAAAAAAGGTTGCAACTTCTGTTTCATCACAAATTTAAGTGATATTGATATTGTTATGTGTGCGTGTCCTTCAAGGAGTGCGATGAGGCGACGGGTTACATACATAAATACGTTTTTAATAAATAAGGATAAGTAGATACAGGAACATGAACAGAAACATGGATACTCTACATAACATAGTCAATCACGGACAAACTCAAAGGGAGAACTCAGGACTTTTAAAGGGACCGGAACAAAAGAGCAAACAACATGATCAGACACAGGTGGAGACAATCAAACGATAATCAACTAATGAGGGCAGGAACTAAACCAAATAAGGAAAGTGAGGACTAGGACAGACAGACATGCAACAGTATCTCCCCCTCCCGGTAGGCGCGTCCCGCGCCGTAACAGTTCCAACCGGGAGGGGGGGTGGGCGCCCTGGATGCCGGAGCAGGACGGAGACCCAGACACAGAGGAGGCATCCAGGGCGGATCAGGGAGCTCCGGCGACCATGGCGGGTCAGGGGACTCCGAGGGCCATGGCCTTGGAGGATCAGGGGATTCCGGCGGCCTTGGCGGATCAGGGAGCTTGGGTGTCCATGGAGGCTCCAGGAGCTTGGGCGCCCAAGACGGAGCTGGACACTCAGGGGAATAGCCCCCCCCAAAATTTTAAGGCGGAAGTTAGGGGCCATTAGTCTTAGTTTGGACTCTCGGGGGCGCTCGGACAGCGCGGACTCTTGGGGGCGCTCTGGCAGCGCGGACTCTTGGGGGTGCTCTGGCAGCGCGGAGACAGGGAGGCACCTTCGTGGCGCATGCACTGGGGTGCGCGCTTGCAGCACGGGCTCTGGGCGGTGCTCTTGCAGCGCGGATTCTAGGAGGCGCCTTCGTGGCGCAGGCACTGGGGTGCGCGCTTGCAGCGCGGGCTCTGGGTGGCGCTCTTGTAGCGCGGATTCTAGGGGGTGCTCTTGCAGCGCGGAGACAGGGAGGCGCCTTCGTGGCGCAGGCACTGGGGTGCGCGCTTGCAGCGCGGATTCTAGGGGGCGCTCTTGCAGTGCGGAGCTAGAGAGGCGCCTTCTTGGCGCAGGTACTGGAGGACGCTCTGGAAGCGTTATCTCTAGGGGGCGCTCGGGAGGTGCAGAGCTAGGGAAGCGCCTTCTTGGAGCAGGCAAGAAGGGTCGTGAACGGTGGCTGGCGCTCTGGTAGTGCGGGCTCTGGTTGGCGCTCTTGCAGCGCGGATTCTAGGGGGGCGTTCTTGCAGCGCGGAGCTAGGGAGGCGCCTTCTTGGCGCAGGTACTGGAGGATGCTCTGGAAGCGTTATCTCTAGGGGGGCGCCCTTGCAGCGCGGAGCTAGGGAGGCGCCTTCTTGGCGCAGGCACAGGGGGGCGCTCTGGCAGCGCGGGCTCTGGTTGGCGCTCTTGCCGCGCGGAACTGGATGGAACCAGCGGAGGCGAAGGTGAGCTGGACGGGCTTGCCATATTTCTAGGTGGGCTTGCCATACTTGGCGGGTTGGCCGCACTATCTGCCGGTGGGTTGGCCGCAGTCTCTGTCGGCGGGTTGGCCGCACTCTCTGTCGGCGGGTTGGCCGCAATCTCTGTCGGCGGGTTGGCCGCAATCTCGGGTGGCGGGATGGCCGCACGCTTTGGCGGCGGGTTGGCCGCAGACGGCGGCGGGAATTCGCGGGTCGTGAACGGTAGCTGGTGAGTAGGAGTAGGGGATGATGGCGGGCGAAGGAGTGCCGCGGCTGATGAATTGATTTCGGCTCGGGCCCGGACGCTTCCCAGACACCGATAAATGGCCTCTCTCCAACTCAATCCCGTGGTGTCTGGGAGGTCCACGGGATGGTGGAAAGTAGCCCCGAGCCGGAACATTTCAATGATGGTATTGTCCTGTAATTTTGTTGCCGTGGCGAGCTCACAAAACTTCCAGGCGTACTCGAAGAAGGGGAGGTTTCGGAGGGCTAGGGCTGCCACATGCTCAGCGAATTCCATCTTGTTGTTAAAGGTCCATGATTCTGTTATGTGTGCTTGTCCTTCAAGGAGTGCGATGAGGCGACGGGTTACAAAATACGTTTTTAATAAGGATAAGTAGATACAGGAACATGAACAGCAACATGGATACTCTACATAACATAGTTAATCACGGACAAACTCAAAGGGAGAACTCAGGACTTTTAAAGGGACCGGAACAAAAGAGCAAACAACATGATCAGACACAGGTGGAGACAATCAAACGATAATCAACTAATGAGGGCAGGAACTAAACCAAATAAGGAAAGTGAGGACTATGACAGACAGACATGTAACAGATATATTGTTAATGATTTAAAAGGCATCATTTAATTTTTTTAACTTAAAATATACTTTTCTTTCTCCATCAGGGTATGGCTAAAGGTTTCATTGGTGCTTTGTCATCATTGCAAGATTTCAGATGCAACCCAGTCAGTTCTTCCAAAGCACCAAACACTCCCATGTGACCAGACCGCTCCACTGCAACCACATACTGTGTGTACTTTCAAGACGAGGAGTTTATTGTTTTCATTCCAGGTAATATGTGTAAATGTTTGGAGTTTTTACTACAATTATAATGTGCTTTACTGTTCTCAGTGGCATCTACACTAATATTCATCTCTCTCATTCTTATTCCGAGGTGAATGTAGCCACCCAGTCCATATCCAGATCAGATGGTGGATCAGCACCTAGAGACAACCTTGACAGCCCTGAATGTCAGCAGAGGCCATGTCAGCTATATGAGCTCCAGAGACAGATCCCCTCTAAAGACCTCGTTGGCCATCAGGACAAGACCGCGAAAACCAGACAAGACCACAAGATCCAGACAAGTCCTCTGCTCAATCTGACCTGTGTTGCAGCCTAGAATTAAACCACGCCATGCTAGTTTCATCTGACCAGAGGAGAACGGTGCCCCGACTGTGCCTGGTTGCTCCCAAGGTTTTCTACTCAGTTTCTGTCACGATGGAGTTCTGGGTCTTTGCCGCTGTCACCTTTGGCTTGCTTATTTGGGGACACTTAGCTGATTGCACAGACATTATTGGAAGAGAGCTGAACTGGATGATGTCAACACTGAATCACCAATGAACTGACTTTAACTAGAAAAATGACTTGTTAAAGTGCCCCTATTATGGGTTATGAAAGGTTCTTTTTTTGGTTTTGGGAGTCCCCAACAACAGGTTGACATGCATGCAAGGTCAAAAAACACTTTATCGCCCCAAAAGCACACCTAGTGGCAACAAGTGGGTGGGCAATATGCTAATGTTTCATTTTGACGTCAACATGAAATAGCTTAAGATTCGTTTTAAAAATGACTCGTTTCAATGATTCAGAGTCGACTCTTTCTTTTGAGAGACACTAACTTTATACTTGTGCACTTTCAGATTTAAAACTTTGCTGGATGTTTTCATTCACTTAGAACTGTGTTACACACTGCATGAAAGGTCATTTTCAAAAATCCATAATAGGGGCACTTTAATGTCCTCTTGCATTATTAACAAACTGTTTTCCTGTTTGACTCTGTAAAGCTGCTTTGACACAATCAGTATTGTATAAAGTGCTATGTAAGTAAAAGTGACTTGATTTGATTTGACATACTGTAACACTTACATTTATTTACTATAACACCTGGTTCATTTTATTTATTTTTTTACTTCTGCCTCATTTGTAATTGAGAACAGTAATAATATTCCTAAATGTTTGTTTGCTAACATTTTGTTTAGCTTGTATAGTGTTTTCTTAGTTCATTAAACAAAGATTAAACTGAATTTTGCAGTTGTATTACAGATGTAATGTTTGTCAACTGGAGCTTTAAAGGGATAGTTCACCCAAAAATGAAAATTTGCTGTTAATTTACTGACCGTTAGGCCATCCGAGATGTAGGTGACTTTTTTTCATACTTCATTCCTGTATGTTTAGTTTGTATGAAAAATGTTATAAATGGAGATTTTTATTAAATAAAGGCTATTATGTGTTGTAAAGTGTGTTTTTAGTGATTAATAAACACCAGTTAATCATTTTTAATAATTTTGTTAAACTATAAAAATAAATATTTATGTAGTTCCCCAGCAATTTCTTATGCCCAAATAATAAATCTTGGTTGAGGTAACATATAAAACACATGGAGTAAACATAACTTGCTGGAGTCTTCTAAATGTTTGACCATTTAAAACATTTTAGTTGAATGGAATATTTACAAAAGTTCACAAAAGCTTTAGCCAACTAAAAAATAACAATTCAGATAACACTTTGAAGTCAGAAATTGACTGAACGTAAAATTTCTGTGGAACTAGTTACTAAATAATTAGTTGAAACCGCTTGAAATTTTTTACAGTGTGGCAATGAATGACATCAGCACATGATGTTGTGAATCTTTTGAGGTCTTATCTCCAAAGTTTTCATGCAGTCCGCTTCATATTTTCCTGTAGGAAGTGTATTTCTCATCCTGGATTAACAGCTGTGACATTCATTTATTGATTACATATGTAGACATGGTGGCCCTTTCCATCTTCCAACTTATAGCACAACTGCCAGTGGTAGAGCACCAGTAAAGTCTGAAAGATGAGGGCCGAACAGGCGGGTTTTATGAGAACTGGAATGATGAATTAGAACACACAGATTTGCAAGATTATTTTGATTCTCTTTCATCTCAGATGCTCGATTATGTTATGAGAGCCCGGCTTGCCCCAAAAATTTCTGAGCATGCAACTGTACCCCAACGGAAATAAAAATAAACAGTTGCACACAGAGTACTGTATCATTATCACAACAAAGACTGGAGGAGGGAGCTTCTGAAATCTGAGGATAGAAACATCTGGAGTGTGTTAATCAACCGGTGAATGACGGATGAGTTTTATTCTACATGGTGACAGATACGAGGCAGGCCTCCTAGTCGATTGTGATGCATGATAATGACATCATATGACTAAAGTGGGCCATAATAGGCCCTCCGAACACATGTCAGCAAAGGAGGTTTGTGCCATGTTATGTTGAGCTCACTGATGTGGTGAAACAGGTTCCTCTTTTAATTCACATGGAATCGTTCAGCTTGTTGTAAACCGCTTTGGGTATCATTGTAGAGGATCAGTAAATGATCTTATGAAATGCTTCCAAACAGTTCCTGTCCCATGGAATTATTTTAAACAGCCTTGTATTTTACAGATACTATGAAATCAAAACGGTAATCAAAATTGTGTTTTGAGGCCATCTATTGCTAGTGCACTCCATAAAGTAGAAACATTTTTGCAATTTTTTCTTCTTGGAAGGAAGACCAAAAATAGTGATGACTGCACAGATTTTTGATACTCTCTAGAATGAGAATGCCCCTCCCCAGTATAGTAACACCTGCAACCAACTAACAAGTAGCAAATCATACTTCATAACAGTGTCATAGCGAAAGCCTATTGGCTACATAAAAAAAAAAGGATGATTTGTCCCACCAAAAAAAAAAAAAAAGTTTTAATAAGAAACATCTCAACAAAAGGTAGTAAAGTAATTTTATGAAGAATTTTAAGGCCATGGCTACACCCGATATCACAAACTTCCCTATAGTAGGTGAAAAACTGCAACTATGTAAAATCGTGTTTTGCAGTCATCTGTTGTTTAAAAGTGATTTGACGTGACGTGTAACCAAGTATGGTGTCCTATATTCAGAATTTGTGCTTACAAGTGCTTACATTGTGATTACAAGTCCGACTTGCTGTTAATGTACTCCTGTTAATGTACTCCCAAATATAGACAAAACTTGCAGTTTTTTCTTCATGGGAAGAAGACCAAAAATAGCAATGACTCATCCTGCACTACAAAAAATAAAAATTGTATACATAAAAATGAGTAGTACCGTATTGACCCGAATATAAGACGATGTTTTTTTTTTTCTTGGAAATACATCTGAAAAAAGACGGTCGTCTTATATTCAGGGTCTAGACTTTGACATGTCAGTAATACACCCACAGCAACAGGTGGCGCCAAAAACACATAAAACGAGTGTGCCATGAAATATGTAATGTAATGTGTGCTGTAAAGATCGCGAGTGAAAACAAAAGAAAAAGAAAAGCAGCATGAGTCGTGTCGTGTTAGCCTGATGGGACCAAACTTCCTCTGTAACTGATTTTAAAACATAAGACAGTACCCAGATTTGAAGGCTACAATAAGATTTCACTTTTACTGTTAATAAAATTTTGGTAGGCTACTACGAGATGGATAGCCTAAATGTTATATAATTCAGATGGGCTACCTGTTATTTCAGTGGTATATCAAAAAGTGTATATTTTTCAATGTCATTGTTGGTACATTTGACCAGTATTTACCATACTTTCAAAACAAAAATTAAAATAGGAATATACAAATATGCAATTTGAAAATAATTTAAGAAAAAATGTGTTTTACAGAGAGAGAAAACCCCCCCCAAAAAACAAGATTTGGTTTTCAAAAAGCTTTTCCAAAAGGTACATCTGGAAAAAGGGGGGTCGTCTTATAATCAGGGTCATCTTATATTCGGGACAATACGGTATATCCAAATCCATAGTATTTAATAAAATAGTAGGCGAAAAGTACCCAGGTGACCTACTATTACTGGCCAGAATTTGAAGTGCGCATCCGATGGATACCTTACCATCCCATGAGGCCTTGGGAGAGGATTTGTGAAGGGCAATGAAGCGACACAATTGATGCTGGTAGGACCATGACAATAACAACATGACTGATGTACTGAGGCATGTCTGCATTACATTCCTACTTCACACATCTATACTATATAGAACATAGATTTTTAATGGTTGCAAAGTAATACTTAATCAAAAGATGTACCCACTCAGAGTAAGCAGTTTTCAGATGCAGCTCATCTATTTAAAGAACCAGGAAATGGCTCCAATACAATCTCAGAACAGTTCACACAGTTGTGTTTAAACATGCGAGACACAGGGGAGAAGAGTGGAAGAAAAAAAACCCCTCAAGGTTTAGAGATGCATTTAAAAAAAAAAAGTTGAACTTCTTTTAACTTGAGTGCCACTGCAAAAGACTTGAGCACAACAGTCAAACACATTGGTCTAACGCATGTTTACACATGGAAAATTGTGCATTCAGCTTGTGTGAGCGTCTATCGTGCTTAGGGCAATGTTTAACAGTATGCACTGTGTCTTGTCAATTGAATTTGATCACTTTGTATGTTATTTGGGGTCTGGTTTGTGTTGTGTGCTTCACAGTACTCATGTACTTCTGTCATCATTTACTCACCCTCAAGTAGTTCCAAACCTGTATGAATGTCTTTGTTCTGCTGAACACAAAGGAAGATATTCTGAAAAATGTGGGAAACGGAGCAGTTCTGGGGCACCGTTGACTTCCATAGTATTTTTTTTTCCTACTATGGAAGTCAATGGTGCCCCAAAACAGCCTGGTTACAAACTTTCTTCAAAATATCTTATTTTGTGTTCGGCAGAACAAAGAAATTCATACAGGTTTGGAACTACTTGAGGGTGAGTAAATGATGACAGAATTCTCATTTTTTGGTGAACTGTCTCTTTAAGGGTGTCAACCCCTCCTTTGCACCAATGATGGGTGGCGTGCTGCCTGCCACTCGCTGGTGGGCCAGCTGTAATTTATGTGATCCCCTGTAATTTCCTGCTACTTTCTGAAGTGGTAGCGGGGCGGAGACAGCAGAGAAGGTTGAAGGACCCTTCCCTGTTTGACCTCTATCTACTTCACGCATCACCCTGAAGGAAATAATTACATTGTAAATAGAGAGAAAGAAATTAAAGGAAGAAAGGGAGAAATAGAGCAGCAAGGACTATAAACATCTCCTGCCCTGACCGTCTATACTGTGGAGGGAGTACACATTAAAGAGGTCAAAGGTCAGGACAGCCATCCCTTTGTGAATTGGAAAGCGTGTATTAATATTCAGACAAAATGCATGTTGTGAAATCGGCCAAAATAGGCAATAGACATAATACAGTCCAAAACAAAAATACTGCACAATCAGCAAAGTATTTCAATAAAATGAAATAGTTAAAGGGGTGGTTTACTGCAATTTCACTTTTTTCATTTTAAATAGTGTGTAATGTTACTGTTGGTGCATGAACAGTATCTGGAAAGTTGCTGCGCTGAAAGTTCAACGTAAGCGGAGATATCGTCTTTTAAAAATCAGGAAGTTTAATGCCTACAAAAACGACTCATATGGGACTACAACGAGATACTTCCCGGGTTGCATACGTAACAAACCCATAAATTTGCATCAACCCCTCCCTCCGGAAAATGCAAAAAAGGGGGCAAGGCCATGTTCTGCAGCTTTGTCGAAGAGGAAGAGTTATATAGTGGAGAGTTGTAGCCATGCCGTCGAAACGGTGTTATTTTCACCCAGCTGTCAGGTCTTCTGTGTTCGGGCTTCCTACGGATGCTGTAGTTCATCAACAATGGTTAAAATTTATGTTTGATTATGTTCCTGACAATTACAATCCTAATTTAGCTCTCTGTGTTGCGCATTTTACGGAAGACAGCTTCCAGAATCTACACGAGTTCAATGCCGAATTCACACAGAAACTATTACTAAAACATGGAGCAGTTCCACCTTTAAAACCAGAGGCAGCAGTTGTTGGGCCACAACCTGTAAGTAAGATTTCATAATTTTAAATGTATTTGCATGTATAATTTCAGATGTAATGTTTTAGTTTTATCAAGGACATAAACAAATGCCAACGCTGGATTTAGTAGCCAGTTAGTTAAATGCTATTTCGTGTGTCTATGACACAACATTTTGGACCCGAATTTGTAATTATGTACTAATTTTTTAAATGTATTTTCCATGTATACTTTATGACGTAATTTTTTGATTTGATCAAGAACGTAAACGCAAGCCAATGCTGTTTGGTTATAGTAGCCAGTTAGTTCGATGTATTTTGTGTGTATAAGACAAATGTGTACAAACTTCAAAAAATTATATGTAATCTCAACAGCAAACTTCCATTCAGAAACGTTTTGTAAGAGCCGTGCTTGCGGAAGTTATGCTTGACTCTCTTCATTACCGCTTTCTGGGTCTGATTCTGGCTCAAACTTATACGGAAATATTGACACCATTATTTGCATTTGACCGGAGCACATGCAACTGTCGCCTGTAAAGGTAATGGGCATGAAGTTTCTGGACAATGTGCATTACGCAGTTTAGCCAAACACAATACACCGGCCCAACTAACCAATCTGAGCCCATTGCCTGTTTCTGAGGGAGTGGTTTCATAGAAACAGGAAATCAACCGGTCGTTCAAATGACAGAGGAGAAAGCGGCTTACAATAAAGGTGAGACAGGGAGACAGGGGTAAACACTAGGAACACAGACTAGAAAACAACAAAAGTTCCGTATGCAGCTAACACTAGGGGAGTGAAAAACGCAGAACAATACAGGAACTGAAAAGAAACACGGAATGGCACAGAAAGGGTTAATCCAGGAAACACAGGTGGGAAATATACACAGGTGAACAGGTAAAGAAATACTAGGAATACTAACAATGGCTTTGTAGAGTAGCTACGGCTAGGGGAGCGGTAAATGCATACAATACTCGGCCACGAGGGAGAGAATGTCCAGGGTTGAAATAGTGTGTGTGTGATTAGTGATGCTTGGGATCAGGTGTGCGTGTGATTAGTGCCTACAGCTGTGTGTGCAATCAGTGCAATGAATGATGGGAAATGAAGTCCAGTGTAGTGTGTGGTGTGAGGTCCATGTGATGAGCGAGTGACCTCTGGTGGAGGGTGAATGGAAGTGCAGACCAGATTCGTGACAGAGCCCCCCCCAAAGAGCGGCTTCCAGACGCTCCACACAGTCTATAATCCAGGAGGGAGGTGGAGCGGAGGCGGAACAGGGGGAGGGATGGAGGGCCAGGTCCATGTGGAAGTGGAGTGGACTGGGATCGAGGTAGAGCCGGCACAGCAGGAAACCTGGGCGGAGCCGGCGGGACTGGAGCCCACCAGGGCGGACCAGACGGGGCTTGAGCCCACCAGGGCGGACCAGACGGGGCTTGAGCCCACCAGGGCGGACCAGACGGGACAGAAGATCTCCACGGCGGTGCAGAAGACCACCAGAGCCAGACAGCAGACCACCATGGCGGCGCAGATAGAGCAGGAGCCCACCAGGGCGGCGCAGAAGACCACCAGAGCCAGATAGTGGACCACCACAGCGGAGCAGGTGAAACAGAAGACCACCAGAGCGGAGCAGACGGACCCGAAGACCACCACGGTGGAGCAGATAGAGCAGGAGCCCACCACGACGGATCAGGAACCCACAGCAGAGCCTGGGACCTAGGGAGGATGGAGACACAAGGAGAAGACAGAACATGCACAGACACAAGGACTGAGGTAGGGAACACAGAAAGTTCATAATTATTTTCCATGGTGGCAACTGAGCAGGTAGGCTGTTCACATTCAGCCACCATGGCTGGGCCAGATCGGGCCGAGAGTTCAGAGATGGCCTTCTTAGCCATGACAGAGAGTTCAGGGACAGCCCTTCTAGCTGCGACAGGACAGGCAGAGAATTCACAGGCGGCCTCTATAGCCGTGATGGGGCAGGACAAGAGTTCAGGGACAGCCCTTCTGGCTGCGACAGGATAGGACGAGAGTTCATTGACGGCCTCCATAGCCGTGACAGGACAGAACGAGAGTTCATTGACGGCCTCCATAGCCGTGACAGGACAGAACGAGAGTTCATTGACAGATACCGCTGACACCTCTGGAGGTTCTGCGGCGGTTGCCGCCACCTCTGGAGGTTCTACAGTGGTAAACTCAGGACACGGGGAGAGTTCATTGCTGGGCGCCACCACCTTGGGCAGCTCTGCGGTGGTGTACGCAGGCCAAACGCAACACAAAGCGATTCCCATTCAGGGAAGTGCCTCAGACAGGGGAATACGCAGAAGAACAGGAGGGTTAGAGTGAGTTGGTTTGGGGATACCAGCCGTGCGTGCAGACACCAGCGGTACATCCCTCAAACTAGACATCAAACCGGTAAAATGGAAGACTGACCTTGATGATCTGGGTGTGTCAGCCGTGACGGGCTGTGGCTCTGGACGATCAGCCGTGACATGATCCGACTCTGGAAGGTCAGCGGAGACGTGACCCGACTCTGGAAGGTCAGCGGAGACGTGCTGCTGTGACTCTGGATGGGCAGCTGTGACGTGCTGCTGTGACTCTGGACGGGCAGCTGTGACATGACTTGGTTCTTTAAGATCAACTATGGCTTGACCTGACTCTCTGACATCAACTGAGCCTTGACTTGGTTCTTTACTGACAGCAATGACATGACGGGGTGTTGTTGTGGCCACCATTTTGTGAACGGGCTCCGGTGTCGCTACCATTTCAGTCATAGAGATGGTGTTGCGTTCCTCCTCCGCGATACCCACAGTAAACGAAGAGCCAGCACACAGCAAAGAATAGTCCATAAAGTCCTTTAGCTTACAATCAAACTTCCCTTCAGGTAAACGTGACTTAATGGGCTCATTTAGTCCGAAGCGAAAAATGTCTTTTAACACGACCTCATCCCAGGGTACTTTATAATATAACTCACAGAATTGAGTGACGTAATCCTCAATAGATGACTTCCCCTGTCTCAGGTCGAGCAGCTGGTCACAAGGGTCCGTACCTGGCCAGGGTTCCGTAGAAAAACCGCTGGATCCTCGTGTGGCCGAGTATTCTGTAACGGGGCTGACGAGACGTGAGACATGCGGATCCAATTGCAAGCTTTTATTCACAGGCATGGTCATAAATACAGGCAGGGTCGAGCAATGGCAAACAGGTATGGCAGGGACAAAACAAAGAGCAATCCTAGGGCAAGCAAAGTTCGGTCGACAGCGAACAGTATTCAAAGGGGCTAGGCAGAGAGGTAATCCAGGTACATGGGCTATAATCCAGGCAAGGGAAATAATCAGAGTCCGAACAGGGAGACAGGGGTAAACACTAGGAACACAGACTAGAAAACAACAAAAGTTCCATATGCAGCTAACACTAGGGGAGTGAAAAACGCAGAACAATACAGGAACTGAAAAGAAACACGGAATGGCACAGAAAGGGTTAATCCAGGAAACACAGATGGGAAATAAACACAGGTGAACAGGTAAAGAAAGACTAGGAATACTAACAATGGCTTTGTAGAGTAGCTACGGCTAGGGGAGCGGTAAATGCATACAATACTCGGCCACGAGGGAGAGAATGTCCAGGGTTGAAATAGTGTGTGTGTGATTAGTGATGCTTGGGATCAGGTGTGCGTGTGATTAGTGCCTACAGCTGTGTGTGCAATCAGTGCAATGAATGATGGGAAATGAAGTCCAGTGTAGTGTGTGGTGTGAGGTCCATGTGATGAGCGAGTGACCTCTGGTGGAGGGTGAATGGAAGTGCAGACCAGATTCGTGACAGGTGAAATATATGAAAAATAAGGCGTTTTTTAACAAACGAAACACGAAGACATGTTATATTGCACCCCATAAACACAATCAAGCAAAGAAAAAAAGCAGTAAACCACCCCTTTAAAAATTACAGTCCCACTTTATATTAGGCGGCCTTAACTACTATGTACTTACCTTAAAAAAAATAAGTACAATGTACTTATTGTGTTCATACTGTATTGCAAAACACTATTGCTGCTATTGAGGTGGGATACGGGTAAGGTTAGAGACAGGTTTGGTTGTATGGGTAGGTTTAAGGATGGGTTAGGGTTAGAGGGATGGGTCAACAATGTAATTATAAATGTAATTACAGAAATTAATTACAGATGTAATTACATATAGGTATTTTTAAAAATATAAGTACAATGTAAAAACATGTATGTACGCAATAAGTGCATTGTACCAAATGATTAATTTAAATGTAAGTACATAGTAGTTAAGGCCACCTAATATAAAGTGGGACCAAAATAACAAATATAATAATGGTTCTGGACTTGACTTCAAAGATAAGAAAATTAATTAATGTTACCTAAAAATTCTGAATGAAAGCATTCCAGAAATCACAAATATGAGCAAATCTAATTCACACATACACAAAGTAAATTGACTAAAGAAGTAGGATTTAGATGCAAAAACTACATCAGTTTGAACTAATCTTTGATAAAAATGAAAGATTATGATGTTTACTTGAAATGTATACATAAACTTAGATTAAACTGTGAATATGCTAAAAAAAAACAATCATCCAATGGAATTTTGAAATCTATTCTTTCATAACATGCACATTTGATGGAGGTGGCAGAAAGGAATTCACTGTGAACTAATCAAGTGTGATTACAACTGAGCCAAGTGTCTGACTTAGGTGTTGCACTGTATATACAAACAACCTCTGCCATCAAGCCCTCATAAATTGTTAATGTATTCTTAATCAGCAGTCTAACCACACTTTGATTTCATTTCATATTATGAACAATTATTAGCAGCTAAAAGTGGTCTGATCAGTATGGGGACGTACTTGAAAACAAAACATTTTAAAACATGCAGATTGCTCTTTTTTGTGATGCATTTTAAACTTTGAAGCTGACTACGTTGTTGCTCTTTTTGTGAATACAAAAATCAGTCAACTTCTTTATATTTGCAGCCAGACAAACATGTTTCTATTGAAGGATAAGTAGAGATCTTTTAACTTTTTAAGGTAATATATAAAAATATAATCATTGCAACAACAACAAAACACTTCCTTTTAAAAGTTTGGAGTAAATAAATTAATACTTTTATTCATCGAGGATGATCAAAAGGGAGAGTAAGGATATTTATAACGTTAAAAAAAAAATTGGATTTCAAATAAATGCTGTTCTTTTGAACTTTTTATTTATCAAGGTATCCTATATATATAGGATACCTTGATTTATTGAGATGCACCTGTATATATATATATATATATATGCATCTCAATAAATTAGAATGTCGTGAAAAAGTTCATTTTTTCTTGTAACATTTCAAAAAGGTGAAACTTTCAAATATTCTAGATTCATTACATGTAAAGTAAAACATATCAAATGTTTTTTTTTTGTTTTAATTTTTGTGGTTAGAGCTTACAGCTAATGAAAGTCAAAAATAAGTATCTCAATATTAGAATATTTACATTTGACTTTCAATAAATGACCATCCATACAGTATACATTCTGGGTATCTCTTGTTCTTTGAAACCACAATAATGGGGAACACTGCTGACTTGGCAATGGTCCAGAAGACGATCATTGACACCCTCCACAAGGATCATTACTGAAAGGGGTGGCTGTTTAAGGAGTGCTGTATCAAAGCATATTTAATTCAAAGTTGACTGGAAGGAAGAAATTGGGTAGGAAAATGTGCACAAGCAACAGGGATGACCGCAAGCTTGAGAATACTGTCAAGCAAAGCCGATTCAGACACTTGGGAGGGCTTCACAAGGAGCGAACTGAAGCTGGAGTCAGTGCATCAAGAGTCATCACACTCAGATGTCTTCAGGAAAAGGGCTACCAAGCCACTTCTGAAACAGAAACATTGTCAGAAGCATCTTACCTGGGCTAAGGAGAAAAAGAACTGGACTGTTGCTCAGTGGTCCAAAGTTCTCTTTTCAGATAAAAGTAAATTTTGCATTTCATTTGTAAATCAAGGTCTGGAGTCTGGAGGAAGACTGGAGAGGCACAGAATCCAAGCTGCTTGAAGTCCAGTGTGAAGTTTCCGAAGTCAGAGATGATTTGGGTGCCGTGACGTCTGCTGGTTTTGATCCATTGTGTTTTATCAAGTCCAAAGTCAATGCAGCTGTCTACCAGGAGATTTTAGAGCACTTTATGCTTCCATCTGCTGACAAACTTTATGCAGATGCTCATTTCCTTTTCCAGCAGGATTTTAGCACCTACCCACAGTGCCAAAACCACTTCCAAGTGCTTTGCTAACCATGATATTACTGTGCTTGATTGGCCAGCCAGCATGCCTGACCTGAAACCCATATGGAATCTATGGGATATTTTCAAGAGAAAGATGAGAAACAGTCGATGCAACAATCCAGACGAGCTGAAGGCTCAATAGTGCCTCAGCAGTGCCACAGACTGATCGCTTCCATGCCACACCTCACTGATGCTGGAGTTTGTGCTAAAGGAGCCCCGACCAAGTATCGAGTGCATAAATGAACATACTTGAACTTTTCTATTTTGCGAATCCTTTTTTTGATCGATCTTAGGAAATATTCTAATATTTTGAGATACTGATTTTTGACTTTCATTAGCTGTAAGCTCTAATAATCAAAATTAAAACATAAAAACTTTTGAAATGTTTTACTTTACATGTAATGAATCTAGAATATATGAAAGTTTCACTTTTTGAAATAAGTGAAATTACTTATGAACTTTTCTAATAAATAAGATGTTAGTAATACACACACACACACACACACACACACACACACACACACACACACACACACACATATATATATATATATAAATACAAGGTAGATTGGTTTGTAGCGCCGAGCAGATGGCAAAAGTTCAAAAAGGAGATGGCATGGATGTGAGGGATCCAGAGTGATTTTCTGAACCCTTTTTCTCACTTTGGATGTTATAGTTCTTGGAGGGTGGGCAGGGGAGTATCAATAATCCTTTCGGCAGACCGAACTGTCCTCTGTATTCTTCTGATTTCTGATTTCGTAGCTGAGCCAAACCAGACAGTTACTGAAGTACACAGGACAGACTCAATGACAGATGAGTAGAACTGTGTGAGCAACTCCTGTGGCAGGTTGAATTTCCTCAGCTGACAAAGGAAGTACAACCTTTGTTGGGCCTTTTTAGCAATGGAGTCTATGTGAGTGTCCCACTTCAGGTCCTGAGAGATGATGGAACCCAGGAACCTGAATGTCTCCACTGCAGCCACAATGCTGACCATGATGGTGAGTGGGGGGAGTGCAGGGGGCTTTCTCCTGAAGTCCACAATCATCTCCACCGTTTTGAGCGTGTTGAGCTCCAGGTTGTTATAACTGCACCAGCTAGCCAGCTCTTTAACCTCCTGTCTGTAAGCAGACTCGTCACCGTCCTGGATGAGGCAGATGACTGTAGTGTCGTCCACAAACTTCAGGAGCTTGACAGAGGGGCCTATTTTACTTCCAAGATCGATACTATCAGAGATAAAATTGTAATCATGCAGCCGTCAGCTACAGTATAGCATCAGATTATAGATCTATAGATCTATAGATGCACTATAGATCCCCTGAGGAACAATTCCACTCATTCTCATACTCATACTATAGGAGAGGAAGAATTGCATAAACATGTCAAATCATCTAAACCAACAACATGTATGTTAGACCCTATTCTATCTAAACTGCTAAAAGAGTTGCTTACAAAAGTCATAGATCCTCTTTTGGCTATTATCAATTTCTCATTGTCATTAGGATATGTTCCCAAAACCTTCAAATTGGCAGTTATTAAGCCTCTCATTAAAAAACCACAACTTGACCCGAAAGATCTAGTTAATTACCGACCGATCTCCAATCTCCCTTTTCTGTCAAAGATACTAGAAAAGGTAGTATCCTAACAATTATATTCCTTCTTAGAGAAAAATGGTATCTGTGAGGATTTCCAGTCAGGATTTAGACCGTTTCATAGTACTGAGACTGCTGTCATTAGAGTTACAAATAACCTGCTCTTATCATCTGATCGTGGTTGTATCTCTCTATTAATACTATTGGATCATAGCGCTGCGTTCAACACTATCGACCACAACATTCTTTTGAATAGACTAGAAAACTTTGTTGGCATTAGTGGAAGTGCATTAGCATGGTTCAAATCATACTTCTCTGACCGCCATCAGTTTGTAGCAGTGAATGAAGAGGTATCATATTGATCACAAGTGCAGTATTGAGTACCTCAAAGCTCAGTACTAGGGCCGTTACTTCTCATGCTTTACATGTTACTCTTAGGAAATATCATCAGGAAACACAATGTTAGCTTTCACTGTTATGCTGATGATACTCAGATCTATATTTCTTCACAGCCTGGCGAAACACACCAAATTGAGAAACTAACAGAATGCATAGTCGATATAAAAAAACTATGAGGAGTAATTTCTTACTGCTAAATTCTGAAAAAACAAAGGTGTTAATTATGGGACCTAAAACCCCCACATGTAATAACTTAGAACACTGTCTAATACTTGATGGCTGCTCTGTCGATTCTTTGTCATCAGTTAGGAACCTAGGTGTGCTATTTGATAGCAATCTTTCCTTTGACAGCCACGTTTCTAGCATTTGTAAAACTACATTTTTTCATCTTAAAAATATATCTAAATTGAGACCTATGCTCTCAAAGTCAAATGCAGAAATGTTAATGTATGCATTTATGACCTCAAGTTTAGATTATTGTAATGCTGTATTGGGTGGTTGTTCTGCACGTTTAATAAACAAACTGCAGATGGTCCAAAATGCAGCAGCTAGAGTTCTTACTAGAACCAGGAAGTATGACCACATTAGCCCGGTTCTGTCAACACTGCACTGGCTCCATATTAAACATCGTGTAGATCAGGGGTGTCAAACTCAATTCCTGGAGGGCCACAGCCCTGCAGAGTTTATATCCAACCCTAATTAAACACCTGATACACCTAATTAAGTCCTTCAGGCCCAATTGAAAACTACATGGTTTGTGTGTTGGAGCAGGGTTGGAACTAAACTCTGCAGGGCTGCGGCCCTCCAGAAACTGAGTTTGACACCCCTGGTATAGATTTTAAAATCTTGTTAATTAATTATAAAGCCCTGAATGGTTTAGCTCCTCAGTACTTGAGTGAGCTTTTATCGCATTATAGTCCTCCACGTCCACTACGTTCTCAAAACTCTGGCCATTTGATAATACCTAGAATATCAAAATCAACTGTGGGTGGCAGAACCTTTTCCTATTTAGCGCCAAAACTCTGGAACAATTTACCTAACACTGTTTGGGAGGAAGACACACTCTGTCAGTTTAAATCGAGATTTACACAATTTGACTTTGCTGCAGTTGGAATTGAACTGCCGGTTGGTCTGACCAGAGGAGAACTGGTTCACCGACTGAGCCTGGCTTCTCCCAAGGTTTTTTTTTTTTGTATATTATATTTTTATTTCCACATTATGACAACATAAGACAATACAAAAAGACAAGAAGAAAAGAAAAAATAAAAATAAAATAAAAGGACAGAAATTAGAGTCAAGTACATCAGTTCCTCCAGTTCTATACACATTTTTTTATGATATTACACATCTATTTCTAGGCCAGTGGGGACGAGCAATATGATAATAATACAGACAGTAAAAGTCAAACCTTTAAGCTATTACCCTGGACATTTGTTAAATGTTTAAGAAAGGGTTCCCAGGTGGCCTCAAAGCCAGCAATGTTACCAGAAAGGTTGTGTCTGAGTCTCTCTAAATGCAAAGTGGCAGAAAGTTCAGATAATCAAGATTTAAAAAGGGGTTTTGATATCTTTTTCCATTGACAAAGGATGATTTTTTTAGCTACTACCATTCCATATTGGACAGTTTTTTTTTATTTGATGGCCTAAGCCATGAAGGGAGTTGGACCAGCCAAAGACAGCAATTGCTGGGTCAGGGGAGAGGTCACAGGAATAAGCCACTGAGTAAAATCTGAAAATTTCACTCCAAAACCCATAAAGTTTCGGGCATGACCAAAAAAGATGTCCCAGAGAGCCCTCTGCAGATTCACATTTGTTACATTTAGAAGATATGGACGGGTAGAATTTATTAAGCCTAACCTTTGAGTAATGAAGCCTATGTACTACTTTATATTGGATTAGTTGGTACCTTGAGTTAATAGAACATGTGTTTATAGCCTTGATATACTCAAGCGAGTCCTCGTCGGTAATCTGAATGTCTAAATCCTTTTCCCAGGAGTCTTTCAGATATAAGGTAGATATGCCGAGCTGACTGATAAAGACACCCATGAAGCGGGAAATCAAATTGAAGGTATTTGAGGAGGCAGAAAGCAATTTATATACCACATTTTCATCTGTAAGCAGTTCAAATTGTGAGATTGACGTGTGAACATAATTTCTCAGCTGAAGGTATCTAAAGAAATGTGTTGATGGAAGATCAAATTTCTCCTTCAGCTGATAAAATGTGGCAAATTTACCATCCACGTACAAGTCTCTCACAGTGACCATTCCTTTGCTAGACCAAACTGAAAATGTGGAGTCTGTGAGGGATGGCTTAAAGGCATGATTGCAAGCAATAGGGGTGGACAGTGTGGTAGATGACAATGCAAATGCTTTCCGTACCTGATACCATATTTTAAGAGAGCTACTAATCACAATGTTTGTGTTGGCCACTTTTTTGAGTGGTACAGGTGCCGCAAAGAAGAGAGAGAGTAATTTGTAACACTCTGTTCAATGGCGAGCCAAGATGGAATGTCATCTGCAGGCCCTGAAAGATGAGATTTTTTCCAGTATGATAAGGCTCTGCAATTTGCAGCCCAATAATAATGCTGGAAGTTTGGCAAGCCTAATCCTCCCATCGATCTTGGTTTATAAACATGTAACTTAGAAATATGGTGTGCTCTGAAGCCCCACACAAATGGCAGGACAATCGAATCTAAGGCTTTAAAAAGAAATTTGGGCAGGAAAATTGGCAGGTTTTGGAAAAGATAAAGAAATCTGGGCAATGTCACCATCTTGATTGCATTCACGCACCCTACCATAGACAGTGGGAAGGTCCTCCAGCTTTCAATATTACGTTTCAAATTCTCTAGCATAGTTAAGTAATTTAATTTATATATGTCCTTTGTATTTTTAGGTAAAATAACCCCCAAATATTTCAAACTGTCTGCTGCAATTTTAAAAGGTAGGTTTTGTATGAAGCCTTGGTCAATATTATTAGTAACAGGCATAAATTCACTCTTTTGCCAATTTACGAATATCCGGAGAACTTTCCAAAAGTCTCCAGTAAGTCTAATAGGGGTGGGATAGACCGTTCTGGGTCAACAAGGTAAAGAATAATGTCATCGGCATAAAGAGATATATGATGTTCTAATTGGCCTATCTTAGGAGATGAAATAAGTGGGTTATTTCTTATCGCAACCGCAAGGGGCTCTATAGCAATGGCAAAAAGCAAGGGTGAAAGGGGACACCCCTGCCTAGTGCCTCTATGTAGTGTGAATTGTGAAGATTTATCAAAATTAGTAAGCACTGAAGCCCTGGGTTTGGCATAAAGCATTTTCACCCATAGTGAGAATGATTCACCTAAATCAAACTCTTGGAGCACCGAGGTAATATAATTCCATTCAATTTGGTCGAATGCCTTTTCGGCATCGACAGATAAGATGGCGACATTTAAATGAGAATCATACTTTGAATATAAAATGTTCATTAAGCGTCTCACATTAAAGAAGGAAAAGCACCCTGGGATAAAACCAGTCTGATCGGAGTGAATAATTTTAGTTATACATTTATTTAGTCTATTTGCAAGGATTTTTGTGAAAATTTTAAGATCTGAATTCAGAAGAGATATGGGACGGTATGATGCTGGATCCATTTTATCTTTCCCTTTTTTAAGAATTAAAGAAATATTAGCATCATACATTGATTGTGGAAATTCCAGATTTTCAATAGAGTGGTTAAATAATCTCAACATCAGGGGAGCAAGTTTTTGAGAGTATTTCTTATAAAATTCAATTCCGAAACCATCAGGCCCGGGGGCCTTACTGCTAGGGAACGACGTAATGGCTTCAAATATTTCATCTAACGTTATGTTTGCATTGAGGGCGTTTCGATCTGTATCATCTAATTTTGGGAGATGTAATGATTGGAGGAAGTGGGAAAGGTCTGCAGGGTCACTGGAAGTTCGTGATTCATACAAAGCCTCATAAAATTCCTTGAAACATTCATTAATGTCCCTAGGGTTCGTCGCTAGCATTCCGTCTTTTTTCCTAATTTGATGAATAGATCTACTGGCTTGAATACTTCTTAGCTGTCGAGCGAGCAGCCTGTCTGGTTTGTCCCCTAACTCTAATTGTTTTTGTTTTATTTTCAATAGCATATTGTTAACTTGGTTGGAAAGAATTTTATTATATTCTAGTTTTAGTGCTATAATGTCTTTGAGCAGAACAGGATCTGCGGAGTCTGCATGTAAATGTTCAGGTTGATTAAGATGAGTGTCACGTAGCGAGAGAATCAGATCCAATAGCGAGTGAAGAAAACAGTTTATTGATTATACATAAGACAGAGACCACAACAGTATCCAATCCCAGAGTGACGTCCTAGCTCGTAGAGCAAAGGTCCGAGAACAGAAGTCCAGCCGCGGAGGGAAATCCAGGCAGGTCACAGAACACACTAGAAGCCGAGGGGAGAACAAACAGACGTGAGCGAGAAAAACGAACTGACAAAGGATCATGAGAGAGCGACCCAGATATAGGCGGTGAAATAAGGTGCAGGTGAAGCGCTGATTAGGAAACGGGTTGCCAGCAGCGGCAGAACCCCTCAACACCACCACACCCAGGAATGAGCACAGAGACCCATGAACCGTGACAGTACCCCTCCTCCTAAGAGCGCCTCTCGGCGCTCCCAGAAGCGCCTGCCTGCCGATTGTAATCATCGATAAGAGAGTGATCCAGTATGTCTCTCGCAGGCACCCAACTTCTCTCCTCTGGACCGTAACCCTCCCAGTCCACCAAGTACTGAAATCCTCGACCCCTCCGTCTCGAGTCCAGAATACGTTTCACCAAATAAACAGGTTCCCCATCTACAAGACGCGGCGGTGGGGGAACCGGGACAGGCGGGTTAATAGCAGAATGAAATACGGGCTTTAATTTAGAAACATGAAAGACGGAATGAACTCTCCTGTACGCAGGAGGAAGTTTGAGGCGGACTGCCACCGGACTAATGATCTTGGTGACAGTAAACGGGCCAATGAATTTAGGAGCAAGTTTATTACAAACGGTGCGAAGAGGAATGTTCTTAGATGAAAGCCACACTTTTTGACCAACGACGTAGACGGGAGGCTTAGACCGGTGGCGATCGGCTTGGGCCTTGGTGCGCGCTCCCACCCGGAGGAGAGTCTGTCTGGCTCTGCTCCAGGTGCGACGACACCTCTGGACAAAGGTGTGAGCGGAGGGAACCGCGACTTCGGATTCAGTACAGGGAAAAACAGGTGGCTGGTACCCTAAACTACCCTCAAACGGAGATAGGCCCGTAGCCGATACCGGTAAAGAGCGTACTCAACCCATGAGAGCTGCTGGCTCCAGGAGGACGGATTCTGAGAAACCAAACATCGTAACATGCGTTCTAAATCTTGATTTGCTCTTTCCGTCTGGCCATTACTCTGAGGATGATATCCAGACGAAAGACTAACAGTCGCCCCTAATAAGTAACAAAACTCTTTCCAAATTTTGGAAATAAACTGAGGCCCCCTGTCAGAGACCACGTCCGTCGGGAGGCCATGAATGCGAAAAACGTGGTCAATGACAGCAACCGCTGTTTCTCTGGCAGAAGGCAGTTTGGGCAGAGGGATAAAATGAGTTGCCTTCGAGAACCGGTCCACCACGGTCAAAACAACAGTGTTGCCCTGCGAGGGTGGGAGACCCGTAACGAAATCTAGCGAGATATGGGACCAGGGTCTCGAAGGAACTAACAGCGGCTGGAGGAGTCCCGCAGAGGGTCGATTGGAAGTCTTAGAAACAGCACAGACAGAGCAAGCCAAGACAAAAAGTCGTATGTCACGAGCCATAGATGGCCACCAGAATCGTTGTTTAATAAGAAAAGTAGAACGACTCACCCCAGGATGACAAGCCAACTTGGAAGAATGACCCCATCGAATGACGTCCGACCGTAAACTCTCAGGCACAAACAAACGACCCGGTGGGCATCCGGGCGGGGGCGTTACCCCTTCAGAGGCCGTGCGAACCTTCGATTCGATCTCCCAAGACACCACAGAGACGACCACTTTCTGTGGTAAAATGGGCTCGGGAGACGACGGGCGATCGGAATGGTCAAAAATACGGGATAACGCATCAGGTTTGATGTTCTTAGATCCCGGACGGTAGGAAATAGAAAAATCTAAACGACCGAAAAATAAAGCCCACCGAGCCTGCCTGGAGTTTAACCTTTTGGCGGATTTGATGTATTCCAAATTCTTATGGTCGGTCCAGACAATAAAAGGAACCCCCGAACCCTCCAACCAATGACGCCACTCTTCCAAGGCGAGTTTGACTGCCAGCAGCTCCCTATTACCAATATCGTAGTTGCGTTCGGCGGGAGATAAACGGTGAGACAAAAACGCGCAAGGATGCACCCTGTCATCTGAGGAAGAGCGCTGGGACAAGACCGCACCAACTCCCTCCTCTGAAGCGTCAACCTCCACCACAAACTGACGTGATGGATCAGGGGCGACGAGAATGGGGGCTGAAACGAAGCGGCCCTTTAGTTTGGTGAACGCAGCATCAGCTGCGTTAGACCACCTGAACGCAGTTTTGATGGAGGTTAAGGCGGTCAGAGGAGAAGCTAGCTGGCTGAAATTGCGAATAAAACGCCGGTAAAAATTGGCAAAACCCAGAAATCTCTGCAGGGCCTTACGAGAATCTGGGATTGGCCAATCCACCACAGCCTTAACTTTGTCGGGATCCATGCGCATTCCCTCGGCCGACACGATGTACCCTAAAAAGGGGACAGACTGTGCATGGAAAACGCATTTCTCCGCCTTGACGTAAAGCCCATTCTCTAACAGCCTCTGAAGCACTTGCCTGACGTGCTGAATATGTTCCTGGAGAGAATGAGAAAAAATCAATATGTCATCCAGGTAGACATAAATGAACTGATCAAGCATATCTCTCAGCACGTCGTTGACGAGTGCCTGAAAAACCGCGGGAGCGTTTGAAAGACCGAACGGAAGAACAAGATATTCAAAGTGCCCCCTGGGGGTATTAAAAGTGGTTTTCCATTCATCCCCCTCTCTCATGCGAACCAAATGATAAGCGTTACGGAGATCCAATTTCGTGAAAAACAACGCACCCTGCAGACGCTCGAAGGCTGAAGACATCAACGGCAAAGGATAAGTATTCTTCACCGTGATGCTGTTCAGCCCCCGATAGTCGATGCAAGGACGCAAGGAACCGTCTTTCTTTTCCACGAAAAAAAATCCCGCCCCCGCCGGTGACGAAGAGGGGCGGATGATCTTGGCTGCTAGAGAATCAGAAATATATTTCTCCATGGCCTCCCTCTCCGGAGCGGAAAGTGAGTATAATCTGCCTTTAGGCGGAGACGTACCTGGCAATAAGTCTATAGCACAGTCATAGGGACGATGCGGAGGAAGAGAAGCAGCTCGAGACTTACTGAACACTCCCTTCAGGTCGAGATACTCACTGGGCACGTTAGACAGGTCCCCATGCTCACCCTGAAACACAGAACAAGAAACAGAAGGACAAGCAGACAATAGACAAGAAGCATGACACTTATCACTCCAGGCCAGGACATAATTGAGACCCCAGTTAATGTGAGGTTTGTGTAAAGTCAACCAAGGATGACCGAGGACTACGGGGACAGAAGGAGAATTAGTTAGAAAAAAACGAATGTCCTCCGTGTGATTGCCCGAGGTGACCAGTCTTATCAAGCCTGAGGTGTGAGTCACAGGAGACAATGATTGACCGCTGAGGGCAACGACAGAAATGGGACTCTTAAGGGAAAAAACAGGAATTTTAAGCTTATGGGCCAAAGTAAAATCCAAAAAATTACCCTCGGCTCCCGAGTCAATGAGAGCCTGACAGCTGTAATTGTCTGAGTCCCACTGAACCTTGATCGGGAGATGGGTGACAGTGTGGGAGGTCTTTTCCGTAGCGAACCCGCCCGCCAGTAACCTCCTGTTCACCGGCGGGCCATGGCTTTTACCGGACACTGTGCCACCATATGGCCAGCCTCCCCGCAGTATAGACATAATCCGCGACTACGCCGTCTCTCCCTCTCATCCGGAGAGAGACGGGACCGTCCCACTTGCATGGGCTCGGAATCCGAGACTTCGTCCGGCGCTTCATACGAGTTGTATGAAGAGCGATCTAGACGATCAGTGGTCGAGAGAAGAGGTCTGTGCTGACTTCGCCGTCGCAACCTGGCATCCACCCGGATAGCCAAGTCAATAAGCCCATCCAAAGAGGTGGGTAAATCCAGGGCATAAATCTCATTCTGGATGTGCGGAGCCAGTCCGTGCAAAAACATATCCCATTGGGCCTCGGCATTCCAGTTGCATTCTGCTGCCAATGTACGAAACTCAATTGAGTAGTCTGTAACTGTTCGGTGAGTCTGGCGTAACTCCGCCAAGATCCGTGCCGCCTCTCTTCCAGACGCCGCTCTATCGAAAACTTTTCTCAGTTCCTCCGAGAACGCCTGGAACGAGGAAACACACTGGTGCTTATTGTCCCAGACCGTGGTGCCCCAGAGAGCGGCCCGTCCAGCAAGTGACGTAATAGCGAACGCTATCTTAGATTCCTCTGTGGGAAATGATGACGGCTGAAGAGAAAAGTATAATGAACATTTAGTCAAAAAAGGACGACACAAATGAGGCTCCCCGGAGTAGACAGTGGGGGGCGGCAACCGAGGTTCAGCAGAATGGGTGATACTAGATGCATCTGGGAGTGCAGGTGGATTGTGGACAATAGACTGTTGTGTAGACTCCACCTTGAAACGTTGAAACTGAGAGGTTAATTCAGAAATCTGCGAGACTAATGCCTGGACAGCGCGACCAGTGCTCAGCATCTGTTCCTCCTGTTGAGTCATTCTTGCGTTGTTATTCTCGAAAAAGCTTCTTAGCTCCGTAGCACTCGCTGGATCCATCTTATGGTCAGTTCGTTCTGTCACGTAGCGAGAGAATCAGATCCAATAGCGAGTGAAGAAAACAGTTTATTGATTATACATAAGACAGAGACCACAACAGTATCCAATCCCAGAGTGACGTCCTAGCTCGTAGAGCAAAGGTCCGAGAACAGAAGTCCAGCCGCGGAGGGAAATCCAGGCAGGTCACAGAACACACTAGAAGCCGAGGGGAGAACAAACAGACGTGAGCGAGAAAAACGAACTGACAAAGGATCATGAGAGAGCGACCCAGATATAGGCGGTGAAATAAGGTGCAGGTGAAGCGCTGATTAGGAAACGGGTTGCCAGCAGCGGCAGAACCCCTCAACACCACCACACCCAGGAATGAGCACAGAGACCCATGAACCGTGACAATGAGCTTCAATTACTGACAGGCGAGCTTTTCTTTGTTTCTTTAAGCCGGATTCATACGAGATGATGTGCCCCCTTAATACCGCCTTAAGTGACTCCCACAGTGTTGAGTTGGACACTTCCCCTGTATCGTTAAACATAAGATAGTCATCCAGCCATTCTGTGACACACTGGGAAAAATGAGAATCAAGGAGTAATGTAGGGTTGAATCGCCAGCTATAATTAGGCTGTATATCAAAAAGGTCAAGCGAAATGGTCACCGCAGAATGATCTGAGATTATTCTATTATGGTGTTTCACTGAAGTTACGCATAGGGCCACCTTAAAATCAACTATAAAAAAAATCTATTCTAGAATATGAGTTGTGGACATGAGAGAAAAAAGTATACTGTCTGTCAGTTGGATGCTTTAACCTCCAAACATCAACCAAATCAAATGAAGTAATTAATTCTTTCAAGGTGGCGACAGAATTGGGCAAATGACCCATGGAGCGGTTATAGGTCCTGTCCAAAACAGGATCTAAAACCAGGTTAAAATCACCACCGATTATTAGATGTGTGTTTGACAGATTAGGCAGGAGATTGAAAACTTTACGAAAAAAAGATGGATCGTCATGATTTGGTCCATATATGTTCAATAACGTAGTATGTACCGAAAAAATTAGACCAGAGACTATTATATATCGACCATTTGGATCGCAAATAGTAGATATACAGGTGCTGGTCATATAATTAGAATATCATCAAAAAGTTGATTTATTTCACTAATTCCATTCAAAAAGTGAAACTTTTATATTATATTCATTCATTACACACTGACTGATATATTTCAAATGTTTATTTCTTTTAATTTTGATGATTATAACTGACAACTAAGGAAAATCCCAAATTCGGTATCTCAGAAAATTAGAATATTACTTAAGACCAATGCAAAGAAGGAATTTTTAGAAATCTTGGGCAACTGAAAAGTACGAACATGAAAAGTATGAGCATGTACAGCACTCAATACTTAGTTGGGGCTCCTTTTGCCTGAATTACTGCAGCAATGTGGCGTGGCATGGAGTCGATCAGTCTGTGGCACTGCTCAGGTGTTATGAGAGCCCAGGTTGCTCTGATAGTGACCTTCAGCTCTTCTGCATTGTTGGGTCTGGCATATCGCATCTTCCTCTTCACAATACCCCATAGATTTTCTATGGGGTTAAGGTCAGGCGAGTTTGCTGGCCAATTAAGAACAGGGATACCATGGTCCTTAAACCAGATACTGGTTGCTTTGGCACTGTGTGCAGGTGCCAAGTCCCGTTGGAAAATGAAATCATCTCCATAAAGTTGGTCAGCAGCAGGAAGCATGAAGTGCTCTAAAACTTTCTGGTATACGGCTGCGTTGACCTTGGACCTCAGAAAACACAGTGGACCAACACCAGCAGATGACATGGCAGCCCAAATCATCACTGACTGTGGAAACTTCACACTGGACTTCAAGCAACATGGATTCTGTGCCTCTCCACTCTTCCTCCAGACTCTGGGACCTTGATTTCCAAATGAAATGCAAAATTTACTTTCATCTGAAAAGAGGACTTTGGACCACTGAACAACAGTCCAGTTCTTTTTCTCCACAGCCCAGGTAAGACGCTTCAGATGTTGTCTCTGGTTCAGAAGTGGCTTGGTAGCCCTTTTCCTGAAGACGTCTGAGCGTGGTGACTCTTGATGCACTGACTCCAGCTTCAGTCCACTCCTTGTGAAGCTCTCACAAGTGTTTGAATCAGCTTTGCTTGACAGAATTCTCAAGCTTGCGGTCATCCCTGTTGCTTGTGCACCTTTTCCTACCCAAATTCTTCCTTCCAGTCAACTTTGCATTCAATATGCTTTGATACAGCACTCTGTAAACAGCCACACCTTTCAGTAATGACCCTCTGTGACTTACCCTCTTTGTGGAGGGCATCAATGTTCATCTTCTGGATCATTGCCAAGTCATCAGTCTTCTCCATCATTGTGGTTTCAAAGAACAAGAGACATTCGGAATTTCTACTGTAGGGATGGTCATTAATTGAAGCTCAAATGTAAATATTCAAATTTTCTGAGATACTGAATTTGGGATTTTCCTTAGTTGTCAGTTATAATCATCAAAATTAAAAGAAATAAACATTTGAAATATATCAGTCTGTGTGTAATGAATGAATATAATATACAAGTTTCAATTTTTGAATGGAATTAGTGAAATAAATCAACTTTTTGATGATATTCTAATTATATGACCAGCACCTGTATGTTTAAAAGGAATTGTTTTGTGGAGCAAAATGGCCACTCCTCTTGCCCTGCATGAAAACGTAGATTGAAACACCTGTGAGACCCAGTTACATCTTAGAAGCCTTTGTTCATTATGCTTAATGTGTGCCTCTTGTAAAAACATGATATCAGCAGATATTGACTTTAGATACGAAAAGACTTTAAACCTTTTAGCCCGGTTGTTGATGCCTCGTACATTCCAGCTGGCTAAGGTAACATTACAGTTTGAGAGTCTCATATTACATACCAGTGTAGATAAAATTCAGTGTTATTATAATGACTGCGTGGAACTGGAGTTGTTACAATGAGCAAAGCAAAACACATAACATTTAACACAAAATCATAAGAAGAAACCCTCAATGTCGCCCCCCTCCCTCTAATCCGCTTCCCCAAACGAAGTGGAGTAGAAAAAACAGACCCCATACAAACAGTGGAACTACAAGGTTGCCTACGGAGCAGTGAAGACAATAACCAGCTACAACAAACTTAGCTGTACACAGTAAGAACGGCTCCTCCTCCTCCCTCGGCATTTAACATTAACAAAACTAGTGGTGCATCAGAAAACTGGCACAAACTCAACACTGTCTCACAGACGTGTGCAACAAAATGTTAGAACCATGATCCAGCATAATGGCCCTATAGGCCTACTTTCAGTGTAAAGTCAATAGTCTTAAACTTATCGATTGCGCTCGGGTACAGATATCATCAGCTTTCCATGTGAGTGAGTCCAGATCACCAATCTGTGTGGTAGCACGTGAACAGAAACGTTCTCACTTGCAGGATCTGTATGTTTAGAACGACTTTAAATATTGTCCTAATCGAGGATACTTGCAAACAGAGTCAGGATGCGGCGATGATTGTATTGGCGAAAGCCTTGGCATCTGCGACTGAGTTGAAGATTCTCTTTTCCGATCCATGAGTGACGATAAGTCGTGCGGGGAAGAGCAGTCCGTATCTGACGCCGGCCTCTTTTAATTTCTTTTTGACTCCGTCAAAGTTTCGGCACTGCAACAACACATCCGCCGTTAGATCGGGATATATGGAGATTCCCGTACCTTCAAACTGTAGAGGTGATTGTTGTCGGGACAGCCTCAGAATTAATTCTTTAACGGGGTAATGGTGGATTCTTGCTATTAGCGTACGAGGACGCCCTCCTTTAGCTGGCAAAGGACCAATGCGATGTGTGCGATCCACTTTTACTCCCGACGGAAAGTTCTGAGCTCCCAAGAGAGCCGGAATCAACTTTTCGACAAATTCAGTAGGACGGCCATTTTCAACTTTCTCTTGTAGCCACGTAATTTTTATATTTTGGCGACGGGAATGGCCCTCCAGGTCGTCAAGCTTGGCATGTAGAGCTTTATTGGCCGCGACGATGTCCTGACAGAGAGCCTCTAAATCAGAGATACGGCTCTCTTGTTCGGTTCTCGCGCTCTCCAGTTCTGAAATACGGGAATTAAATTCGGAGAGTGATGTTTGCATCTGTGATAAGGTATTTTCAACAGAGTTAAATCTGTCATTCATAGACTTATCCATGGCTTGGATAGCCGTCATGACAGAGGATAAGGCCGTGGTCTCGTCGTTAGTGCTAGCATTAGTCACTTGTTCAGTCAGAGCTTGCTTTTCCCCTGATTGTTCGTCCACATTGGTCGTTTGCTCCCCTTTTTTCGTTTTAGGCTTTGTCATCTTGATTTCAGGCGATAAGGGGTATCGTTTTGTTTTGTTTATGATTAAACAAGACTAATTTTCCGAGGTTAAAGGAAGAGACCTCAAAAACTACGTCTACTCCATGCTGAGCTCTCCTCCCAAGGTTTTTTTCTCCATTCTGTCACAGATGGAGTTTTGGTTCCTTGCCTCTGTTGCCTCTGGCTTGCTTAGTTGGGGACACTTAATTTCCAGCGATATCGTCGACTTGATTGCACAGATACTATTTAAACTGAACTGAGCTGGACGATGACATCATTGAATTCAATAATGAAATGCCTTTAACTGAAAATTGAGTGTTTAATCTTATCATTTTACATTATTGACACTATTTTACTATTTTGATATTGGAAAGTTGCTTTGACACTATCTGTATTGTTAAAAGCGCTATATAAATAAAGGTGACTTGACTTGACTTTAGATGTGCAGTAATTGGTGTACAGAAGAGCAGTGGGGAGAGAACACAGCCCTGAGGGGCACCAGTGCTGATGGTGCAGGAGTTGGATGTGAATTTACCAATTCTCACTAGCTGTTGCCTATCTGTCAGAAAACTGGTGATCCACTGACAGATAGAGCTAGGGACAGAGAGCTGGGTTAGTTTGGTCTGGAGGAGTGTTGGGATTATGGTCTTAAAAGCGGAGCTAAAGTCCACAAACAGGATCCTCACATAAGTCCCTTGTCTGTCCAGATGTTGAAGGATGAAATGCAGTCCCATGTTGACTGCATCATCCACGCACCTGTTTGCTCGCTAAGCAAACTGCAGGGGGTCCAGTAAGGGTCCAGTGATGTCCTTCACATAAGCCAGCACCAACCTCTCAAAAGACTTCATGATCACAGACGTTAAAGCAACATGTCTGTAGTCATTAAGTCCTGTTATCTTGGATTTCTTTGGGACGGGAATGATGGTGGTGCATTTGAAGCAGGTAGGGACTTTGCACAGCTCCAGTGATTTGATGAAGATCTGTGTGAAGATGGGGGCCAGCTGGTCAGCACAGGTTTTCAGACAGGCTGGTGTGACACTGTTTGGGCCTGGTGCCTTTCTTCTCTTGTTCTTTCTGAAGACCTGGCGCACATCATCTTCACTGATCTGGAGTGCAGGAGTGTGGGAGATATATGATATATATATATATATATATATATATATATATATATTATGGTTTCCACAAAAACATTAAACAGTACAACTGTTTCAACATTATGAATAATATAAAATGTTTCTTGAACATCTGATCAGCATATTAAAAGGATTTCTGAAGCATTATGTGAGACTGAAACTGGAGTAACGACTCCTGAAAATTCAGCTTTGCCTTCAGTTTGCCATTTATTACAATTTAAAATATATGAAAGTAGAAATAGTTATTTCAAATTTTATTTAATTTTTTTTAAATGTTTCTATTTTTAAAAAAAATTTAGCTACTCACATTAATTAATTAATTTTTTTTTTTTTTTTTTGTTATTTATAGTGTTTTTATTTATATGTTGAATTTCTGAAAAGGAGTTCAGTTAGGAGGTAAAACACACAGCTTCAATCAGAAGTTCTAGAAGCTCATGTCATGTACAGTTCTAAGATCTGACTTATGTGAAATCATACAGGAAAGAAGCCAGTCAGTTGCGTTTGTGGCAAAACCTTTTACAGTGCTTGGATATCAGTGTTGTGTATTGCATTTTAAGCATTGTGCATTTTGTCCTTATGACTCCCTGTACTGGTGCTCTGTTTTATGGCACATGGGCAATATGTGCTGAATGTCACCTGTATACCAGTGAACAGATAGTAAAGTTGAGTTCTACAAAGGGCTCGTTTTGATTATTTCGTCAAAGCCAACGGGATAAAAGATGAGGTTTTGGTACCAACATTCCTCAGTGTAATGGGCAGCAAGACATATAATCTACTGTGCAGCCGGGTCTAGCCCAATAAGCCAGGTATTTGCTTATTTAAGGACATTGTAGCATTTCTCCAAGAACATTATGCACCACAACCCCTCATCATTGCTGAAAGATTTCGCTTTCATAAACGCAATCAAGTAGAGGGAGAATCGATTGCACAGTTTGTTGCCGTATTGAAGCGACTGTTGGAGCACTGCGAATTTGGCACAGCATTGAACGACACAATAAGAGAAACTGTGGAAGAAAAGGGCACATTGAACGTGTCAAAACAAAAATTGAAAAATTGAAAAAGTAAATCCAACTAAACAGGTGAAACCAAGGAAAGGTTATATCAGGAAAACTAAAAAGAAAGGTGTAAATCAAGTGGAATATACAGGGAAACAAGAGGATGAATCTGATGAAAATGAGTTATCACATGTTATGTCTGTGTCTTCAAATTCTGATGGCTACTGGGTGACGCCACTGCTGGATGGAGAGGCTGTCCCTATGCAAGTGGACACAGGCGCAGCTGTATCGTTCATGGCAGAGTCAACTTATCTAGAGAAATGGCCACGCCTCTGTCCCAGGGATGCGAACCTGACCCTGAAATCATACACCTGAGAGCTTGTACCTCTTTCAGGGGTTGTGGATGTGACTGTGGAGCTGAACAAACAGAAGGTAAAATTACCACTGTATATTGTGAAAGATAGTAGTCACTAGGGGTGTAACGATACACGAATCGCGGTTGAACGATTCATGGGCATTTTCCAAATGGAAGTGATCGTCCCTGTCCCCTTGGAGTGGGGACTTGGGAGTGAGCAGGGCACGTGCATGTCATTATGTAGTCGTTTGGAATGCACTTGGTGAAGGGAGCGTAATTTCCTCATTATCTTCAGCTGGGATGTTCCCGTGACAACGCAGCACGGTGTGTGTCAGCAGATTCGCTGGCTGACAACCGCATTAAAAAAAAAATACATTTCATAATTTAAAAAGTTTTATATATATTATTTTTTATATATTATACAACATATTTTAAAAACTTTTTAAAATACAAAATGTATATTTATTTGCAACAGTTATGCTAACAACAATAAAAAGACTATTGACATTTAAACAGCGACATCTGCTGACGCACACCGTGCTGCGTTGTCACGGGAACATCCCAGCTGAAGACAATGAGGAAATTACACTCCCTTCACCAAGTGCATTCCAAACGACTACATAATGACACGCACGTGCCCTGCTCACTCCCAAGTCCCCACTCCAAGGGGACAGGGATGATCACTTCCATTTGGAAAATGCCCATGAATCGTTCACACAGCTCTAATGGGCCGAGCATGGCTAGAGAAAATAAAGTTCAATTGGCAGGAAGTGCACTTAGTAGCATAAAAATCTACCAGTTTGCAAAACTTCCTGAGGAAACATGCAGAGGTGTTCTGAGATGAACTGGGGAACATGAAAGATATTACGGTAAAGCTGGCCATTAAACCTAACAGTAAACCTAAGTGCCTAAAAGCGCGCCCTGTTCCTTATGTGATAAATCCGAAGGTGGAAACAAAACTAGACCACCTGGAGAAAAATGGAGTACTTAAAAAGTAAGTGTGAGTGGGTGGGCCATGCCCATTGTTCCTGTTTTAAAAAAAGATGGAACAGACCAAATTTGTGGTGATTTCAAGGTTACTGTCAACCAAGTTTTAACTGTGGAACAGTAACCCTTGCCGCTAATCGAAGATCTTTTTGCTTGATTATCAGGCGGCCAGAAATTCAGCAAAATAGACTTATGGCATGCTTACCTTCAAATGCAGGTAGATCCTGTTTCCCAAGAGCTTCTGACCATCGTGACCCACAGGGGCCTATATAGATAACTTCGGCTCCAGCATTGTTCCAGCGTGCCATGGACCAGATCCTGAGTGGCTTGAATGGAGTACAGTGTTATCTCGATGACCTGTTAATCACAGGAAAAGATGATGAGGATCATCTCAGGAACTTGAATACAACACTGCAGCGGCTAAAGGAGTATGGTCTCCGGGTAAAGAAAGACAAATGTGAATTCTTTCAATCCACAATCGAATATCTTGGGCATGTAATTGACAGCGCTGGTCTCTACACAGCATCATCAAAGGTAAAAGCTATTGTGGATGCATCATCTCCAAAGAACGTAAGCCAGCTGAGATCATTCCTAGGTCTACTAACATACTATGCAAAGTTCATGCCAAACCTGGCCAGCAGGTTTCTTCCACTACATGAACTGCTAAACAAGTCCAAACAATGGAAATGGTCCGACAGATGTGAGAAGGCATTCAGGGATGTGAAATGTGTATTAATACAATCCAAGGTCCTCACGCATTACAACCCTTCACTACCGATACAGCTGGCATGTGATGCTTCACTGTATGGTGTCGGCGCAGTACTTTCACACATTATGCCATCCGGTGAAGAAAGGCCAATCGCCTTTGTGCCAAGGACTCTGAACTCGGTAGAGAGCAATTACGCTCAAATTGAACGAGAAGCCTTAGCAATTGTATTTAGTCAAGTCAAGTTGAGCTTTATTGTGGAACAGTGGAACTAAATGTCGTGCCTCACAGGACCACGATGCTACATAAATACAGGCATACAACAGTGAAGTAAAACAATATAAACCTATACACAACTATCCTACTGATAGATTTTGCCTATAAATATACTATATATAAATTTTTTATTATTTATTTTTTTTTTTTACCTATTGTGACGGGAGGAGCCAACGACAGACACAGTGCGTGTGGCGTCAGGCCTCGGAGAGGTTTTTATTAAACAAAAATGATAAAATAAGTGTTCAGGGGGAAGAAGTGTCCATAAAACAGGGGGGATCTGGTGTCCTCGTTGTGCTGCGGGGCTCGTGAAGGAGGGCAGTGTTCCGAAAGGGAAGGGGTCCAGGGAAGGGGCGGAGTCTGGTGGCCGCACACGCTCCCGCGGTCCGGGGCACGAGGGGCGGCGGCTTCTCTGGAGCGGCGGCTCTTCCCGTACCACTTACTGGGCCATTGGCGGGATGGACGGCCCGGCATCCTGGCCCGACGGCCGTTATACGGGTGCGGCTTGCACGTTGACTCTGGAGGTTCCGCGGCTCACATCCTCGGCGGCGCGATGTCCCTCAACGCACCCTTCCTGGACCCACGAGGACACCAGCGTGCATGCACAGGGGAAGAGACCGGTCTCCCGAGGAGAGGCGCACTCGGCATTTAACGGCGACGGTGATGAGGCTTCATTCAGTCCAGCTGTGCCTCATCACACGCCGCCAGCCCACGTTGGTCCCACGCCCCTCCTCTCATCCACCCACTCCCGTCGGGAGCCTGGTGAAGGGCGGCGAATAAGGGACGGGGTGGTGATGATGATGAGGGGGAGGGCCACCGATCCCTCACACAATACATAAACTAAAAAATACAAACTATACGAGTGCTTCAGATAAATACAATACATGTGCGAAGAGAAACATAGTGAGTCAGCAGCTGGCTGGGGAACAGTGCAGGATGATTTGTAGTGCATGATCATGTAAACATACATATATTACTGAGTCATTTTGTGGGATTTGAATACACACAGCAGTGTGTGTGGAAAGTGACTAGTGCGCATAGAGGAGGAGAGTGTGCTACTACAGGTGGTTTGTAGAGGCCCACTCACCTGCGTGTAGCACACTTCGATTGCACAAAAAAAAAGAAAGTTCCATAAGTTTCAGATGGCCCATGTTTCAGGAGGTAGGGGGTTTGTATGGGGGTTCAGAGAGGGGCGGGGTGATTTGAGTTCAGGGCTCTCACAGCATGGGGGAAAAAGCTGTTGAGCAGTCTGGCAGAGCGGGGTCTGATGCTCCGGTACCGTCTTCTTGATGGTAGAAGCTGGAAGAGACTGTGGGAGGGGTGTGTGGAGTCCTTCACGATACTGTTGGCTTTGCTGGAGCATCGTGTGAGGAAAATGTCCAGGATGGAGGGGAGAGGGGCACCGATGATCCATGCAGCTGAGTTCACTGTCCGCTGGAGTGTCTTGCGGTCTGCTGCGGTACAGTTCCCGTACCAGACAGTGATGCAGCTGGTCAGCACACTCTCAATGGTGCCCCTGTAGAAAGTGGTGAGGATGGGTGGAGGGAGCTGGCGGAGAAAGTGTAGGCGCTGTTGTGCCTTCTTGAAGAGTGACATGGTGTTGGTGGTCCAGGTGAGATCCTCTGTGATGTGCACCCCCAGGAATTTAGTGCTGCTGACTCTCTCCACAGGCGAGCTGTCCATGGTCAGTGGGGGGTGATCGCCGGAGTTTCTTCTGAAGTCCATCACAACCTCCTTTGTCTTACTCACATTGAGGGACAGGTTGTTAGTGCCACACCATTTCGCCAGCTGTGCCACTTCCTCTCTGTAGTGCGTTTCCTCGTTTTCGCTGATGAGACCTGCCACTGTTGTGTCATCAGCAAACTTGATGATGTGGTTGGAGCTGAACTTGGCAGTGCAGTCGTGGGTCAGCAGCGTGAAGAGCAGCGGGCTGAGCACACAGCCTTGTGGGGCACCTGTGCTCAGTGTGGCAGTGCTCGAGGTGTTGTGGCCGACACGGACTGACTGAGGTCTTCCGGTTAGAAAGTCAAGAAATTGTGTGTCAAGAAATTTCACCAGTACTTGTTTGGGCGCAGATTTACTCTACTTACTGATCACAGACCACTTACCTCTATCTTTGGTCCCCAAACCAGCATTCCCTCATTGGCGGCAAATCGCATGTGTAACTGTACGATTGAGGTAAGGGTTGGTGATTGACACTTGTGATCACCAATCAGCAATGAGTGCACCCTATTTTAGAGCTAGTTGGTTGCAGCTGGTGATGCGTCACGTCCGGATCCTCCCCTTTCTGTTTGTTTCGACGGTGGGTTTTGGTATGTACTGCTAGCACATAGCAGTTTTTTTAACCTTTTAATTGTTGCTCGTGTGGCACTAATGATTGTTTGTTGCATCCTAGCCTGTCTTTGCATCTGTGTGTGTCTCCATCGGTTGCTTCAGTAGTGGATTTGACTGCCCTCCCCTTTTCAGGTACGTGAGTTAAAGCTGTCGCAGCATATCGATGGTCTAACTTTAGTCGGCTTGACGATTGGCGGGAGGTTTGAGTAATGTGCAGTTCCCTGTACTTCAGTATAGCAGTGGGTTATATGAAAGCCGTGTATCCTGGCCTGTGAACGGATTACAGAGCACATTATTCTCGTTTGGTAAGTGTCTTGTATATGGTACGAGTGGTAAATTTTAGTGGGTGATGTGTAGTAACACTGTTTTGTTTTATTGTTTGTATTTGCCTCAGGATTCTCCCTTTTCGTTCGGGGCAATTATTGCTGCAGCTTCGTCATTTTTTTCTGCTGCCTCATGGCAAGAATGTTAACTCACAACTAATGAAGAGAATTGCTGCTGCTGTCTGATTTCTAGCGTATCATCTTCGGGGTGGAGGACTGTTTACTTGATGATCGGAGCTAGTGTACAGACTACGTGATTGCTCCGTGCGAGATCCGTCTTGCTCATAGTTTGAACTGAATTTATCTTGTTTTTTGTTCTTTTCTTTTCATTTGAATATCTGTGCATTGTTGATTTGTGATGTCTACTGGTGATCTTTACCCAGTATTGTTTCTTTTATGAAGGAACTGCACCTTCATGTGATGTGTGAATTGATTTACTTCTGTTTATAAGATTTATTTATTTGTTTTTGATTTTTTTTCTTTCAGGAGCTGGGGTCCCACGGGTGAAGGATCTTTTGTGGTGGTGGTACTGTTTCAACATTTGCCGTGGTCACTTTTGTAGTGTTTGGGTGTGTGATCTGAGTGTGCAGTGAGGTGTGGAAGTGTGCTTTTGGATGACTAGCACTGGTGATCACTCCTGTGGGTAACCTCAGCCCTGTAGGCTAATTAAATTTGTTTTGTTTGTTTTTGAGTTATGTAAATTTAGATTTTATGTAACGTTTATTTCTGAATCCGTTGCCTGTCACTGCATCTTTAAACGTTGCCAGGGGCGGAATAGTGTTACTGAGGCTATTTTAAATGATCTATCTATATTTGTGAACTCATCCTGTTAATAAATTGTATTTTTTTTATACGGTACCTACGTCTTTTGCCTACTCTTCTAAGAGAAACGAACCTGTGTGACCTAATAACAAACTTTGGGGTTTATTTCTATTTCCTGGGCGTAACTCCCCCAGGTGGCGTAGTCAAATTTTCTACAAGTGGATGAACTTGGGCTTGTGTATTAACCTGCAGCGACCCTCGCCACACATGCAGCGCTGGGCTCTGTTGTTGTCGGTACATCAGTATGACATCAAGTACAGGAGATCCAAGCAGCACTGCAACACAGATGGACTATCCAGGTTGCCTCTGCCGGACACGCCACCAGAAGGCAGTCAAGCTGACATCTTTTACTTTAAGGAAGTGCAGAGTACACCTGTCACTGCAGCTCAAGTGATATGATTCACAAGAACTGACCCAGTTTTGTCAGACGTTTTGGCCTGGATCTCTCATGGCAAGAGAGGAGAGATAACAAACAACTTCAAATCTTATCTGGTTTGACAAAATGAGCTCACAGTACAATCTGGCTGCCTACTATGGGGTTATCATGTTATTATACCCCAACCTCTGAGGAACCTTTTGCTGAAATAACTTCATTCAGGCCACGCGGGAATAGTGAGGATGAAAGAGATGGCCCGCAGCTACTTCTGGTAGCCTGGTATAGATGCAGAGATCAAAAAGGAAGCAAGGGGTTTACCAGATTGATAGAATGTAAGAAATATGTCACAGATAGCCCCTTTGCACCCATGGGACTTTCCAGAAGAGCCATGGCAAAGAATACATATCGACTTCGCAGGACCAATGGAGAGCCATATGTTTCTGGTGATTGTCGATGCTCACAGCAAATGGCCGGAGGTAGCAGTTATGAACAGCACATCTTCTGAGAAAACCATCTTAGATCTGTGTTCAGTCGTTTTGGGATACCACAGCAGCTTGTAAGCGATAATGGCCCCCAATTGGTGTCTGAAGAGTTTCAGTCCTTCCTGCGCATCAGAGAACACATCCGATCTGCGCCTTATCACCCATCCACCAATGGCCTGGCTGAACGATTCGTCCAGACTCTGAAGAAGGCTCTAAAGAGATCGCAGGGTAAGGGTTCCCTAAACCAGCGATTTAACACTTTTCTGTTGTCTTATAGGAACACGCCACATGCAGTCACTAAAGTCTCTCCACCTACAGCACTGCTGAAATGACAACTACGCAGCAGACTGGACCTGCTGAGACCAACAGGAACCAAGCAGATTGTCCTGTCACAACAGCGAACAGAGGTGACAGCGTACTTGCTCATAATTATGGAAAGGGAGCAGAATTGGTACTCACAACCATTCTTGCACAAACTGGTTCTGTTTCGTACATTGTTGAAACTAAAGACAATCAGACATGGAGGAGACATGGAGGAGACATGTTGACCAGTTATTGTCTTCAGCAACCTTCAGTGATGACCCCTGTGATTTGGAGGCCCAACAACAAAAACAACTGCAACTCCCATCTCACATCAACCCGGGTCAGGATGTATTAACAGAAATCTTGCCCACACCACCTGCTAGTGAACCTCGGGTAAGCGTTACTTCTGAGAATACATCTCCTATACCAGCTACACCAGTGACTGTTACAGACACTAAAGTAAAAACACCACCTGTGCCTCCTCTCCATTGTTATCCGACTAGAGTGCAGAAATCACCACAAAGACTGGATCTCTAGTTAGTGGGTTACCCACGTCCTTGGGGCAGAATAATCCCCAGGGTTCAGCCAGGGAAACGAGACAGTCTACCCTCTTTCCCTAGTGTTAGAATTTATGTGCGTATATATATATATATATATATATTTAAAAGTGTTTATATCTAGGGGTGTAACGACAAATCGATTAATGGATCGATTCTGTGATTTTCCTAATGCATCACGACACTCAAATGCTCACAAAGAAGACCGCTTGTCCGTTCAACTGAGCGGTACGTTGGCCCAGATCCGGCCCACATCTGGCCCGCATGGATTACACACGGGCCGAATCTGGGCCAAAACTATGTTGCTGTCTGGGTATAGTTCGCATAATCATCAATAAAGTGTATTCTGAGATCTGAGGTCTTATATCACTGTATTAGTTCACTGAGGCACGTTAGGCGTCGTTGGGGAATCCTGGAGTGTGACGTATGAGTGGAACCCCAGTATTACTGCACAGCATAACACAAGCCATGATACAGAGTTACAGGAACTAAACAACCGAAAGCAACATATGTCTTCCTCAGATGTAATGTTAGTTCTGTACTTCAGCGTTGGGTAAAAGAGCATTATAATCTCCTTTGTGGTAGAGAAAGCTGCTTGCATGTAGGCTGCGGGAAACAGCGAAGATGTTGAATTAAACATACACACAATCAGTGTTTTCACATGTTTATACCGGCCCGGATAATCAAAACTTATACTTAGTGCTTGCTCCATTTCTGCAAATCAGTTTTTCTAAATGAATGACTTGATCCACATATGGCCTTCATCAACAGCCGCTTGCGCCACCTGCTGGTGAGCAGCTGATATCAGCTGGAGATCACGTATCGGTGCTCTACTGCTATTCCTGCGGTTCCCGGATGTGCAATGCTGAATTTTCTGCTGAATTTTATCCTTTTTTTATTTTTTATTTTTTATTCAATGCTTTGAACAATACCACAGAAAGGCATTCATAACAGGGAGATTTACAAATAAAGACTGAGATTACACTCAATTTTCATTCACACTCTACATCATATAACACATTAAATTTAACATACAATAAAAATAAAAAAGAAATAAAAAAATAAAAAAGTAGGGGAGTAGGAGGTTTTCACATTGTGAAACCAAAATCCTCTAATAAGGTATACAAATATCTTGCTTTGGGACTTTTCCTCCCTCTTAACGTCTCCAAATATATTACAAATTCCTCTTTAAACACCACTAAACGTGGGGGAGTTTTGAAAAATTGACATTTATGAATATAAAATTTTTAGCAAAAGCAACCAATTATTTAATACATAGGATATCTTTTTATCCTTAAATAACGAGCCAAATTTAACAATTTCCCACGAGAGGATCAGTCTTAATGGTAATCTTTGGTGAATCCAACAGAATGCATCATTCCAGAATGTTTGTACCAAATTACACTGAAAAAAATAAGTGTTCAACTGTTTCTATCTCCAAATTGCATAATTGGCATATGTTAATCCCCAACATTAAATCTTACTTGCAGGATAAATGTGATTCATAATTTTAAAGTGCACCTCTTTACATTTAGGGTTGACAGGGAATGTAAGAAAATTGGTTCTAATTTCAGACACTTTTTTCTTATCAAAATGACCAAATATACAAGATTTTTTTTACAGGTCCTGGAAAACAACGTTGTAATAGACAATTCCTCAAAAATCTGTTAGAACATTTTTTATCCGAAAGGTTAACATTTTCTATCATAAGATCAGGTATTTTGGGAATTATTGTTGAATATTTTATTTGTTCCTTTACTAAATTAATCATCAGCAATGGTATACTCTTAATAATTTTATCGTACATTTTAGGAGAGCAACTTACATTGTATTTACCACAAATATCATCATAACTTAATATATTCCCTAAGTTATCCATAACATGTGTTAGTGACCATATACCTTTCTTCCACAAATCATCAATAAACAGAGATTTTCTATTCACCAAAATACATCTGTTATATGGACTAAAATTGTGTTTAAAAATCAGTTTCCAGTATAATAGTACTTGTTGATGGAAAGCAGAAAGTTTTATGGAGAGTTTAGACAATTCAAAGTCGCATTGTAACAAAAAATTAATACCACCACATTTTTTTAATATAGCTGTAGGAATCTGAAACCAAAATGAAGATTCATTATTTATGAAAGAATGTAACCACTTAAGTTTGATGACCCCATTCATAATATCAAAGTCAATTGTTTTAAGACCACCCTCTTCATAATCTTTAATCATATCACTTTTACGTATATAATGACTTGTCATTTTCCATATGAAATCAAAATTTTACTTATTATTGCCTTTATCTTCTTAGCAGACACTGCTAAAGAAAAACATGTATAGATGAATCTAGAAAGACTTTCAACTTTTGTTTATAAGATTCTACCAAAGATCGTTATGTCTCTCTGCAACCAATTGTTCATTATTAATCTACATTTCTCTAGATTATTATCAACATTTAAGTTTTCTGAATTATCTGTTTTCTTAGATAACCAAATACCTAAGTATTTAATTTCATTTTTGGTCCCACTTTATATTAGGTGGCCTTAACTACTATGCACTTACATTTAAATTAGTAATTTGGTACAATGCACTTATTGTGTACATACAGGTTTTTACATTGTACGTATATTTTTAAAAATACCTATATGTAATTACATCTGTAATTAATTTCTGTAATTACATTTATAATTATACTGTTGACACACATTTACATCTTAACCCACCCTTAAACCTACCCATACCAACAAACCTGTCCCCAACCTTACCCGTATCCCACCTCAATAGCAGCAATAGTGTTTTGCAATACAATATGAACACAATAAGTACATTGTACTTGTTTTTTGATGTAAGTACATAGTTGTTAAGGCCAGCTAATATAAAGTGTGACCTCATTTTTTACTGGGATATTATATAATGAAATACTAGTGTAATCATGGGTAGCCAATAGCTCACATTTTGACATATTCAACCATAAACCTGAAGCTTTTGAAAAAATCATTATAGACTGGAGTGCTAAGGGAATTTGCTGTTCATTATTTAGAAAAAGAGTCGTATCATCAGCAACTTGACTGATAATAAAATTATTCCCTTCTAAGTTGATGCCCGATATGTTGCCCAATTTAATTAAAATAGATAACATTTCTGCAACCATTATAAAAAGTAAAGGTGAACAACCACAACCTTGTCTAATACCTCTTTTGACCGAGAATTTTGAACATGTACCTTGAGTAAGAGCTACAGAGCTGTTTATGTCTTTATAGAGCATTCTAACAATATTTATAAATTTTGGATCAAAACCAAAGTGTTTAAGAGTTTGAAAAATAAAAGAGTGTTCCACCATGTCAAAGGCCTTATAGAAATCCAAAAATAAAATAAATCGATCTTCTTCAATTAAATGATTATATTCAATCAAATCAAAAATTAACCTAATATTATTATGAATTGATCTATCCTTTAAAAATCCTGATTGTGTCACACTGATAATTTGTGATATTCCAGTTTTCAATCTAGAAGCCAAAGTCATAGTAAATACTTTGTAATCTGTGTTTAGAAGTGTCTAATCATCTCTTATCTTTCCCTGGTTTTGGTAACAAAATTATAAGGCCTTGTTTCATAGTTGGTAAAAGTTCATCATACCTTATACACTCCTGTAAATCTTCCAACAAAAGAAATTTTAGATTCTCCCAAATTTTTTTATAAAATTCTGTGGTTAAACCACCAGGACCTGGTGATTTACCATGTTTGCTCTGTTTAACAGCTGCATCAAGTTCTTGTATGGTTATGTCTGATTCACAAACTTCTTTAAACACATTATCAGTCGACGGGATATTATTTTTTTATCATCTGAAAAAAAGAATTGGCATTACTAGGGGAAAATGATGATGAATACATTTTAGAGTAGAATTTAAACACCTCATTTGCTATTGTGTTATGATCTGAATGTTCTACTTGATTCACAATTAAACAATTAATCGAATTTCTTTCTTGACGTCTTTTTTCCAGACTGACAAAATATGAACTATTTTTTCCCCCTCTTCCAGCCACTTAGCCCTGGATCTCACATACGCCCCTTTTGCCTTTTTAATATAAAATTAATCTAAAATGGAATGTAGCTTAATAAGTTTTTGTCTCTCCTCTTCTGACATATTAGGTTGACAGCAACATTTATTAATCTCTTGAATCAACTGAAATTATTTTTCTTGTTTCTTCTTTAACAGATTTTTGCTAAATGTAATTGAATACTCTCTCAATTTATGTTTTAAGTATTCCCATTTAATACCACTCTGCATTCTTTTTACTTTAAATTCAGCTATTATTTTTTTAATATAAGCACAAAATTTATTATGACTTAGTAAATCTGCATTAAATTTCCAATATCCTTTAGTTTTAGAAGATTTCTCATTTTGTTCTAAGTTTAAACTGATTACACTATGATCTGTTAGGGGGGCACCTGAAATACTACAAACCCGATTCCAAAAAAGTTGGGACACTGTACAAATTGTGAATAAAAACAGAATGCAATGATGTGGATGTTTCAAATTTCAATATTTTATTCAGAATACAACATAGATTACATATCAAATGTCTAAAATGAGAAAATGTATCATTTTAAGTGAAAAATAAGTTCATTTTAAATTTCATGGCATCAACACATCTCAAAAAAGTTGGGACAAGGCCATGTTTTCCACTGTGTGGCATCCCCTCTTCTTTTTATAACAGTCTGCAAACGTCTGGGGACTGAGGAGACAAGTTGCTCAAGTTTAGGAATAGGAATGTTGTCCCATTCTTGTCTAATACAGGCTTCTAGTTGCTCAACTGTCTTAGGTCTTCTTTGTCACATCTTGCTCTTTATGATGCGCCAAATGTTTTCTATGGGTGAAAGATCTGGTCTGCAGACTGGCCATTTCAGTACCCGGATCCTTCTTCTACACAGCCATGATGTGGTAATTGATGCAGTGTGTGGTCTGGCATTGTCATGTTGGAAAATGCAAGGTCTTCCCTGAAAGAGACGACGTCTGGATGGGAGCATATATTGTTCTAGACCTTGGATATACCTTTCAGCATTGATGGTGCCTTTCCAGATGTGTAAGCTGCCCATGCCACACGCACTCATGCAACCCCATACCATCAGAGATGCAGGCTTCTGAACGGAGCGCTGATAACAACTTGGGTTGTCCTTTTCCTCTTTAGTCCGGATGACATGGCGTCCCAGTTTTCCAAAAAGAAGTTCAAATTTTGATTCGTCTGACCATAGAACACTTTTCCACTTTGAAACAGTCCATTTTAAATGAGCCTTGGCCCACAGGACACGACAGCGCTTCTGGACCATGTTCACATATGGCTTCCTTTTTGCATGATAGAGCTTTAGTTGGCATCTGCAGATGGCATGGCAGATTGTGTTTACCAACAGTGGTTTCTGGAAGTATTCCTGGGCCCATTTAGTAATGTCAATGACAGAATCATGCCGATGAGTGATGCAGTGTCGTCTGAGGGCCCGAAGACCACGGGCATTCAACAAAGGTCTTAGGCCTTGTCCCTTACACACAGAGATTGTTCCAGATTCTCTGAATCTTTGGATGATATTATGCATTGTAGATGATGATAACTTCTAACTCTTTGCAATTTTTCTCTGAGAAACTCCTTTCTGATATTGCTCCACTATTTTTCGCCGCAGCATTGGGGGAATTGGTGATCCTCTTCCCATCTTGACTTCTGAGAGACACTGCCACACTGAAAAGCTCTTTTTATACCCAATCATGTTGCCAATTGACCTAATAAGTTGCAAATTGGTCCTCCAGCTGTTCCTCATATGTACATTTAACTTTTCCGGCCTCTTATTGCTACCTGTCCCAACTTTTTTGGAATGTGTAGCTCTCATGAAATCCAAAATGAGCCAATATTTGGCATGACATTTCAAAATGTCTCACTTTCAACATTTGATATGTTATCTATATTCTATTGTGAATAAAATATAAGTTTATGAGATTTGTAAATTATTGCATTCCTTTTTTATTCACAATTTGTACAGTGTCCCAACTTTTTTGGAATCAGGTTTGTACATTTAGTTGCATAACTTGAAAGAGTATCAGATCCTAGCCAATAATCGATTCTCGATTTTGAAGTGGCATTTGGTTTGAACCACGAAAAGTTTCTGGAAGTGGGGTTTAATTTTCTCCATATATCAGTTAAAGAATTTGATAAACAGAAATCATTAATAATATAGTTCATATGAGAACTACTAAATTTAGAAGGATGTCTATCCATAAATTCGTCTGGTGTCATGTTAAAATCTCCACCAATTAAAACATATTCTGTAGGATATCTAACTTTGAGGTCATTTATGACATCTGTTACTGTTTCCAGAAGATCCTTATTCTGAGAGCGGACATTATATCCATATATATTAACCAAGATGAAAATATTTCATCTAATTGTAAGACTACTGCGAGCCAATGACCATCTATATCCGCCTTGTGAGTAATAATTTTACCAGGGCATTTATTCATGCAAACAGCGACTCCTGCAGATTGACTTGACCCATGACTGAATAACATGTCATCCCCCACTGTTTCTTCCAAAAGGCAGCATCTTTCGATTCTGAATGAGTTTCTTGTAAAAACAGTGTGATTTTTGACTTTTGCAAAATAAAAAAAATTGCCTTTCTTTTAACGGAATCCTTTAAACCCCTACAATTCAAGGATGAAAACGAGATGTTAGATTTTAACGTGAACATGAACAAAAGAACAAAAAAAAGGAACTATGAATTGAAATTTACAGAAATAAGAGTACAGTCTGTTGCAACACAGCCTAAAATGTTAAGTTTGTGAGATAGAAAACAAAGTTCCTTTTCAGTCCATCTCACTTCATATCAACAAGAAATAGTCCATACCCACTCAAGAAATACGTTTACCATCAATGTACCCAAATGGGCCTCTGAAGCCAGCTGCTTTGCCTTCCTTCCTGGCTTGTTCGATTCTTGGCCATAACTCACATCTTAAAAGTCTATCTTCCTTCATCAAATCCTCCGCAAAGCGTATGCCAGCTTCCTTGCACACCGAAAACGTCTTGGTTCTTTTCCACATTTCGTCGCGGACCATCCTGCGGGCGAAGAGAATGATCACCTCTCTGGGACGACTGGCCTCCTTCCTTCCCACCCGATGCACGACATCCACAGCCTCCGACATGCTAGCAGCAAACTCCGGCATTATCTTGCCAAGAAGTTGAATCACATCCTCTCTTATCCGCTCACTGGAGTTCTCCTTGAGACCTTTTATATGAAGACACCACCTTCTTTTGTACCATTCCTCTTCCAACACACGGACTTTCAGATCATTATTGACTTCAGTGAGTGTTTCAATTTGTTTTTCCATCGTTTTGATTTTGTCTTTGCATTCTTTTAACTCCAGTGCGTTAATTTGGACGGATTTGGCGACGCTAGCAATCATCGCACTGTGTTTCTTCATTTGCATGCTTATTTCCTCATGCTGTACATCTACCTTGGATCCAAGTGCTTTGATCGCATCCAATATAGCCGAATTGGATACTTCATTTTCCTCACTTTCTGTTGGATTTTTGTGTTTTTTACCTTTCTGGGGTTTACATGGTGTGGGTGGGTCAGAGTAAGTACCTCGCTCCCTTTTGCTTGAACCTACGGTTATGTCCATAGCGTAACAATGTTCCTCCACATCAATCATGATTTCAACAGCTTAGGGTATGTTTAACTAACGAAATTAGCAGGTAAGAATGGAATATTACTTGTCAAACTGAACAAACTCTGGATTAAATATGAGAGCATGTAATAAATGTGACTACTCAGTGCGCCATCTTGCCGTAAATCCTCTGCTGAATTTTAACCACTGAATTTGTGGCAGCGAATTTGGAAAGTGAAATAAAGTGACCAAAATTTGCCTGTCGAATATTATACATCTTATTTTTTAAACAGATTAAACATTTTGGAAGTGAATTCTGGAAGGTGAATATGAATTGTTGAATTTTTAATTATGAAAATGTGTGTGAAATATTTTGAATTGAAATATTCACAGCTTAAATAAACAACTGTGTTAAATTTCAGGACCTAAAAATGCAAGCCTTGGAAATACAAGGCATTAAAATGCAAGCACTGGTAATTGCAATGCATCTTTTTTCGATTTGTGGAATTCAGCATGCTTTATGTTTCAAAAACTATTGTCAATATTCTGCTTCCATATGGGTGGCTTCATATCAGCTTTACAGTATTTAGTAAAGCTAAGAAATAGAAATAGTGTGTTGAAATAGTGTCATTCTCCTCTGGCCTGACAAAATCAGCAGTTTAAATCTAGGCTAAAGCAGAGTCAGATTGTGCAGAGGACTCATCTGGTTCCTGTGGTCTTGTCCCGATGGCCGTCTAGGAGACAGGGTCTTCACTGGGGATCAGTCTCTGTGGTTCATCTAGTTGTCCTCGTCTCCGCTGACGTTCAGGGCTGTAGAGGTCATCTCTAGGTGCTGATCCACCATCTGATCGGGGGCCTGTACCATGAAGCCGGATTAACTGGCTAGCCAGGTAAGTTTCAGTTTAGTTTGCCCCAACTCTGGGTTTTAGGTACCATGAAGGTAGCTCGGCTTTAAGCGTTGTTTGTCGCCATGGTATCTTATGCTGCACGGCTAACCTGCTCCGGGGCAGGTTATGTTCTGGATTTGAGATCTCAGACTGAAATTCGACCAATCAGCTGTGATCAAAGAAACATATAGGTGATGTCACATATCCCAGTGTCGGTTGCAATGGCTTCACCTTTTCTACCAAATCCTGTGGACATCTCCGCACAAATTGTTAGACGTGCACTTCGTAGAGAAAGAGTTTTTAGGGACAGACAAAATCCCCTAGCTTTTCCTGATACTTACTTGTATGAAAGATACAGATTCTCCGCGGAAGGAATCTCTTATATTTGCGAACTTCTTGAGCCGCACATATCAAATGTGACACGTCGAAGTCATGCTCTTACTGTACCGCAAATGGTATGCATTGCGTTGTGTTTTTTTGCAAGCGGTACGTACTTGTATGCGGTCGGTGATGCAGAGAACCTTGGGAAAAACACGGTTTGTCGAACCATTCGCAAGGTAGTCCTCGCACTGCAGGGGTACATGAATAGCTTCATAGTGTTCCCTGGACATTTATCGACCATGTCCATAAAAGAGGGCTTTTATAAAATTGCCGGTAAGATTGATAGGGTGACACTACATGAACAGATTTACTTTTAGACATTCACTTTTTTTCTCCCCAGAAAGCAGATTTCACTTAGAACACTTAAATTATACAATACAGTACATGTTCTTATTCTAAATCTTTTAACAAATATATTAATCTTATGATAGGATTCCCTAGAGTCATAGGAGCAATAGACATACAGTCAGCCACATGTACAACTTTTAAAAGGTAGTAATGCATTGCACACATACCCAGTGTCACTTGCTTAGAGGAGCCAGCACCAGGGTCAGATTGTTAGGGTCTTATTGCTACTCAGAGCCAGCTCCTCTGCTACAGTGTATTCTGGGGGAGGTGGCCCTCCCCCAGTTTTCCAAATGTCACACTTTTTTCTGTTTGCTGCAAAAAAGTTTTTGTGAAAATGTTCACGAAAATAATAAAAGGTTATGGTAAATACTCACCACTTTGAATGATATTTTTATATTTTGTCTTTATCTGCTGCCAAGAACGTTTGTAGTTGGGGTTGCATCTAAAAATCAATGAATAACCTATTAATCTATATGACGTAGGCCTAATATACAGTCACATTTTTATACACAAATACGTTTATACATACAGTATACGTACACACACACACACATTTTAATTTAAGCATTAATACATTTTTAAAATAAACCTAACTGTTAACATACTTCTAATGCACAATGAAGTAACATGAGTAACTTGAAGAACTAACGGAATTAACATTAGATTAATAAATGCTGAAAAACTATCGTTCATTGTCAATTCATGTTAGCTAATGCATTACGTTCTCTAAACAAATACAACCTTATTGTAAAGGCATCATATACACGCGCGCACACACACATCATTTTTAATTAATATTGAACGTATATTTGTTTAACTTACGCATTAACGCAATCAGCGATCTTTTTCCAACATTCTTCTCTTGCTTTGGCAGCAGATATAGTATTACTGCGTGCTTGAAACACATGTTTATATTCTTCATACTTATGAATAATTATTTCTTGCTCCTCCGCAGAAAAATATACAGCTCTCGCTCTATCCATATTGAACGCGATTGGTTGTTCGGTGCCGACGTCACTCTTTTATGTGCACGCGCCCGTGGAGTAATCATAGCTTAAGGATCAAAGCCCGAGTTGACAGAGAAAGTTGATGAGCTGCTTCATGGTACCAATTAAGCCTGATTGCATCGGTTTGGTTTTGTCAACTCAAAACTAATCCTGTAACCCCGAGTTTGTTTAGCCACCATCACGGTACAGGCCCCTGGATACGGACTGGATCCGAGTGGCTGCAGTGACCATCTGATCTGGATAGAGTCTAGATCTGGGTGGCTATGGTGACCTCGGAATAAGAAAGAAACAGACTAATATTAGCGTAGATGCCATTCTTCTAACGATGTAACAAGTACATTGGGTGTTTTAGGAAGTGTTCCCGGTTCCGGTTGACCTAATTAATGCAGCCTAGCAATCCTTTAACGGATTTGAATTATAGAATTATATGCGATAGTGTTTTATGTGTAAGCCAGGTTCAAGAGATGGGTCTTTAATCTAGATTTAAACTGACAGAGTGTGTCTGCTTCCCGAACAGTGTTAGGCAGATTGTTCCAGAGTTTGGGCGCTAAATAGGAAAACGATCTCCTGCCTGCGGTTGATTTTGATATTTTAGGTATTATCAAATGGCCAGAGTTTTGAGATCGCAGCGGACATTAAGGACTATAGTGTGATAAGACCTCACTCAAATACTGAGGTGCCAAATCATTCAGGGCCTTATAGGTAATTAGCAAGACCTTAAAATTTATAAGATGTTTAATAGGGAGCCATACTTCCTGGTTCTAGTAAGAACTCTAGCTGCTGAATTTTGAACCAGCTGGAGTTTGTTTATTAAATGTGCAGAGCAACCACCCAATAAAGTATTACAATAATCTAGCCTCGAGGTCATGAACATTAACATGAATTAATGTTTCTGCATTTGACATTGAGAGCATAGGTCATAATTTAGATATATTTTTAATATGGAAAAATGCAGTTTTACGAATGCTAGAAACATGTTTTTCGAAGGAAAGATTGCTATCAAAAAGTACGCCTAGGTATGAGGGCAACCTGGCATACGGCTCCTGGTTGACCCAAGAGTGATGCCTACATATCAACTGCCTCAAAATGATGGCAGTTTGTCTAGCCCTGAAAACCTTCTCACCTGCCTTAAAGGGGCACCACTTCCTGGTCCGGTCAGCCAACACGACAGTGGTGGCCTTTATCAACCGCCAAGGCAGCCTCAGGTCACATCCCCTTCACATGATGACCCGACATCTCCTGCTTTGGGCACAGAGAAAACTCCTCTCAGTACGAGTGGTTCATGTGCCAGGCACACTGAACCAAGGATCTGATATGTTGTCAAGGGACAATATAGATCCAGGGGAATGGAGGCTACATCCCCAGATGGTTCAGATGATCTGGTCAGTTTTCGGCAGGGCAGAGGTTGACTTCTTCGCCTCCGAAGACAGCTATCACTGCCCAATCTATTTTTCGAGACAGCGGAATGCTCTGTCCCACGATTGGCCCAACAGTGGCCTGTACGCCTTCCCTCTGATCGCCCTGCTACACCAGGTTATCAGGCGAGTCAGGGACACAAAGTGCTCTCTCCTCCTTGTGGCCCCTTTCTGGAGAAACCAAGTCTGGTTTCTGGAGATGATCAAGCTGCTATCTGCAGCACCGTGGTCAATACCACTGAGGAGAGACCTTCTCTCGCAGGCACAAGGCAAGATTTGGCATCCCCAGCCAGAACTGTGGAGCCTTCACGTCTGGCCACTGGACAGGACTCTAGTCAACTCCCAGCGAGAGTCACTTAAACCATTTTAGAGGTTAGAGCTCCATCTAGATGCCTCTATACCCTCAAGTCATCAGTCTTCAGTGACTGGTGTTTAGCACGGAACCAGGATCCGGTATCATGTGACGTGTCCCACGTGCTAATGTTTTTTTTAGAAAAAGAGCTGCTGGATAAGGGGCGTACCCCTTCCACCCTCAAGGTCTATGGGGCAGCCATTGTGGCAAATCATTCTCTCGAGGCTGGCGGGACAATTGGTAGAAATGACTTGGTCATTAAATTTCTTAGAGGCACTCGGCGGTTAAACCCTCTGTGCCCTAAGACGGTACTAGTATGGGACTTGTCTACAGTCCTGAGAGCTCTCAAGAGCTCCCCCTCTGAGCCGTTTCAAACAGCTGGCTTAAAGGTCATGACACTCAAAAAAACTGCTTTTGGCCTTGGTGTCAGTTAAGCTTGTAGGGTACTTGCAAGCCCTCTCTGTCAGTGCTTCCTGTCTTGAGTTTGGACCCAACGACTGTAAAATCGTTCTCCAGCCGTTACGTGCTACGTACCAAAGGTTTTCTCAACTCCGTTTAGAGCCCAGGTCATTTCCCTCTTAGCCCTCTCTGAAACAGAAGGCCGAACAAGGTCCCAACTTGCTATGCCCTGTCAGGGCACTGCGAGTTTACATTAAGCGCTCGGAGTCATTCAGACAGTCTGAGCAGCTTTTTGTGTGCTTTGGAGGCCACTCTAAAGGGCTGCCTGTCACAAAGCAAAGGCTATCCCATTGGATAGTAGACACTAAAGCTCTGGCTTATGCCTCAGCTGGCTTGCAATGCCCTTTGGGTGTGAGGGCCCATTCCACCTAGCGGAATGGCCTCCTCTTGGGCCTGGTCCAGTGGGATCTCTATTGGGGAGATTTGTGCGGCCGCTGGAATCTACCTTTATTAGATTCTACAATTTGGACATTCCTGCCCTACAGGCGCGGGTCTTATCTGCTTAATGCTTCCTTTCCCTCCCCCGCCCTCGGGTGGGGAGAGTTATCTCAAGTAGACCTCGGAACGTTCCCAGGTCTCTTTGTGGCTCAGGCTTATGGAGCCCTTGCTTGAGTGTTCCTGGGCTGAGCTCATGGAGCAGGCTAAGCTCTGCATCTGCTTATAGCATGGCACTACTGGATACGTTCCCCAAGCGGTCGTCAATGACCCTGAGATAAGGGAACGAGCGTTGCGTAACTGGCCGTGCTATGGTTGCACCTGAATCGATGGCTGTTGCTTCAGACGTTGATTCTGATGAAATGGCGCTCTGGGCCAACTTATATAGCAGTCGGCTCCACCCCATTTGGCAGGCTCAAGCGCCATTGGTTTGTGCAACTACATAAACGTAAAAAAAATCAGGCTTCAGTAACAGAGAAAACAGGAGTTCCCCAAGCAATTGTCAATGATGATGCAACGCTCGTTCCCTTATCTCAGGGAACCGAGGTTATGTTCATCAGTTAGCGGCAGCGCAAGAAGCGAGCAGAGAAAAAGGTAGGCCTACTCCTCTCAGAAAACGTACAAATAAAGATCATTTTAGATGTTTAATTACTGTTTGGAGCATTGGGATCGCTAGACGAGGGCTTAATGATCTATTTTTTTTTTTGAAAACCTGACATTCAACCAAAACCGAAATCTTTCACTTTTTTTGTCTGTTGCTCAAAATTAGCCCTTGGGCATTCCGACTCATTTTGCTTAATTTTTTTTTAACACATACTCTTTCACTTGTAATTGAGTATTATTTCAGCAATGTAACAGTACTTTTAATTGAGTGCAAATTTTCAGTACTCTTTCCAACACTGTGTATTTTTGACATAAAAGACTTATTTTTAAAATCATTAAAAAACTTTCCCCAGACTTTTGAAGAATAACAATATATATAAAACTACACATTATTTTTTATATATTAATAATAAATCACTGAATTGTGAGTCACTAAATTGTAACAACATTCATTCATTTTAAGTCACTAAGGATCCAGTGTGCACAGACATTTTGTTATTTTAAAGAGAGAAAATGAAAATATTTTCAGCCCTGGTAATAATTTAGAACATTATCCTTTTCTTTTAAGGATTATTATGTTATAATGAGGCCCTTTTAAGGTGAATTGAGGGGGATTTGATACATCTGTTGTAATAATACCACAGATTTCCTGCCAGAGCTGTAAGCACCTCCAGGACCGCCACCACCACCATCATCATCATGAGATATAAAAAAAACATTGCTACAGTCCTGTGTTATTGCACCCAAAGCCAATCTGATGGGCACCTCCTCATTGTTGGACATTTCAGTGGTTGTCCTACATGGAAGCTGCTTCAAAGAGGCCAGAGTGGAGTGCCATGTTTTCAGATGATACCTTTGATAACAGCTATTCATCTTCATTGGCTGGAACAAGCCTTAGAGTGATCAAGGCACGCTAGGCCCTTTTATACCTCATATCTGTGGGGAGGGCAAGACTAAACGACATGGAAAACCTTCATGTCTGTGCAGGTTTCTCAAAACATCCCTCAGATTGTGTGCCACACTGGTCTCTCCGTTTGACTCGTGTGATAGTCGCTGTTAGTGTGTGTATGTTTGTGTCTGACACAGATGCATACTCTTCAATTCTTTGTACAATGTTTTTGAATGTAAGTGTTGGTGCCAGTGCATCTGTGTAAAAAATACAGTGTGTTTTTCATAATTAACTCTCTGATCATTTAAAAGCCATTCACAGTATAATGTTACATCCAAAGCACCATGAGTGTTTGACCTTTGACCCTTAGTCATAATTCTATAGGACAGTCCTCTTTACGTCACTATGTTTATTCATGACTTAATAATGCAGCAACCTGTGAATTATTTAACATTATCTACCATTATCTTTGGAAATAATTATATTCTTGTTTTGAAGTAAAAAAAAAAAGATTTTTTCTTCTGTGGTATAATCATTCAGGATTATTATAGTTACAAAAGCTAAAACTAAAACTATAAAAGCACATTTTCGTTACTTGAAAAAAATGTTATAAATTAACATTTCAGTATCTATATATATATATATATATATATATATATATATAAACATTTGTAAAACAAAAACAACAAAATGACAAATTTAAAAATGAAAATGAAATTGAAAAAAATATTAAATGAAAAATAATCTTTTATGAAAAGTCATTTTAAATGATAACTGAAATTTCTTATGTGTGTTTCTCTTTTTCACTCTATAAATGAACCAACATATCAAGACATTTTACCCACAAATGCTGTGGCAACATCTTATTGTAAATCTTCCTCTAATCTTTCAAAAAGGATTCTATTCTAGTAAGCACTCAAAATGAAGAGTGTTGATGGGTACAGGATTTCAAAGCATGTTTTGTTATTTCAGGACACTTGACAAAACTCCTTTAAGAGGAAGAAAAAAAAAACCTAAACAAGCATTGAACCACTGAAAGTGCTTCAACACATTTGTCATTGTGCAAACTTTAATCTTCAGCAATCTTTTTTTATGAAAAGCTTTTTTGTTTATCATGCAGTTCCATATCTGTAACTGTTTTCCTGTCAGTATCAAGTAGGACTGTTAAAAGCCTTTGATGTGGGCATAATTTGGCACAATGTATCCACTCTCCCCTCTTATGTTGGTCTAACCTTTGACGTATCGTTTGACGTCCAGTTATTTTTTGAGACAGACGACTTCAGAAAAATGTTTTTGTATTTTTTATCCTGTTTTACATTGGCTGGTCCTAGCAGCTATCCAGTCATGCTTTCAGGCACGCAATTGGCGGAAATTGGTAAATAACAGGTGACAAGTGATGAGCTATTTTTGGCCAGTAAATGGTCTAAACAAACCAAAATAATAGGGTTAACACCCGTGTTAGTCACAAGTATCGCTTCTAAGGTATCGATGGAGAGACAAAAGAGTCTGTTAGCAGGGAAGGAGACAGAAATGGTATTCGGAAGTCTTTGTGTTATTTAAGCATTTGTGTTTTTGTACAGTGAATAACTTCTTTGAATAATAATGATCAATCAGTTCAACAACACTGTGATGCTGAGATGAAGCTGATTACATCTCTGACATCTTTTGTCTTTGAAGTGAGTAAAATCTCAATGATAACAGAATAATTACATCACTGTCAGTTCCTGTGAAACACGTCAACATTCAAGTTCTCAGTTTTCACTCTCTAAATTCAAAAAGGTGCTTTGCAACAATTACCACCAAAGTTAATAACAAGAAAACGTAAGAAAAAAAAAAGACAGCAGAGTAAAGTTAGATCCTATCCAATTAAATTAATCCTGTGGCATGATGGGACTGCAGCTGACCTGGGGAAGTTGTGGCCTAATGGTTAGCGAGTTAGACTTGTATTCCAAAGGTTGTGAGTTTGAGTCTCAAGCCTGGTACACACCAAGCCGACGGTTGGCCGTCGGGCAGTTTTTGTTTGTCGGTCGACTAAGTTTTTTCAGTGTGTTCCGCGCTGTCGGCTGAAGTTGGTCCTCGTCGGCTTTTTTTCGGCCGATTCGACATGCTGAATCGCCGTCGGAGCTCGTCGGTCAGTCGGGCCATTTGATCATTCTGATTGGCTGTTCAGCTGGCGAACCAGTGCGCGAGAAAGGCACAGAACGGACGTGCTACTTGGCCGTCGGGTGTTGAGCGTCGGCTTGGTGTGTCAGGGCAACTTTGGACCCAGACGCTGCTGACGTGAGCCGACCCCGCAGTCTGCTTTCGTCGCCACTAGTTTGTCGGCGTCGGCGTCGGCTTGGTGTGTACCGGGGTTAAATGCAGAGCATGAATTCAGAGTATGGGTCACCATACTTGACTGTATGTCATGTCACTTTCAGCTGAGGAGAGTTAGAGTTTGAAGTTGAAACTGCTGTATTACTGGCCTTTTTTACCCCCTATTCACCGGGAAGAGCTCACAGGCTCACTGGAGGAAGGCCCCACTTGCTCTGATTGTCGATTTAGGGCTATTATTTCTTTGATGAGGCCCCCTGATATGATGCTTCGTTCTTGGACAATCAGGACTGAGCTGGTGGCAGCAGGCAGACCAACACCACAGGATGAGTGGAGCATCACTCTGATTGGGGCACCTTGCAGGAACAGACAACATGGGGCACAAGACACTGAGGAGTTTCATGGAATTCAAGAAACCGTTACAGCAATTCAGATGAAACACTGAGACTGAAACAAAATGAACCAAAAACAGACAGACAGACATACAGACAGACAGACAGACAGACAGACAGACAGACAGACAGACAGACAGACGATCCCATAAGAACAAATCAAAAGAACCCCAACTTGCATGGTTTGCTTACAGATGTATACTGTTAATGTATACAATACTGTAGGTAATGCTTGAAGGATTTAGGAAATGGCTGTTCTCCCAACATTCAGCCATTGTAAGCTCATGATTAAAAAAATGGTCCACAGTGGCCCTTATTTCATCTGAAAATACACTTGATGCATTATGAACTAGTTCTACCATTTTGCATTTAAAGACTTATTGGAATTAACTAATGCTTAGATGTTCTGGGGATAAGACTATTGTTGACTAATGTATTTTGATCAACATGACATAAGCAATTAATAGGAAACAGCAGATAATTGCACAAAATCAAATGCAGGAATGTGCCAAAGCATTCGGCAATTTGTTCAAAGAATAAAAAATTGCTTTTATAAAACTGCTTTTATGTGCACAAGTGATTTGACAACAATCAAACAAGCAGCTTAGATCATTTCAACTGATCTGAGAAATGTACTTAAGCGACTGTGAAAAACTGTAAAATATGATTAATTGTGCAGCCTTATCTGAACAGAATCAACTGAACTGACTTGTGCTAAATAATGACACTATTGTCTATTCGATCTCCTTTACAGCAGAAGCTGAACTGTTTTCACAGTTGCATTTCCATAACTGATTGTGCTATTTTCTTGTTTATCACTGTGAAGCTGCTTTGACACAATCCGTATTGTATAAAGCACTACAGAAATAAAGGTGACTTGACTTGATTCAATAGACAGACAGACAGACAGACATATTATTAGACAGAATGACAGACAGATTGATGGACAGACTGACAAACTGCCCAGTCTTGTCATGGAGTTTGAACTCTCACTGTATTTGCAGTGTAAAAACACTTATAGAGTATGATGGATGTGTGTAGTTGACCTGTGCTATGCTCAGTCTAAAGACAGGTGTGTAGATGCATGTTGGGAGAAGAAAGGAATCATTGCTTTTTGTATCTGGTCTATCTGCGTGTTTGTCTTGCTTTAGTGTGTCTTCTCTGGCACACTTGGTTTCATCTGTAAGCACTTCAGTATGCATGTACACACAAATACACACTCTGACAGGCTTCTACAGCAAGTCTTTATTTATTGACACCAGGAGTGAGAAATGTGATAGCACACTACATTATGGGTTAAAAGGTTGCATAGCAGTGATTTTGGGGAATTTTTGGAGGAATAAAAAACAAACAAACAAACAAACAAACAAACAAACAAACAAACAAACAAACAAACAAACAAACAAACAAACAAAAAAAGCCCAGCCAAAAACAAATGATTACCAAATAATAGGGTCTGAAATTGCATTATAAATCTTGAAATTAATTTTTAGCAGAGAAAAAGAAGATTAGTTTAATTTAAATGTGCATGCACACAGAAAAAAACAAAACAAAAAACTAGTAAAATAAAAAATAGATCTCTCAATATATTAATTGTTTCGAGACACAAATTAGAGTAAATATAGAAATCATATGGAGTCATCTCCTTAAATATCCTGTTTCTCATGAGAAAGTAATCTCACAAAAAGTGAGAGAAAGTAATCTCTCACTCAAAAGTGATCTCAATGATGTCTTAAAGACTGCTCATAATTGCCCAAATATGAACTCTGAAATCAGTCATAAATTTCAATGAACACAAATATTTCTCATTAACTTCTTCTGAGATATTCTATTCATACTATTATTATGTATTTTATTATATTAATTATAATTACATTTTAATTAGGAAATACTGTATAATTGTATTTATTCACTATTCACATTGTACCATAATTGCGTCATTTTTATTTCAAGAAATTTCAGAAGAAATGTTCTGTAAAAAATTTGATATTTAAGATAAACTTTTTTTTTCATTTTTTATTTTTATCATGCTAAAAAACATTTCACAAAAATCTTGCCAACATGTCCATTATGACTTCTTAATCCTTATTTAACATAACTAATGTACAGGGTCTATCTTACCTTTCAATTACATTGCGGGGTCATTTATTGTCATGCTTTGTCATGTTCACTGTAACTATAAACTCAGGTTATTAGCTGCAATAACAATTAATAGCAGTGTTTATTGACAGGAGCCCTTAAACTTCACCATGTGTAACCCAATGGGGCATAAAATAATTCCCTTTGTAATGTCATGTAATCTCCCTTAGTGATTTGTTGTCTAAAAGAAACGGTTACTAGCTGGGGAAATCTGTTGTTATCTGCTAAAATCTCTCTGCATATCTGTCAGCACTCGTTACAGATGCTGTTTCATACAGGCACACACAAGACATCCCCTGAGTCAGCAGGCATATCTGTTTGTGATCAGAAAATAAGGGCTGTGTGTATGTCTGTGTGTCTGTTTAATCTGATATCTGCTCGAAATATAAAATGCATTGTTGTGGCTGCATTGAAGTAATGATGTTCTTGGGAGGCTCTAGACTAAGATTAGGTTTTTTAATGTAATTTATATGAATTTAACTGCTGTAAACACATAGAGGTCAAGGAAAGCTGTCAGGATACATTCATTCAATACTATTCAAGATTCAAGATACAAGAATATGACCTCATATTTTCTGTTGAAATCAACACTCACAATGAGGTTTTTTCAAGGTTTTTTTCTCTGTCCTGTCAGTGTTTAAATAAATTGTATAATCAGTGAAATAAATCAATGAAATAAATTTATTTTAAGGGTCTGCGTAAGCTTGAAGGTGACAACACCCTGGAGATAAACAATTACTTTCTGACACGCAAACAGTCTATTTAGGAGCTGCTGCCATGTTCAGGCTGAGGCATGCCATCGGCTCCAAAACTATTTTGACAGATGGTGGTTCATGATAAACGAGTCACTTTTTCCTACACAAAGTAAGTATTTCTCGTATCTCATAGACAGTTTTGGCATAAATATCCCCTGTGTATTCATGGAAACCAGTTTGTCAGATGGGTACTTATTTGCTGCTGTGCACATTGTTGTAAAAACTACATGTGTGGCCACTTCAGTCTATACATGTGTGTATTTCATGCACCAGCTAGTAAAAAGGCCTGACCACCATTCCCACATCACAACTGTTTTGATGGAAATGTATCTTTCTTACTCTGCCTCCACTGACAAACACTAGCCATGTTCACACAGCAGCAGCAGTCTCATATCTGACTGCTTATTACATTTACATTTACACACACTTTTGCGGGAGTGTTAACTGCATTCTGTAACCAAACTCACACTGATTCATTTTAAAGACAAACTTACTTTTGGTGAAAATAAGCAGTGAACAACTATTTGTTTAAACATTTTGTGAAGCATATGTGTCTCTTGTGCTTTCATGTGTGGTTTTGGTAACTGACAGAGACAGAGATATAAACTGTCATCTTGCACAGCAGCTGCTCCTGTAATTTTTGTGGTCCAAATGATAAACTTCAAACTCAAAATCATTCGAAACGTACTTGTTCAAGGTGACATTTGTCTATTGTGTCTTTTAGGTGATGCCCTAATCACATTGCTTTGGGTCAATTAATTTTTATTACATATATGAACATAAACATAGAAAAGAAAAAGCAAGACCCCCCAGCATGTCTGCAAGACTAAAAATGGATCAGTCCTTATCTGCCGTTCTCAAAGACAACAAGCTATCAGAGTATCCCTAGCACTGCAGCTCCCGGCCAGGTCAGTGTTGAAAAGTGGCCAGTCTGTTAGAAAAACACAGTGTGTGTAATAAGGCTTCCTGCCGAGAGTTTAGGCACTGTGTAATTCATATAGTGCCGACCAAGAATTTCTTTCACTCAGGAACCACCTCTGCTGCTCCACTTAAAAACCAACTGCCATAATAAGAAATAAGAAATATAACACAGGGTTTTTTTTTTAACTGGTGGTCAGGCAGGACCTGCAGAGTGTTGCTCTGGATCAAGATCTGGGTCTTTGGTTGGGGGATGCATGCACATGTCAGATGTCACGAGGGCTATGAATGGGAGATCAACCCTCCTCCACCCACCCCGGTCTTCCCCAAGCTGTTTATGTAGGCCTGGCAGGATTTCCTGCTACATGATGAAATAATTAGAGGCCTAGCATGAGAGGGCAATGCCATGCCCGAAGTCAGGAGAACCTGTGGAGGGGGGAAACCAAGTCAGATCATTTTGATTCCTGAAAGGTTGGTTTCCATCCTCTCAGGAGCCTATTTATGCACATTATCATTATTTTTTTTGACTGCTGGTGTTTTTTTTTTTAAGCCATTCACCCAAAAAGGTTGTTCACTACCTTATTGACACTGATATTCATCACGTCCCCTGGGCCATGTTGAATTTCTTGGCAGCTTTAAGTATTAAATTATACAGAAATATGGAAGGAACATATATGCTTGTCATTCTGATACAACGTGTTTCAGAAAGTGCAGTGCAAATCACAAAATTATAAAAAATTAAACTTGTCCAGCAGCTGTTGGTAAGTTAATTCACTATTTATTTCTTCTGCTATTAACTTGGTATTCCAAAACATGGAATAAATAAACAAAGTGTGGGATGCAAATGCACACATTGTTTGTTTTAGAAAGCTGAAGTGCTTGGCTCACTACTAGAAGTAAAAATCAGGATAAATAGCCAGAATATCCAAAACTGTGTGCCACTGTTTCACTTCATTATTGTTATATGATATCCTAACAATTACACGAAGAGCTATGGGAAAACATTCAACAGCTACGTCAATACCTTGTGCTGTCCGCACAACTGGAAAAAAAAAACCTTTGCTTGGAAAAGACACGTATGTGTGGTGATGTCATGTATTTGGTGTGCATACAGCTGCAGTGAGGTGAGGAGGCTGCTGGGACAGGTGCTGGGCTTCAGTCTTCTGTGTCTCTCTCATCATAGCTGAAATCATTGTTGGGTAGATTACTGTCACCTCGCCTGCTTCACGCCTGCCTTCCAGTCAAAAGTTGTCTTTTCATCCACACTAGCCTGTTTCGTCTTCACACCTTTGCACAGGATGTCAAGAAATATTGAAAAATATTGCTTTCTATGTATGCTTTAATATGCTTTGCAAAAAGGTTTTTTATTACTGAAGTAACAGCATAGAGAAAATTTAAGTTTTTTCCACTTATGTTGATAACTTTAATCAGACAAAGGTTAAGGGAAATACAGAATACAAAGTTAATAATATAATTTCTCCTAAAGTTCATGGAAATCTGAGAAGATTCTGTATATTGATTAATAAAGCCAAAAAACTCACCTCGGTAAATGATTTTTGCTTTACATAGAATTTAAAGTGTGTGTTCTGTTTTGGTTTCATTCTCGTTGTGTTCTTTATCTGGTATTGTCTGTGTTAAATATGGTTGTGTATTCTTACTTAGTTTTTCTATTCCTCTTGGATTTACTTATTAAAATATTATTCCTTTGATTCTCCTTTTGCCCTTTATTACAGCCACCAAGCCTGACACTGCATTGATATAAGACAAATTACTTAATCAATATAGCTTTTTAAATCTGAGAGATTACTGCTACATATTTGACATGACCTTAAAAACTTTGAAAACGAATAATATTAAGATTACTTTATAAAAACAATCCATAACTTAGCAGTTGTTTCTGAATTTATCTGACAGATTTAGTTTATCATTGTTATCAGTTTTGATGCTCCATGAAGAGATGTAATCAGCAGTCTCTTCAAAATGTCAAACACACTTTTTTTGTAAATATATTAATCAAATCACTTCAAAAAACAAGGAAAATTAATTTTCAGGTCCTGAAGTCAAATCTTGTTTCAGGTTTCTTGTTTATATTGTTATTCTCACAGATAGCAAGGGAACATAGATACAAGTTGCATTTTCATACAAACCAGCATCCTGGTGTGCATTTATGGACTAATTATGGACGCAAGTTCCATTGAACTCTATTGGGAACAACGGAACTTGCAGCCATAGCTGCTTTTGGGAAATGCACCCCTGGTTGACTGATATTTCAGTGTTTAAAGAACGTATGTTACATCAGCATTGAAATTTTGATGAAAACTGACAGCACACATGGGTGGAGACTACTACATTGAACTACATCAATTTAGTAGTCTCCACATGGGTGGAGACTACTACATTGAACTACATCAATTTGTAGTTGATCACAAGATTATGCAAGTGATCACAAGATCATGCAATTGTTTATCCTCACTCATGAGTGTATTGGTTCAAGCATATGAACCAATTGCCCTGAACTCAGTGTTTGTTCTTCACTGCGTCTGCTCAAAAATAGCAATTAAACCATGGCAACACGCCATGTGGTATGAACAGAAATGATGGAGGCTACACAGTTCCAGGTTCTGGGGGGACATACATATTTATTTCACATATATAATGTGAGCAATCAAGTTACAGCTTGACGATTGGACCGTATAGTGTGAGCACATAATTTTTGAGCTTTGGCTTTACATTGTATGTGATTTACATGTACAGTGAAAATTGGTATTTAACAAAAACATTGCTGAAGTCGTACAGTGTATGCCCAGCTTAAGTGAGCAAAAATATTACTCTGGCACTTGCCCATGTCTTGCATCAATTGCTGAATGCTTGCACAGCAACTTACTTTCTTTACTTTTAGTGAGAGTAATTAAGGCAGATGAGGATGAACAGTTAAAAAAATGGGAAGCACAACCTTGATGACCACGGCGCTGATTGTACATTGAGTTGTGGTAGACAGCATGATCACATGACCTGGAATTTGATGCTATCCTGTGCCTTATCTCTTGTTCCTTGTTACTTGAATGCAGGGTGGTTAGTCCTGGGAATATCTGTGAGTAATGGCCATACAGTAACTATCCTACTCATGGAGTGCATCAAGTTCAACTCCAACACACTTGCCTGAAAGTTTCTAAAGATCCTGAAGACCTTAATTAGCTGTTTCAGGTGTGTTTTGGACTGGAGATAAATTTGATTGGAAAGTGGCCCATCTGGAGCAAGACTGTACACCGCTGAAGAATTAGTGAAGAATTAGTAATTTTAGATAAAATAAACAGACTTTAATGCTAATAAAATCTTAGTTATAATTTTGTTTGTTTTGAGCAAATTGAAAAAGTGAATCATATTGTATTTAACATTTAACTTTTCTGTATTTTACTATGACAGTTGGTAACGTCATTCTTTCTTTTTCTCAAAGGAAAAGAGACTGATGTAAGCCAGATTTTTACAACTTAACCCATTAGACCACTTGCACTCATAATGACATCAGTCTCCTAAAACAAAAAATATTTTGGTCCCAACTGTACATTTCTCAGAGCATTATTTTTTTTATCATTGATTGCTCTTAACTGTGTTTATATAATAAAATGACTCAAGTACTGGAAAGGTGTTGTTTGTATGTTGTTTAGGTGTTGTTTCAATGTTGCTTTAAAAAAATATTTGGTATCAACAAAGTGTACTGATGATTCAGTGAATTCACCATTGTTTTGTTGAAATTTTAGTAGGCCTAATGTTTCAACATTAACTGAGCACGCGAAAGTGATGTTGAACCAACATCATTTTGTAATGTTGATTCAGTGACATTTCCATTGATTTTTAGTTGAAATTTCAATATTGTTTCAACATTGACTGAGGGTGCAAAAGTGATATTGAACCAACATGACTTTGTAATGTTAATTCAGTGCAATTAGCATTGATGCATCAATTTTGACTAAACATTGTTTCAGTGGTTGCTTGCTATCTGGGTATTCTATGAACACAGTATGCACTGCCCTTACCAAAAAGAAGTATACTTCAAGTTTATTTTAAGTATTTAAGTATACTTAAGTAAAGTTCAAGTATATTTTTAAGCATACTTTATGTAGTAAGTATACAAATATCAGTGTACTAGTAGTATACTTGTAAGTGTACTATACTCCTTGGGACTAAATTGGCCAACTTTCTAGTATATAAAAGTATACTTTTAAGTATACTTTAAGTATGACTGTAGTAAACTTTGAGTAGACAACTAGTTTACATCAATGTTTTTAGCTTGCACTGCAACTATACTAAAAGTGAACTTACAGGTATACTGATAGTTTACTAATTAAATACGTGTAGTAGCATTTTTAGGACACTTTGCAGTATAGTCTCAGTAAACTACTAGTTTAGTATACTCATAAGTTTTCTTTAAGTGAACTTTACATCATACTTTTAGTATACTACTATGTCCCTATTTAGGTATTAATTTGTATATATTTTATTATATGAATATCTGAACATACAAAACATCAAAAGAGAGAACAGGGTATCTGCTTGTAAACAAAAACATTTTATTTGAGTTTTATGCATTCTTTTTTAAATACATGAATGTGGGTAAGTTTCATAAATAAAAAAACAAACAACATTTTGAACAAAAAGCTGAAAAAAAGACTATGAATTGGATTCGGAATTCTATAATCAAAATGTAGATAGAGTCGATCAACACCCCAAAGCTTGACAATCATTATTAACTCTTCATTGGTCGACATTTTATTCCATAACGTTACACAGTTTTGATGCTGTTTTATATCTGATGATCATGTTAGATTATATGTGGAAGCATGTTTGTTTCATTTTCTTCTTCACTTGTGTTTTTTTTTTGGAAATTCTGTACAGAACATGTGTACTAGTGCCCCCTACCGTATAACAATGAAAACACGGATTCTAGGAGCACAGTATAGCTCAAATATAAACTGACTTTTTGTCAGTTTAAATGTCAGTTTAAGTATATTTCTGAGAAGTACATAAAGCCCATTTCTGAAAAGTACATGAAAAGTAGATTAAAAGTATGCTTTCCTATTTTTTAGTTTAAAAGAAGTATACTAATAGCACACTTGAATAAACTTCTTTTTCGTAAGGGTGTGCATGGCTATTCATAATACAATTACAAACAATTACATGTTCTTGTTCCCAAAGGTTTTGTTACTTTTTCCCTGCTGAAAAGACCAGCACAACATGAATTCCCATGAAGGTCCAATCTAGTTAACACTGGTCTATCATGAATACTGTTCATTAGCGCCATTTTTAGGTGGTGCTGGTTGACAAAGGAAATTTTGCTGGTTAAAGCTATCCTATAACTCAAACAGACACTAGCAAAGTGTCTTGGGTTAGCTTCCTAGGCATAATACAAAATGTAAATTTAAAAGTTAGGGGTCAGTACATTTAAAAAAAAAAAAATTAATTAATGCCTTTATACAGCAAGGATGCATTGAATTGAATAAAAGTGACAGTTTTAATGTTTCAAAACAATACAAAAAAATTATAATGTTAAAAAATAATGTTAAATGATGACACTGAAGATTGGAGTAATGACTGCTGGAAATTCATCCTTGCCACCAGAGGAGTACTTTGCATTTTAAATGTATAAAAATGGAAAGTGGTTATTTTAATTTGTAATAATAATTCACAATATTACAGTTTTTAAAATGTTTTTGATCAAATAATTGATTGTTTTTGATCATCCTTGTTGAGCAAGAGACTTCTGTCAAAACATTAAAAAACCTTACCAACCCTGAACTTTTGAACTGTCCATGCATACCTTTAATTCCGTGTAAGTCACTTTAAATAAGTGTCTGCCGAATACATAAATGTGAAGCTCTACAAGAAGTATCCGAAACACCAACCAAATTTATTGTGTTTGCTGTGAATTAATTAAAGAACTGTTCATTGTTACATTTTGTAGGCATGCAAGCATTTATCACATAACCCCTAAGAACCGATATCAAAGCTCTCAGAATTATTATAACATCATTCATATCAGTATCTCTGGTCCATAACATCCACATGGTAGTCCAGCACTGGTCTGAGGTCAGCTGTACCTGTTGATCTGCCCACCAACAGTCCCAGGCTCTCTCTTTCACTCATCATGGCAGCAATCAGAGTGCTCCCCTGGCTCTGACTGTGGCAGACGCTATGCTGAATGAGGGCTAAGGGTACACAGGGAAAGACAAATCACTACCAGATGAGAGCAGGGGGCTTTACACTGCATTTCCTTTCTTGTTCGCTCAGAGGGAGGCTAAGTGCTCTGCCAGGTTTTAAGTAACCATAAAAACCATACCGAGCAGAGGAAAAGTATGTTAATGCATGCCAACTCTATCGCCCAATATCACAGAGACAGGGGTGATATGGGGTGATATTGATTGGTTTTGATGAGTAAAAATTAGGGTTGTCCGTTTAATGCGTTAACTTAATTAATTAGTTATGAAAAATAACGCAAATAAAATATTTTACCGCAGTTAACGCACTGGCCCCACCCCAAGACCTATACGTCATCTTACATTTCATACATTTGACTGTTGATAAATATGATGCATGGCAACAACTCCATAAATGCAGGTATGCCCTAAAACTCAAGATATTGGGGCAAAACTGCTCCTGTATGAGTTTTGTCTCATATTTATATCATATGATAATCGATATCACATGAGCAGTGAGAGAAGTCAAACAAGTGCTGTTTGTTCCGAATACAACAAGTGCAAATTAGATTTTATACAACAGTTCAGTAAATAAGAAGTTAATATTGTGTTATATTTTAAACACAATATTGTCTGTTTTTGCTCAGTCTTGCCAAGAAAAATATTACCTATAAAGTCGCAGCAGAACTGTTGTGCATCTCCGAGCAACACAGCAGTGTTTAGTTTCTGAATGAATCTGCGTTCCCATTCAGTCGGTTCACTCGGTACAACACATGACTATGGGATATCACGCTCTTGCACCATCTGCTGAAGGCACTTAAATTCACGCCTGAAAGGCCAATTACACATGATGACATTCACAATATTACAGTTTTTAAAATGTTTTGATCTGCTACCTGCCCACTGCATATAAATGCGGTTGCATGCGTACTTCCCTTTATTCTTCAGCTCTTCACCATGCTGCTAGGACACATCACGCCATATCCACAAGAGAAAGCCCACGGTGGTTGCTCTTGTTGAAGAGAAGAGGCAGGAGTTTTACACGTTAGGTTGGCTCTCTCCAACTCTGGTATGTGTGTGCGCTGCCAGCAGTTCTATCATTCCGCACTTACGCGGTGTGTAGCATGTGCTTGGTGGCTCAGTGGCCAAACATGATCTGCTCCAGTCTTCCGGGGCTTATCCTGATGCGGCCTTCGCTGTTGTTAGCAGGGCCAAGGAGTATTAGGGCGACTGTGGGGAAGTCAGTGTAGTGTTCATGACAAGGTTCCTCTGGCCACCCCCAGAGTCTGAGCAGAACTTTAACTGTCTCGCTAGATGTGGACGAGGAATGCTCTGATTATATTTTTCAAGCGGGGCAGATCGCAGCTCTCCTGTGAGAGAATAAATGGTGATAAAGGGCTCTTTATGGGTCTGTATTGGAGAGTGGCAGCAAAGTTTGTCAGTGGAGTGGCTTGACCCTCCTCCGATACAGAGAGATTTGTTATGTTATGTTTGACTCCTGTAGAAACAGTGATGAGAACCTGCCTGACGATATATCCGAATTGTGTAGGTAGCAGGTTTGGTTTTGAGGATGATGTTAATAAAAGAATGTGTGTTGATTTGTTAGAACAATCACAATACATTGGAATTATTTACCTCACGATCGGGCCATGTGCTGACAGAGGAGGTGATATGTGATATACATATTGCAGTGATATGTAATATCCAGCAATGTTTTCAAATAAAAAGGGGCATGGGAGTTCCCCAGGTGATTTGTCACCACACCGGGATCTTCCCTGTCAATCTAAAATAGTGGCGCACACACACAGTAACACTGTGGGTTCTTTGGACGATTCCAATGGGGCTATAAGCTGCGCTTTCATTCGTACGCCCTCCCAGGTTACGGCAGAGTAATTGCAACATCAGTGTCCAAGAGGGCTTCCCCAGTGCTGAGGGAGGAAATCCATACTTTCCTCAGCAAGGTGGCAATTCAGGTGATGCCACAGGAGAAGATGGAGCAAGAGGGTTTTGCAGCTGTTGCTTTCCCCTCCAAAAGGTTTAGATTCACGGCTGTTGAACAAGCACTTAATGTATTAGCACTTAATGTAATAGTTTCTTGCACAAACCGATCGTTTTGTGTCTTAGGACATCAATGTATCATCACGAGCCGCAAGGTTTAATTTGAATTTGTCTGTGCATGTTTTTTTTTTCTCTCAAAGATTCTGTGCCCATTGACTGGCATTATATGACTGACAGACCAACGGTTTGAGTTAAAAACCTTTGTTTGTGTTCTACTGAAGAAACAAAGTCACCTACATCTTGGATGCCCTTGGGGTAAGCAGGTAAACATCAAATTTTCATTTTTGGGTGAATTATCCCTTTAAGTGCATTGACACAATCTATATTGTTAAAAGCGCTATATAAATAAAGGTGACTTGACTTGACTTGACTCTGCAATGCATCCTCAGGACTGGCCTACATCAGTAGGTTTGCCCGATGTATATCATTTTCTGTAAAGCTGCTTTGCAACGATTTGTATGGTGAAAGGCGCTATACAAATAAACCTGAATTGAATTGAATACGGCCACCCGGGGCACAGAAATTTTCTGAGGTCTCCATCAAGGTTGCTTACAATTTTTTGGGTCCCTAGCGCCACGCATATCTGCAAGATGTGCAGAAGCGGTGTGGCTCTGCATTGCCATCTGAGCATTTTGTTCACCAATTTGGGTGACCTACTCCTGGCTGCAGACAGTGGGAAACAAGCAGTGTTTCAAACACGTACACATGTTTTCCATTTACAAGTTCTGGGATTCCTGATGAATCTCAAAAGGAGCTCACTGTCCCAGAGTCAGTGTATGTTATATCTGAGTCAGCGGAAAAACTCAGGGGCAGAGGATTATCGCAGCTGTCTGGATCAGTTTCAGCTGAGGCGGCGAGTGCATTTTTTCTTAGAGAATTGATGCTGCTGGTCCCGTCCAATATAATATTATGATAATTTTATATTATATGATGATAGGACTTTAGTAATTAGAATAACCAAGTATGAATGCATATTTGTCATCAATATAAAACGCACTAAGGATTAATGAGCTGCTGGGTTCATGAATATTAATCACGTTGTCTGAGTTCGCTCGAATTGATTTGCTGAAATCAAAACAGGGACGATAATAGGTGAGCGCCAGCCAATGAGATTGTCGTTTGTGCATTAGTTTCGCCCACTTCCAGAGAAACCGGCAGTTCTTAAAAGCTGAAGAATTCCAAAGGAACTCTGTTATTTTGACAGGAAAATACAACAAAGAATATCGTTTACATGTAGCGCATCAATTCTGAATGTTATGAAAGATTCTCTTGCTCTGCATCTTTCTTTGCGTGCGTGTATGTGAGAGAAAGCGACGGCTTCACACTAGAATTTACGGTACGTCAAATACAGCTGCACCATTCAGATGAGCTGAAAAATTTAATTCTAATAATATAATATAGTAATGCCACATTTTATTGTCAGTAACGGTAACGGCGTTGTAACGGGGGAAACAGTAATTTGTTTGATTACTCGTTACTGAAAAAAATAACGCCATTAGTAACGCCGTTTATTTATAACGCCGTTATTCCCATCACTGGCTGTGGTATACGCACTGTCGGTGCAGATGCAAAAATTATACTGCACGCAGACAGACACTCTCTTGTTGACAAGATTTATGTTGCACGGAAGGTGCGTGGAAAGTGGGCGGCCAAAGTACTTAGGGCTTAGGTCTACAGGCTATGTGTGAACATTTGTTTGAGCCTTTAGAATCCTTGAGTCTAAGGATGCTGCCAATGGTTGGCACTGGCACCAGAGAAGCGCACTGGGGATCTTCATGCACTGTCGGAGCATCAAATTTTGAGTTGGGTGGTGTTGCACCAGAACGCAGCGTACCCTGATTGCACGCATACATCACTCCTCCCTCTCTCCTCCCCACCTGTAGCTGCTGTGTGGTGAGCTCACTGGCGCCATTGTACTGAGGCTGCCGTCGCATCATCCGAGTGGATGTGCATCCGAGTGTATAAGTTGTACGCAGGTACATTGAGCGAATGCAGGCTGTGACCAGCTTTTCGGGATATTTGCCCACTCTGCCCATGTGAAGCCGCTACTTGAATGGCTATGGCGTCTTTCGCATTGGATTGTAGAAAGCTAGGTCTATAGCATATTCGACATGCCTGTTATGACTAATGCCTGCATGGGTGCTTGGGTGCTCTACGAGGGGCGTGGAAACATCATGGGCATGGTTTAAGATGTTTGTGCGACTGCCAGTTGGGCATCACTGCCCAAGTCTGTTAATTTTTTGACTAGACGTCACTGCGGCAATGGTAGCTATATCCATGCTCACTGCAGGGGTTGCAAGCCAAGGCCCGTCGCTCCCACAAAACGCATGGGGTATGTGGTGGTGCTGATCCCTTATGCTTAGTTCAGCAACTTTGCGGGCCGTGAATATATGTCCCATAGTCATGTGTTGTACCGAGTGAACCGACTGAATGGGAATGTTGAGTTATGCATATAACTGCTGTTCCTAGAAGGAGGGAAACGAGGTACAACACCTCTGGGCCCTGCTCAGTCGGAGGCTCGGTGAACAGCTGGACTGAACAAAGGGAATGATGCATGCGCATACAGTGGTGTGAAAAAGTGTTGGCCCCCTTCCTGATTTTTTTATTGTTTGCATATTTGTCACACTTAAAAGATTCAGATCATCAAACAAATTTTAATATTACACAAAGATAATGCAAGTAAATACAAAATGCAGTTTATAAATGATTATTTAATTTATTAAGGGAAAAAAGCTGTCCAAACCTACCTGGCCTTACATGAAAAATGAATTGCCCCCTCCTATTAAATCATGAAAGAACTGTGATTAACCACATTATTTTAGAAAGCTGAGTTAAATTTCACTAGCCAAACCCAGGCCTGATTACTGCCAGACCTGTTGAATCAAGAAATCACTTAAATAGAACCTGTCTGACAAAGTGAATCATGTTTAAAGAGCAACACATCATTCCGCGATCTTAAGAAATTCATAAACAGATGAGAAACAAAATAGTTTACATGTATCAGTCTGGAAAGGGTTATAAAGCCATTTCTAAGGCTTTGGGACTCCAGCAAACCATGGTCAGAGCCATTATCCACAAATGGAGAAAACTTGGAACAGTGGTGAACCTTCCCAGGGGTGGCCGGCCTACCAAAATTACTCCAAGAGCACAAAGAAGACTCATACAGGAGGTCATAAAAGAACCCAGAACAACATCTAAAGAACTGCAGGCCTCACTTGCCTCAATTAAGGTCAGTGTTCATGATTCAACAATAAGAAAGAGACTGGGCAAAAACAACATCCATGGGAGAGTTCCAAGGCAAAAGCCATTGCTGACCAAAAAGAACACAAAGGCTGGTCTCACATTTGCCAAAAAATATCTTGATTATCCCCAAGACTTATGGGCAAATATTCTGTGGATTGATGCGACAAACGTTTTTGGAAGGAGTGTGTCCAGTTACATCTGGTGTAAAACCAACACAGCATTTCATAAAAAGAACATCATACCAACAGTCAAACATGGTGGTGGTAGTGTGATGGTCTGAGTCTGCTTTACAGCTTCAGAACCTGGATGACTTGCAATAACTGATGGGACCATGAATTCTGCACTCTATCAGAAAATTCTGAAGGAGAATGTCCGGCCATCAGTTCATGACCTCAAGCTGAAGCGAACTTGGGTTCTGCAGCAGGACAATGATCCAAAACACACCAGCAAGTCCACCTCTGAATGGCTGAAGAAAAACAAAATGAAGACTTTGGAGTGGCCTAGTCAAAGTCCTGACATGAATCCTATTGAGATGCTGTGGCATGACCTTAAAAAGGCGGTTCATGCTCGAAAACCCTCCAATGTATGGAATTAGTTTGGGCCAAATAAAATGAATGTAATTTTTACAGAAACATATGAAAATATCAAGTGAAACTGAATAAAATGTCTTTGAAACTAAAAAATAAATAAATTACAGGCAAAATCTTTGACCTCGTTTTAATACACTGCAGGTTTTGCAACTGTTTTCTCATCTTTCATTCGTTGATCTGTACTTACAAATGCACTTCCAGAGTTTTCATTTACGTTTCTAAAGTTTACGTTTACGATTCTGAAGATTTTCTTTACGCTTCTGAAGTTTTCTTTCGCCATTCTGGCACAAAGCTCTCGTGGGGGCGGGGTTAACAGCGGTGTGTTTTCATTGGCTGCTGAGTTTTTGATTGACAGCTTCTTGACCTGGAAGTGAAGGCGTCAGTATCGTTGCGCCTGTGTGTATGTGAGCGTGTTAGCGGCTTCTTATTTCATTTTAATGCTATAAAGTTAGGAGTTTTGTTTTTGAATTCAAACTGTATTTATCTGTTGTTACTACTCTGTCAACATAAGCTTTTAGGAGCACGAGAAAACGCGAGAGAAAAAGGTCATATTGAGGTTTAATTATTAAAGTACTGTAATACCGGAAATATTGTATAATGTCCAGTGTTCTCTTATTATATGTGTTTATTGCTCTTGATTCTTTTGCATTATAAGGTCTGATTAGGTTGAGCTGTTACATTTGAAATACAATACTATCCTGTGATATTCAGACGTCAATAACTCCAACCAGGCAATCAAGCTCGTTTTATTACATATCCCACTCAATGTTCTTGCTGGCAATTATTTTCATCATGCTGATCATTTTGTTTAGTTATTTTATTTAGTTAACATCATCATGTAACATTTAAAATTGGAAATACATTTTTAACAATCATCAACTCAAGTGTGACTTTTATAAACCAGTTGAATGAATGTAAATGAAAATATGAATTAATTCAAATAAATTGACATACTTTATTGTCACTATAGCATATACACAAGTATCAAAGTGAAAGTCTTGGATGCAATTATGTTGTGAGCGGGAAGACCAGAATCCACAAAACACTAACTGCATAGTATACATAGTGCACAGTTTATTATTATAATTTACATTACCACACAAAATGCACAAGAACATAACATACAGAATGTTTAAAATTCATATGTTTTAAACACTGCAATGATCCTTTCAACAGTTCCGGTTACAGTATAAGTTACATAACAGTGAATGAGTATGTAATGTACTGGAGTGCAATATCAGTCTTTACAGGGATAGTCCACGCCAAAAAAAGAAAATTCTTTCATTCACATATCACAAGTGAACTGTAACCTTTGCACATTTGACAGTTGAGTGGAAGCGATTATTAATAGTCAAAGGTTTATATTATTAATGATTTTCTTATCTGTTGTTTCACTTCAAAAGATACTGATTTAAAAACTAAGGTCAGATGGATTATGGTCACGGTCGCTGTGTGTGGTTTTTAAAGCATCTTTAGGACTCACAGAGATTAATTATTTGCCTAAAAATCTTAACTTGCGTTTACCTGTCCAGTGAGTAAAATTAAAAAATATATATATTTTTATTTTTGAACTATCCCCTTAACAATCATATGCTGTTGGTATGCCAATTCAAGATCAGCATAGACTTATAGGAATAAAGTGCAACCTCTTGTGTACTTGTGAACAGTGTTTGTTTTATCTAGAGCTCCAAAGAAATACAAATATTTGCATGATATCAGGTGTCTGAAGATCAAGATCCCAGTCATTCAAAGGTGATGTGTCTGAACACAATAAGATTCTTGTCTGATGAGGACTCTCTGGTACATTACTACATCCTCTGGGTCAGCATCAGAAGTTTATGGAAAAGTTGCTCCGCTCCCTGGAAACAGAGAAAGGACATGTATCATAGTCTAACAATACAAACTGCTTTGAACTCCCATGGCACATTTCAAACTTAAAATATTTCAAACAAATAAATACACAATATAATTATTTAATATATATTAGTATTAACTTGGTACTAAAATACCTCAAAGTTATATAGCATTAATCATCTGTAATACCGCTGTGTAACCATTAGATGGCTCTGTATAGGCCTAAATAATCATGACTAGTTGCTGGAAACCCTGTTGTTTTCAGTCATAATTATTTGCAAGTATTAGGTTTTGCATTTGGATATATATTTAGGCATTATTTGTCAAAGTTTGTTTGTTTTTCCCCTCATGTTCATCTGAAGTGACTATTTTTTCATTAACAGAAAAAGCATGGTAAAAAGGCTTACATTGCTAAAGCTGACAGCGCAGTGATTGACAGTGCGCTTTAGCGCCAAATAGCATTGGTTATTGTCAGATAGAATAAATTTAGTACTGTACACTCTATGTGCTGGGGGAAAATATGAACTAATCGAAGCAAATATGATCTAATTGAAGACTGTAGCTGTGTGTATATAACCAGGTCCTGTGATTGGACTAAATCAAGACAACTTACCGTGAGTATCCTGATAACGACGATGATTGATGATCATGATGACTATATCATTCATCTGTGCTATTCCTAAAAATCTCATCAATGTAGTGTAGCAGCAGAAAAATACTGATAAAATAATAATAAAAAATCTTTATATATCATTTTATATCATTAAAATGAAATAGGAAGCCGCTAACAGATGCTCACATCCACACAGGAGCAACGATACTGACGCCTTCACTTCCAGGTCAAGAAGCTGTCAATCAAAAACTCAGCAACCAATGAGAACACACCGCTGTTAACCCCGCCCCCACGAGAGCTTTGTGCCAGAATGGCGAACGAAAACTTCAGAAGCGTAAATGAAATCTTCAGAATCGTAAACGTAAACTTTAGATACGTAAATGAAAACTCTGGAAGTGCATTTGTAAGTACAGATCAATGAATGAAAGATGAGAAAACAGTTGCAAAACCTGCAGTGTATTAAAAACGAGGTCAAAGATTTTGCCTGTAATTTATTTATTTTTTAGTTTCAAAGACATTTTTATTCAGTTTCACTTGATATTTTCATACGTTTCTTTAAAAATTACATTCATTTTATTTGGCACATATCTAATTTCATACCAATGTGGCTGAATTACAACAATTCTGCAAAGATGAGTGGGTTTGGATTTTGTTTTCCCTGCATGTTGTGTTTACTTGTGTTGTCTTTGATTAACATTTAAATTTGTTTGATGATCTGAAACATTAAAGTGTGAAAAACATGCAAAAAAATAAAACATCAGGAAGGGGGCCAACACTTTTTCACACCACTGTATATGCTGTGGGCAGGTAGCCCTGCCCATGTTGACATGCGTCATTGGCCTTTCAGGCGTGAATATAAGTGTCTTCAGCAGATAGCACAAGAGCGCGATATCCCATAGTCACGTGTTGTACTTGTACCTCGTTTCCCTCCTTCTGGGAACAGCAGTTATATGCATAACTCAACGTTTTGAACGAATCGTGTAAACCAATGATTCAAAGACCCATTCATAAAGTGAGCTGTTTAATTAATTCCTGAATGAATCAGCCATTTGAACAAATCGAATGAAAGACTCATAAAGACTTTTACCGCCACCTGCTGGCAGTTTTTGTTTCTTATTTAGAGTATTATTTCATAAAGAAAAGGGGGGAAAAACTTTAAAGGGATAGTCTCGTTCACCCAAAACATTTTTAATTATAATTTTAATTATATTTAATTATTAACATTTTTCTTTCTTTTGTGGAATATAAAAGAAGGTATTTTGAAGACTGTTGGTAACAAAGCTGTATTGGTTAGTAATGACTTCCACTGTATGAACAAAAAAAAAACTGGTAACACTTTATTTTGATGGTCCCTTTTGAACATTCTGTTGACACGAAGTAATGTTGCAACTACATGTCAACAAACTCTCATAAGAGTATTAGTAGACTGTCTGCTTCCTATCTACTAACTCCTTATTGTGTTGGTCTTCCAACAGATATTCTACTGAGTATAAGTAACTTTGCAAGAACGTGCCAACTTAATCTAATCCTAACCCTACCAGTCAACTAATACACTACTAACACTCTAATGAGAGTTAGTAGAAATGTAGGTGCAACATTACTTATAGTCAATAGAATGTGTTAAAGGGACCATCAAAATAAAGTGAAACCAAAAAACTAACATGTTTCTAAAATTATCTTCTTTTATGTTCCATAGTTTATGTTGGGCCATTGTAGCCTAAACATTTATGTGTAATAAATTTTATGTTGAATCGAATAAGATATTTCTTTCTAAAGCTACTATTTGTAATGTCTAATTAATCCTTTCTCATTTAACACAAAAATAGCATTAAATAATCTTTTGGGGGTATTTTCATAGCCAAATGCAATTTGCAATTAATTAATTAATCGGCACATCATGTAATGTAAGATTTAAAAATATTAAAAATTAAAATATTAAAAATTTTAATTGACTGACATCCCTAGTAAAAATGTTCACTTCAATCAAACACACCATTCAGCCTTCTGTATTGTTCCATGTTTGCTGCGGCGCCCGGGAAACAGTTGGGGGTTTGGGGCCTTGCTCAAGGGAACCTCAGTCATGGTATTGAGAGCGGCGAGAGCGCTGGTTATTCACTCCCCCCACCTACAATCCCTGCCGGACCTGAGACTCAAACTCGCGACCTTTGGGTTACGAGTTCGACTCTCTAACCATTAGGCCATGACTTCCCCAATAGCATTTAAATTTTTGAACTAAAATTTTATTGCAACTGGTCCTTCAAGGCTAAACCTCATGGCACTCTTTTTCCCACACCCCCTGTTTGACTGCAAGAGGTGGAGGTACTGGTCTGCTTATTTCTAATGATTGGAAATGTAATCCTTTAACATCTCTGGGTATCAACACCTGCTTTGAATCACATTCAGTTACTATTACCTACCCTCTTAAAATCCATTTTATAGTTGTTTATCGACGCCCAGGACCTTTGTGGAAGAATTAAATGTGCTGCTCTCAAACTTTCCTGAGGATGGTACTCCCCTAGTTATACTTGGAGACTTTCACGTAACGTCCACATAAATAAACCTCAGTCTGCAGACTTCCAAACTCTGCTTGCCTCTTTTGATCTCAAGTGTTAACCATGGCTACTCACAAATCAGGCAACCAACTGGACCTAATTTACACATGACACTGCTCCATTGATCATGTGCTGGTTACTCCATTGCATACCTTGGATCACTTCCTCCTCACTCTTATCCTCAACATGGTTCTTGACACAACACATACCCCTCAACATGTCACTTTTCAACATAACCTACACTCACTCTCACCCTCCTGCCTATCTGCTATGGTTTCTTCTTCGCTTCCTCCCCCTAAATGGTTATCATCTCTCGATGTTAACAGTGCTACTGATACTTTCTGCTCCACTCTTACCTCTTGTTTAGACATTGTCTGCCCCCTGTCTTCCAGGCCAGCTCATACCACCCCTTCTGCCCCTTGGCTATCTGATGTTCTCCGCAAGCATAGTTCTAAGCTCAGGGCAGTAGAAAGGGTATGGTGCAAATCACAAAATCCTACTGATCTTAATGTGTATTGATCACTGCTAATGTCTCCACTGCTAAAAGGACATACTATCACAACAAAATTAACAATTCGTCTAACTCTCGCATGATCTTTAAAATATTTTCCTCCCTCCTTTGTCCTCCTCCTCCCCCTACTTCATCTACTCTAACAGCTGACGACTTTGCCACATTCTTCATCAATAAAATTACAACCAACAGTGCACAATTCTACACATCACAAACTGTCGAACACATCTTACCAGCAAACATACACTCATTCACATCCTTCTCTCCACTCTCAGAGGCAGATCTAAACTCATCCGTTCCACTCATCCTACTGCTTGTCCGCTTGATCCTATTCCATCTCATCTCCTTTAAGCCATTTCTCCTGCAGTTGTACATGCACTCACTCACATCATTAACACATCACTTCACACTGGTGTTTTTCCCTCAGCATTTAAATAGGCTCATATAACCACACTTCTTAACTCACTCTAAACCCAACACTTTTAGAGAACTACAGACTTCATTCCCTTCTTCCTTTCATTACAAAAACACTTGAATGAGTTGTGTTAAACCAACCGAACCCCAAACCGAGACCCAGAGACAGATCCCCAGTAAAGACCTCGTCACCTAGACGGCCATCGAGACAAGACCATGGGAACCAGATGATTTCTCTACACAATCTGACTTTGTTGCAGTTGGAATTGAACTGCTGGTTTCGTCTGGCCAGAGTAGATCTGGCCCCCCGACTGAGCCTGGTTGCTCCCAAGGTTTTTTTTCTCCATTCTGTTACTGATGGAGTTTTGGTTTCTTGCCACTGTTGCCTCTGGCTTGCTTAGTTGGGGATACTTAATTTCCAGCGATATCGTCGACTTCATTGCACAGATACTATTTAAACTGAACTGAGCTGGACGATGACATCACTGAACTCAATAATCAAATGCCTTTAACTGAAAATTGAGTGTTTAATCTTGTCATTATTGACACACTATTTTCCTATTTTGATATTGGAAAGTTGCTTTGACACAATCTGTATTGTTAAAAGCACTATATAAACAAAGGTAACTTGACTTGACTTGACCAAGTCTCTGCCTTTCTCACAAAGGAAAATCTCCTGGACAGCAACCAGTCTGGCTTCAGGAGTGGGCATTCGACCGAGACTGCCTTGCTCTCAGTTGTTGAAGCCCTAAGTCTGGCAAGAGCGGTTTCCAAATCATCTTTACTTATCTTGCTGGATCTGTCTGCTGCTTTTGATATGGTTAACCACCAGATCCTCCTGTCAACCCTATTGGCAAAGGGCATCTCAGGAACCACACTTCAGTGGTTTGACTCTTACCTCTCAGATAGTTCCTTCAAGGAATCTTGGAGGGATGAGGTGTCCAAGTTGCAACATCTAGCTGCTGGGGTGCCTCAGGGCTCAGTTCTTGGACCACTTCTCTTCTCTGTCTACATAGCATCACTAGGCTCTGTCATTCAGAAACATGGCTTTTCATATCACTGCTATGCTGATGACACTCAACTCTACCTCTCATTCCATTCTGATGATCCAATGATAGCTGCTCGCATCTCAGCATGTCTATCAGACATTTCTTGCTGGATGAAGGACCATCACCTTCAACTCAACCTTGCCAAGACAGAACTGCTTGTGGTTTCAACAAACCCATCACTTCATCACAATTTCACCATCCAGTTAGGCACATCAACCATAACTCCTTCAAAAACAGCCAGAAACCTCAGAGTTGTGAATTTCTCAGACCACATTGCTAAATCTGCCCGGTCCTGCAGATTTACTTTATAGAACATTAGGAAGATCAGGCCCTTTCTTTTGGGACTTGCAACACAACTCCTTGTTCAAGCTCGTCCTGTCCAGACTGGACTATTGCAATGCTCTATTGGCAGATCTTCCAGCCAGTTCTATCAAACCTCTACAATTAATCCAAAATTCTGCTGCAAGATGGGGTTGATGTGATAGCCGGTATTGCGGCTTGACACCGTCAAAACTTTCTATGTCACTTGCCCATTGCGGCACTGCCCCCACCATCATTTTGATTTTTTTTTATAGTAATAAAAATCATTCAGTTCAGTTAGAGAACAGACACTACAAATAAAACTGAATGCGGCTGCTCAATGCAGCATGCTGAACTACAGTCGCATCACAGATCAGATTTCATTAATCATGTGAGGAGAAGCTGACAAGAAGAGTGGGTTAGACAGACAAGACGGTTACACTTTATTTCGATAGTCCACTTTAGACATTCTGCTAACTATAAGTAATTTTGTAACCAAGTGTCAACTACATGTCAACTTATTCTCATTAATTTGCAACTACATGTCTACTAACTCTCAGTAGGGTAGGTTTAGGGTTAGCTGAATAAGTTGACACATACTTGCAAAGTTTCTTATAGTCAGTATGTTGTATGTTGTGGGTCCATCAAAATAAAGTGTTAGAAGATATCAAGCAGACAGTCTACCAATACTCTAATGACTGCTAGTTGACATGTAGTTGCAAAGTTACTTGTTGTTAGTAGAATGTCTAAAGTGGACTATCGAAATAAAGTGTTACCGACAAGACTAAGATTTTCAAAACGACATGCAAAAGCAGCTGTTTTAAAAATATTTGTTTTAAAAATATTTTGGCATTTGAAAAGCCTGTTGACTTCTACGGAAATGTTTTATTTATGTTTCTAGAATGTTCCCAGAACGTTCTCCTAACCTCTTTACTACGAAACTGCTGCTGTCAGTAATCATCTGGCACTCCTGTCCCGTAGAGTATAAGTGGCATGGAAGACGGACAGCTATGGACCTCAATAATCAGTACTACAAACTAGGGGTGGAACGACTTCTGATTTTTTAAAGTCGACTTCTATGTGAAGAAAGTCGATTCGAAGTCGACTAGTCGCTAGGGATGTCCAGATCCGATCACGTGATCGGAAATCGGGCCCGATCACGTAGTTTCAGACTCTATCGGAATCGGACGTTACCTCCCGATCAGGACTCGGATATATATGTATATATATTCTCATTATTTTTTAACACAGCTATGCCGTTTCACACCGCACGCGTAAGCAGAGCAGAGGCAGCGCAGAAGCGGTGCGTATGCAGAGCGTGAGCAGCTGAACCGTGGCTTGTGTACTGCAAATACAGACGAGTATCGTTCATTCGGTCACGCTTTTCAGGTGTTCTCCAACAGCTGTCTGTCATGTGCTTTGATATGGGCAGCATGCTGTGATGCGGCCTTGTTCCCCTCTGTCACGCGTATATAACATGCTGTACATAGTTTACATGATAAAAAGTAATCTTAAAGTTAATAAATGCCTCTAGTTTTAATAATTTAAACAGGTCTTTGAAGTTTGGGCAATAACTCCTGGCAGTGATGTGTTTTCATGTAGTTGATTCTGTGCTAAATCTAATTGTCACACACTGGTAAGGAGTCAGACAGGTAGGTGTACATCAAAAGGGGTTTTTATTAATGAGAACCAAGGCAGGGCTTCCAACAGAAGAGAATCAACAAAGGGAATACTGGAAGCAGAATAAATAGTCTAAATGAAACATAACTTGCTTAGTTCCTCATGGGAGAGGAGTTCCAGGCGGGAGAGACAGACAGGTAGGCATCAACCAGCGTTATGGGAGCTTGCAACCTTGAGACCAGACAGTGAGGTAATGTTTTGAGTGAAGTATTATAGAGAGCTTGATTGGTGGTAACAGGTGCAGAGGATTCCTTGATGGCAGTCAGGTGTGAGTGATTACAGTTGGAGTGCAGGTGAGTGACCAGAGGGATGCTGGGAAATGTAGTGCGGTTCAACTGGTGTATAAGGTGATAGAGCTGGTGAGGCAGGTGAATCTGTGACATTACTCCCCCCCCTCCCCAAAGGCGCATCCCGCGCCGTACAAAGTCCAACGGGGAGGGAGGGCGCTCTGGAGGCCTCAAGGGCCAGAGTTCGGGGATGGACGGCCTCCAGGGCGGCACCCATTCCGGGATCCATGGCGGATCAGCCGACTCGGGAGGCCATGGCGGATCAGCCGACTCGGGAGGCCATGGCGGATCAGCCGACTCGGGAGGCCATGGCGGATCAGCCGACTCGGGAGGCCATGGCGGATCAGCCGACTCGGGAGGCCATGGCGGATCAGCCGACTCGGGAGGCCATGGCGGATCAGCCGACTCGGGAGGCCATGGCGGATCAGCCGACTCGGGAGGCCATGGCGGATCAGCCGACTCGGGAGGCCATGGCGGATCAGCCGACTCGGGAGGCCATGGCGGATCAGCCGACTCTGTGGTCTTGGTTCTTGGCCCGGCCACACAGGCACTGACTATATGGCCCCCCCAAAAAAAAAAATTCCTTGGGGAAGTCCCCTTCTGGCGGGCGCTCGGGAACTGAAGCCCCTCCTGGGCTCGGCTGGAGAACTGGAGCCCCTCCTGGGCTTGATTCGGGGTCTGAAGCCTCTCCTGGGCCTGACTGGGGAATTGGAGCCACTCCTGGGCTCGGCTTGGGAACTGGAGCCACCCCTGGGCTCGGATTGGGAACTGGAGCCACCCCCGGGCTCGATTCGGGGTCTGAAGCCTCTCCTGGGCCCAACTGGGGAATTGGAGCCACTCCTGGACTCGGATTGGGAACTGGAGGCCCTCCTGGGCTCGATTCGGGGTCTGAAGCCTCTCCTGGGCTCGACTGGGGAATTGGAGCCACTCCTGGGCTCGGCTTGGGAACTGGAGCCACTCCTGGGCTCGGCTTGGGAACTGGAGCCACTCCTGGGCTCGGCTTGGGAACTGGAGCCACTCCTGGGCTCGGTTTGGGAACTGGAGCCACTCCTGGGCTCGGTTTGGGAACTGGAGCCACCCCTGGGCTCGGCTTGGGAACTGGAGCCACCCCTAGGCTCGTTTCGGGGTCTGAAGCCTCTCCTGGGCCCAACTGGGGAATTGGAGCCACTCCTGGACTCGGATTGGGAACTGGAGGCCCTCCTGGGCTCGATTCGGGGTCTGAAGCCTCTCCTGGGCTCGACTGGGGAATTGGAGCCACTCCTGGGCTCGGCTTGGGAACTGGAGTCCCTCCTGGGCTCGGCTTGGGAACTGGAGTCCCTCCTGGGCTCGGCTTGGGAACTGGAGTCCCTCCTGGGCTCGGCTTGGGAACTGGAGTCCCTCCTGGGCTCGGCTTGGGAACTGGAGTCCCTCCTGGGCTCGGCTTGGGAACTGGAGTCCCTCCTGGGCTCGGCTTGGGAACTGGAGCCCCTCCTGGGCTCGGCTTGGGAACTGGAGCCACTCCTGGGCTCGGTTTGGGAACTGGAGCCACTCCTGGGCTCGGTTTGGGAACTGGAGCCACCCCTGGGCTCGGCTTGGGAACTGGAGCCACCCCTAGGCTCGTTTCGGGGTCTGAAGCCTCTCCTGGGCCCAACTGGGGAATTGGAGCCACTCCTGGACTCGGATTGGGAACTGGAGGCCCTCCTGGGCTCGATTCGGGGTCTGAAGCCTCTCCTGGGCTCGACTGGGGAATTGGAGCCACTCCTGGGCTCGGCTTGGGAACTGGAGTCCCTCCTGGGCTCGGCTTGGGAACTGGAGTCCCTCCTGGGCTCGGCTTGGGAACTGGAGTCCCTCCTGGGCTCGGCTTGGGAACTGGAGTCCCTCCTGGGCTCGGCTTGGGAACTGGAGTCCCTCCTGGGCTCGGCTTGGGAACTGGAGTCCCTCCTGGGCTCGGCTTGGGAACTGGAGCCCCTCCTGGGCTCGGCTTGGGAACTGGAGCCCCTCCTGGGCTCGGCTTGGGAACTGGAGCCCCTCCTGGGCTCGGCTTGGGAACTGGAGCCCCTCCTGGGATCGATTCGGGGTCTGAAGCCTCTCCTGGGCTCGACTGGGGAATTGGAGCCACTCCTGGGCTCGGAACGGCACTCCGGGCCGTGATAAGAAGACTGGATTCAATGGGATCGGGAACGGCGCTCCTGGCCGGGACTAGAAGACTGAATTCAATGGGATCGGGAACGGCACTCCTGGCCGTGACTACAAGACTGGATTCAATGGGGTGCTGTTGAAGCGCGGAGCTGGACGGGACCAGCAGGGACGATGGATGGCACATGCGAGGGGCCGGCACTGGCGGGCTTGCCACACTCACGGATGGCGGACTTCCCATGCTCTCTGACGGCCGGCTTGGTAGTGGAGAGGCTGGCGGGCCCAACTTCGGAGCCGCCAGCAGGTTTGAGTGGACCACAGCAGGCAAGCTGGACAGTAGTGTGACCGACAGGTGAGGCAGAGGAGGCTTTGTTCACAAGACTGACGACTGGAGACTGAAGCAGATCTTGGAGCTAGAAGGGATTTTCTCTTCATAACCTTCCTGATGGATATGATAGGTGGATCCGCCAGCTTTACCACCAAATCTGCGCTGTTGGAAATAGCTTTCCTTGCCCGAGGACATGTGGAAGCGCTAGCTGGAAGATTGAAAGCCCTTGCGGCAGTTGTAGGAGGCGCAAGACCCATACTCTCTGCCGGCGGGCTTGCCGGGACCACCAACGGCGGCTGGTGAGAGGAAACCGCGAACGGTGGCCGACTTGCGTGAGAGAGAGCCGCGGACGGCGGCGGGCTTTCGTGGGCCACGAACGGCGGCGGTGCTTGCGTGGGAGAGAGCCGCGGACGGCGGCTGGCCTGCGTGAGCTGCGAACGGCGGCGGGCTTTCGTGGGCCGCGATCAGTGGCGGACTTGCGTGAGCTGCGGACGGTGGCGGGCTTGCGTGGGTCACGGACGGCGGCGGGCTTCCGTGAGCTGCGGCTGGCGGATGGTGAGAGGGAGCCGCGGAGCGACGCCTGGTATGCAGATGGTTGGGGCTGGGCAGGCGGTTCGGATCGTTGGCGCGGTATGTGGGGGTTCTTGGCATCTGGTGAGCTGGTGCGACGTGACGTGCCTCAGCGGAGACTGGGCAGCGAGACTGGGATTCTTCGTTCACAACGACCTCAAAGAACGATCCATTTAGAAATAAAATCAGATTGATTAATTCAACCAGGGAGAATTCTGAAGCAGGAAGCTCACATCTGATAGTCTCGCTGTCCAGCCCCAGCTGAAAGCACGCACCCAAAGAGGCGTCAGGCCAGTTCAGCTGGTGAACGAACTCAAGAAATTCCTCCACATACCGCTCCAGCTTCCGGCCAGCCTGCCGCAGACCCCACAACTTGTCCTCAGCCATCAGCATTATCAGCCTGTTTGGGTCTGGTTTTCTGTCACACACTGGTAAGGAGGCAGACAGGTAGGTGTACATCAAAAGGGGTTTTTATTAATGAGAACCAAGGCAGGGCTTCCAACAGAAGAGAGTCAACAAAGGGAATACTGGAAGCAGAGTAAATAGTCTAAATGAAACATAACTTGCTTAGTTCCTCATGGGAGAGGAGTTCCAGGCAGGAGAGACAGACAGGTAGGCATCAACCAGCATTATGGGAGCTTGCAACCTTGAGACCAGACAGTGAGGTAATGGATTGAGTGAAGTATTATAGAGAGCTTGATTGGTGGTAACAGGTGCAGAGGATTCCTTGATGGCAGTCAGGTGTGAGTGATTACAGATGGAGTGCAGGTGAGTGACCAGAGGGATGCTGGGAAATGTAGTGCGGTTCAACTGGTGTATAAGGTGATAGAGCTGGTGAGGCAGGTGAATCTGTGACACTAATATTTGATGTTTTGTATTTTAAATGTTGTAGATTTAAGTAGAAATGAGAATCGTTAAAATTATTGAATATATTTTGAGACAAAGGTCTTAAGGATTACCAGTTTGGTTTAAGATAATTAAAGCAACAGTTTTTCAATAATTAGAAGAATATGTAAAAGTATGGTATTTGGGGTAAAAAGCGCCCCTGCTGTTCGGGCGAAAGGCACAATAATTAACATGATAATTAATAGATGGCTGACTTTTCCAACTGTTGACATGACATGGTTCATATGGTATCCATGCCTATTATGTTGGGTGTCCACCTTAGAGATAATCACCATGTTTATAATGAAACCATCATATTTAAAAACATGATATTAATCATATCATATAATAAAATAAAACTTGTTGTTACTACTGTAAATCTATATTAACTTATTATGGGATCTCCTTCAATGCTTTCAGAATATTTACTTTTTATTTTGTTTCCGTATTTTAAAATATATTTTTATATTAACATTTTAATGACAGTATATTTACTGAACATTATTTATCAAAACAAGCAGAAAATAGCCTAGTACAAACTTTGCTAAAGTGATTGATCTGAACAATATATATATTTACTAGGACTAGATGTTAAAATCCCTCGATATTCAGCAAGCACTGTTGTTGGAGATGTCCTCTTGGGTGGGGTTGGCTTGAGGAGATGACCGCCTGGTGCCTCCAATATGACACATCATCAGTTGTGCACCCCGGCCTCATTGGGTGTTTCGGCCTTTTAAATCACAATACACCCTCACCCGAGGCTGGCCCACCACAGGCTGATCAGACCTGGGTGTGTGTCGCACCAGAGGCTCCATGAGGTCACTTGGGAGCCCATACAGTCTCCTTCCGCTTCAGCCACAGCCAGTGACTGCTTCTTTCGGTAGCAGTTGCAAGGTCTTTGATGGTCTTCCGCTGAGCCTGTCCTCTAATTCCCACCTCCTTCAGCAGCCTTATGGTGGAACTAGCAACATAACCCCTGCAGCCCACTTCCACTGGATGCACATTTACCTTCCATCCCCGGTCCTCTGCTTCGGCAGCCAAATCTGCATATCGCACCCTTTTCCTTTCAAATGCCTCATCGATGGCTTCCTCCCACAGGACATAGCTCCACTATGAAGACATGTTGACAGGATTTGGACCAAAGGACCAGGTCTGGGCGCAGGTTGGTCACTGCAATTTTGGGTGGAAAGGTGAGCCTCTGACTTAAATCTACCCGCATTTCCGTTAACGGTTACCCTCTTATTCTCCAGTGTAGCAGCCAGACACTTCAACACTTGGTTGTGGCGCCAGGTGTATCTGCCTTGCGTAAGGCTGGTCTTGCAGCCCACCAGGATGTGTTTCAGGGTTGCTGGGGCAAGACACTGGGGACAGGCTGGATCCTCTCCAAACCAGAGATGTAGGTTGGTTGGAGAAGGCAGGACATCATATGTGGCTTTGATGGTAAAGCTCAGCATATTGGACTCTGTGTTCCACAGCTCGCTCCAAGTGATCTTCCTCCTCTCCACCCCTTCCCACCTCATCCAGCGGCCTTGCTTGGCTTGGGACATCGCTCTGGCACACCTGTCCGCTTCTTCCTGGTGGCGCACCTCCTCAACCACCAGGCGCCGGCGTTCAGCTGGAGTAGCCTTCTGCCATGTGGGTGTTTTTGCTCCCAGCCCTAGGCCCCCTCTGCCTTGTTGTACTTGGCCCACTATATCCCGGTGTCTCAGAGCGGACTTTGCTTGTGCCACTGCTACACCTGGCCTCCACCTCCTCCCTGTGGCTAATGCTGGAGCAGCCCCTCTGACGAAGGGATCCCGGGATTCTGTGAGAGTCATTTCAAGCCTTGCTTTAGAGCATTTGTACTCCTCCACAAGGCTTGAGATTGGTAGAGAGAGAGGGCTCCATTACCATACAGTCCTATACTGCTGAGGAATCTGGGTAGTCCAAGCCACTTTCTCACCTGCACATTCACCAATTGCTCCAGTCGATTGGCGTGGGATAGGGTGACCTCATAGATGGAAATTGGCCACATGAGGCGGGGCAGCAGTCCAAACTGAAGGCACCAGAGCTTCAGCTTTCCTGGGAGAGCAGTGCAGTTGATCTGCTTCAGGCCACTGATGGTATCCTGCTTTAATTGTTCCACCTGATCGGTGTCTTTGAGATCTGTGTTGTACCACCGACCAAGGCTTTTTATGGGCTTCTCCAGGATAGTTGGTATCGACTCGCCATTAATGAGGAACCTGTCATTTATGATCTGGCCCTTAACAATGGAGATACTGCGGGATTTGCTGGGTTTAATCTCCATTCGTGCTCATTTGATGTTTCCCTGGAGTTTATACAGCAGGTGTTTGGTGCATGCGTTAGTCGTTGTTATGGTCATCATGTCATCCATATACGCCCTGATTGGAGGAAGCCGCAGCCCACTCTGCAGCCGTTCCCCTCCAACCACCCATCGGGATGCCCGAATTATTAACTCCATTGCCATAGTGAAGGCCAGTGGGGAGATGGTGCAGCCCGCCATTATGCCTATCTCCAAGTGCTGCCAGGCAGTTGTACTATCCTGAGTTGTAACACAGAACTGTAAGTCCTGGAAATAGGTTTTGACCAGCCTTGTGATGCCCTCTGGGACTTGGAAGAAGTTGAAGGCTGCCCACAGCACCTCATGAGGCACTGACCCAAATGCATTGGCAAGATCTAAGAAAACCACATGCAAGTCTTTCTCTTCCTTCTTGGCCGTTTGTACCTGGTGCCAGATGACATTTGCGTGTTCCAAGCATCCTGAGAAACCACTTATCCCTGCCTTCTGCACTGCCGTATCAACATAATTGTTCTTTTTCAGAAATGCTGAGAGCCTTTGGGCCACAACACTGAAGAAAATGTTTCCTTCCACATTCAGTAAGCTGATCTGGCGGAATTGGTGGATGGTTGAGGAGTTCTTCTCTTTGGGAATCAGGATCCCTCCTGCCTTTCTCCATGCCTTAGGTATGATGCCTTTTTCCCATGTCACCTTCATTAGCTTCCAGAGGAACTTCAAGACGCCCGGTGTGTTCTTATAGAGCCTATATGGAACACCGTTAGGCCCAGGGGCTGATGCTGTTCTTGCCCGCTTTACTGTGTTCTCAACTTCGCTCCATGTTAGGGGTCTTGTGTCCAACTGGTGCTCAGGTGGTTGGATTGGTGGCATGTCATCGGGGATGATGGCTGGCACATGCCTCTTATTGTCGGAGTAGGTCTTTCTCAGGTACTCCTCTAGTTCCCTCACAGGTACTTTGAGAGTCCCGGTTTTCTCCTTGACAAAGAGGTCTTTGGCGAACCTATAGGGATCTCTATAGAAGGCAGTCCTTGTTCGTTCTTTCTTCTTATGTTGCTTTCTCAAGCATTCTGCTCTTCGTAGCGTTGCAAGGCACCGCTTGCTATCGCCCTGCAACACCTCAATTCCTTCCCTTTCCACTTCTGTGGCCTTCTTCCACTGTTTTCTCAGGCATCTTCTCTCTTTCACAAGTCGATTAATCTCTTGCTGCCTCCTGGACTTAAGATGGGCTGAAGGTTCCTTCTGAGTACTGTGGTCCCTGCGTTTCACTCCGAAACTCTCTGTGCCATAGCTGTAGATGATCTCTCCTATCTTCTCCAATTTTCTTTTGACACCTCCTTTCAGACCTTCTAGTAGATGGACGAGGTCTGTATCGATGGCTCCCCACTCCTTTTTCTGGCAGGATTTGGGCCACAGAATTTGAGGCTTTCGTCCATCCATTTTTCTCTCTACCGGCTGTGTCTGGATAGGGACTGGCCTCATGTCCGTTGATGGAACTGTGCTTAACAGAGCTTCGTCTGGGGTGCTGATACCCTGTGGAATGTGGTGAGTATCCTGCCACTGGGCTTCATCCGACTGATTTGCCCTACCTCTGAGGAAGTAGTGGTCAATGCGGGGTCCCTTGGTAAACTCTTTTAGGCACTTTTTCCTACCCTGGTGGATCTTGAGACCCTTCTCCGATGTGATCTTATTCCAGCCACAAATACAGCTTTGCAGTTTGTGTCCTGCGAGTGCTGTTAGTCCGTTAACTGTCTTGCTGATCATCTGTGTCGTAGTCGTTTCCGTTCCAAGGTCTGTTACCATGTGGTCTACCAGTGAGTCATCTTGCGCCCCCGCTCTCGCAGACTCAGGGGGTATTCTTCCTCTTGTCTCTTTTGTAGCAATGGTTGGGTGGTTCTGAGTCATTGTGTTATGACTGGCCCCTGCCGACATGGGTAGCTAGCCCATGCCAGCCCCCTATCAATTTTTTTTTTTTTAACTAAAGTATTTATCAATACAGTGCGCCTTTTACCCCGTGATTGTGAAACACTAAACACCTCACCTGTGTCATTTTTCATGTTAATCAGGTCAATTTTGATCAAGAAAAATGCACTGTGGCTTTAATTCAGCGTAAGCGGCGCAGCAAAAATAGACTTGGCGCTGAAACTATCGCGGCACTGCCGCTTCTGCTCTGCTCCTGCTACGCACTGCCGTGCCGCCTCTGCGTGCGGTGTGAATGCTCTAATCTGTTAACATGGGCGCCAAAAAAAATATGCGCTGCTTACGCCCTGCTTACGCGTGTGGTGTGAAACTGGCGTTATTCTTTTTTTTAATGTATTATGTAAGTATCGGATAAGGACTCGTTATAGGTAGATACTCAAAATCAAATGACTCGGACTCAAGGGCAAAAAAACCTGATCGGGACATCCCTACTAGTCGCTGATGACGTCATTAATGAACAAGTCTGGAGCTGTGACAAACATCTTGTGCACAGCTATGGCATATGACACAGTACCGCCCACATGGCTATTGCTCCTATAACAGCTCATTTTTATCAGTTCATTTGTCTTTATATTCGTTATATTTCTCAGATTTCTGCTCGTTCTAAATCACATACAGATAAAGTTGCACAGTAAAGATTACATTCATATGAATGCATGAGAGCGATCGCGTGTGAATTAATTCTACCTGGCAGCTACTCTCTACTAGTAATGAAGCTGTGGGATTTAGTTAATAAGAAATATATGCTTGAACGTTTCAGTTTCTAAGCTATTTTATTGATAAATCACAGAACAGTGTTGACAATACATTTCCGCGTTGAACGATTCTGTGCACTCGCGATCTGCACGTGATGTACGCGCTACTGTCTGAAGCCAATGTGTGTGCGTTACAGAGCAGCAGCGCATTACATTAGAATGACGATTAACTGACCTGTACTATAAGCTGTTTAAAACGTGCATTCTCCCGTTCAATTTCGAGCATCCAGTAATATAATCACACATGTCTTGTGGAGCGCTTTTATTTGTCATTTTAGTTTGGAAACGGAGCTTAAATGTGGAAGTCCTGCAGAGATTTCTTATATTGTTGCGCCCTCTATAGGACCAGCGACTAGTCGACGTCAAGCTTAAAGCGTCATGGCAGAGCATTAAAGTCGACTAGTCGATTAGTTGGTGCAACCCCTACTACAAACCATGTCTCATTTCAAACTATTGTTTAATCATTTAAAGATAATCAGAGCATATTTAATCATCATAATCAGAGCACATTTAACCATCATAAATGAGATTGAATGATCCGTTAATATAAGATTTCTTTATTATAACTACCATGTACCATACAATAACTCAGATCTTACGTTTCTTAAGCACCAAATAACAATGACTTCAACAAAATATTGGGTTTTAAGAATGCAAATGTAATTTTTTACATTTATCTGACTTTAATATTACATTCATTTCTTACCACTGAATTGTACATGCTTCTTTTGGTCCGTAAACAAAAACTTGGTTAATATCATGTTGCTTCAATTACTTGTCAAATCTCCCTGAAATGACATATTTACTCTTGAATATTTATTAATTATAAGTAATTATTCAATAAAAAGATCAATAAAGGAGTGTTAGTCAGTTAGTAAAACAAAATGACCGTTAATTTTTAAATGCCAGTGCACGGCTTTATATGGAACACAGGAGAAAAGCGCGAAGCACGTGCTGGATGCGCGTGCAGATCAGAGGCGCGCTGTAAAGACACAAACAAACCCAGTGTTTATGGAATGCTTTTCAGACTATGCTTAACCTCGGCTTAATTTCAGGTATAAAATTGGAATTATATTACCATTATAATGCGATTTGACTACTTTGATGTCTACACTTTATTAAAAGCTTATTTCAGACATGAAATTTTGCAAAAATAGTTTGTTTATGATTAAAAAAAAATGCACATTTCAGCATTAGAATAATCAGAAAAATCTGCAAAGTTTTAATTAGTTTACATGGTTATGACAACTAAAAATAACCTGCAGGGGACGTTCTGGGAACGTTCTCTCGTTATGAAATAAAATCTAAAAATAAACGTCAGGGAATGTTACGGGAACGTTCTGTTTAGGTTACAAAAACAAAACTGGAAAATAACCTGCAGGGAACGTTCTGGGAACATTCTTTTTAGGTTATAAAATTAAACCTGAAAAATAACCTGGAACGTTCTCTTTAGGTTATTAAAAAAAATTACCTACAGGGAATGTTCCTAGAACGTTCTTATTTGGTTCCCAAAAAAATAACCAAATGGCAACGTTAGGGGAACGTTCTGTGATTGTTGGGGCGTTGCGCGATGATATGTAATCATGTGAACATGCGATCATGGGTTCGATCCCAGAGAATGCACGCGCTCATAAAATATACACTAAAAATCATGATTTTGCATGATTTCTGTAAGGGGTAGGTTTAGGGGTGGGGTTAGGTGTGGTCATTCGTACGAATTAGCCACCTAGTAAAATATGCATGAATTACCTTGAGATCGGTGTAAAAAGTCCACACACTGCATTTAAATAAACATGCATTTTGATTGGTAATGACAGTCATACGTCATGCGACAGACGCAACAGGACACTCATTATTTTTACTTGTGCTAGAGGGTGCTTAACTTTAAAACGTAAATATAAGTCGTAATAGGGCACTTGCACAAATGACCTGCAATGCTCTACCAACTGAGCTACAGGATACCCGAATTATAAAACATTAATATGAAAATGTTCTGTTGCCGATCTGATGGGTCGTGTTTCAGGGATTTGGACAAACGACCTATACGGGCGTATTGGTTGGCTGTCGGAACATGCAGGATTAATATTTAAACTGTCTTTTTGCGTTTTAATATTCACATACACTAGTTCATATCGCAATTTGAATTAAGTGACAGACCTTTTATTCATTCAAAAATTGACTAATTCCGTGACATTCCGCGCTATAGAGTAAATTCCATTTTTATGAATGGACTCCGCCATCCTGTCCACGTTTTCGTTTTCGCGGAAACCATATGACCCTAGAAATGTAAGCACACTTCAGAACATTTCGGTTTGCCCTGTGTGTTGTGTTTTAAAGAGGTGGAGGGGTGACATCATGTCACAGGGTTTCTCTCTCTCTCTCTCTCTCTCTCTCGTATGCGCCCTCTCTCTGTTGTATTTTGTTGTCTAATGACGCCGAATTGCCGATAATTTGAAAGTAAAGTGCTTTCAAGCTATTTAAAAGCGAAGAAAAGTGAGGAAAAGAGGGAAAACTCAAACAAACAACTGCTTGATGCCGAATTGCGCTAATTTGAAAGTGAAAGTAAAATGCGCATGGAGCCTTTACAAGCTATTTAAAATGGAAGGAAAGCGAGGAAAAGATGGAAAACTCTCTTGTTGGTTTTGATTGCTTCTATTGTCCTCATTTGTAAGTCACTTGTAAAAGCATCTGCTAACGACAAAATGCAAATGTAAATATAATATAGCCTATGAATGAATGAAAATCCATATTTTTTTATTTTATAAAACTTAGAGAGTGTGGGCTACTTCTGGTCCTCGGATTTGCACTTCTAACGAGGTCCAATTTTAAAAGGTTTTTTTTTTTTTTTTTTTTTTTCCAAATGTAGCCTGTTTTTTTCTCAACCCAGTCAACATGTGAGATCATGCGATGATCACAGTGACATCACAAGATCCTTATACTGTGATCCTCACAGTGTGAGTAGTATGTGACCTCAGTATGAACTCAAACGATCCTCATTCTCTGATCCTCACAGTGTGAGTATGCAAGCTCGTTGTGATTTCAAACGGATCCTCCTACTGTGATCCTCACAGTGTGAGTAGTATGCGAGCTCAGTATGAAACGATCCTCATACTGTGATCCTCACAGTGTGAGTAGTATGCAAGCTCGTTGTGAGTTCAAACGATCCTCACAGTGTGAGTAATAAGTGAGCTCATTATGAATTCAATTTTAAGCAGTTTGTAAGGAGGCAGTTTAAATATTGTTCACTGGGGATAAGATCATCTACATCACTGATAAGATTCCTAAAAGTTTCGCAACTACAGCACACATTACATACATTGATGCAGAAACGCTGATGGAACCAGAGAGAGAGAGAGAGAGAGAGAGAGAGAGAGAGAGAGAGAGAGAGAGAGAGAGAGAGAGAGAGAGAGAGAGAGAGAGAGAGAGAGAGAGAGAGAGAGAGAGAGAGAGAGAGAGAGAGAGAGAGAGAGAGAGAGACACTGTGACATGTCACCCCTGCAACTCTTTAAAACACAACACACAGGGCAAACCGAAATGTTCTGAAGTGTGCATACATTTCTAGGGTCATAGTACATTCATTAAAATGGAATTCACTCTATAGCGCAGAATGCCTTGTAATACGTCAATGTTTGAATGAATAAAAGAAGGTCTGTCACTTAATTAGAATCGCAATATGAACTAGTGTATGTGAATACTTAATTTCTAGTGATTATCATCGATTTGATTGCACATATACTATTTAAACTAAACTGAGCTAGACAATGACATCTCTGAATTCAATAATGAAATGCCTTTAACTGAAAATTGAGTGTTTCATTTTACATTACTGACACAGTTTGATACCGTTAAATGCTTTACACAATCTGTATTGTTAAAAGTGCTATATAAATAAAGGTGACTTGACTTGAATATTAAAACGCAAAAAGACGGTTTAAATATGAATCCTGCATGTTCAGCTAGCCTCAGTATACATGAATGGCGGAGACTCAGTTTTGTTTACTACACAAATACTGAAACACACGTGAACATGCGGTGATTTTCGGCCTCTGCATCTCAATACATTACGACATGAACACATGAACAGTCACTTCATGAGGATTTTACAGTTTCATTTGAGAAAACTAGTATCATGGTACTGTATACACACAGAAACTTCACGGCAACCTGTCAAAATAAAAGTGCGGTTTAACATATAACAGAAATATATTACTCTTGTATTACTTTTGAATGTACGTCTTTATATATTCCATTTACTGTCAAATTGAAATAAATTTTGATTAAAAGTAATTATTACAACCACATTAACCACTTAATTGTTAAACTTTTTTAAAGGAATATTCACACAATGTTTCTACCATGTATTAATTTTAACAGTAAACCTCTGTTTGTTTGCCAAAAAATAAAAGGGTTTCATTTTCATTTGATTAAAAATAAATAAATTAGGGATGCACGATATTTATCTGACAGATAAATTATCGACCGATATGGGTGAAAATGACGTCATTTTTATTGCTTCGATAAATAAATGAAATCCGATAACTAGATCCGATAAAGTATGCTTGCTGGTAAATCAATCAATCAGTCGGATTTATCTGAGAGTCACCCACTTTCTGAGTGCAGGTGACTGCAGCTTTAAACTGCAGTGACTTGCAGCTTGTGTCGTGCTCATTACGTCATCATTTGTGAACATGTCTTCGTCGGTCTGGAAGTTTTTCTCGGTGGCAGAGGACAATACCATTGCTATTTGCAACGCATGTTGAGCAAGGATTCCGAGAGGAGGAAAAAAGGCGTCAAGATTTAACACAACAAATCTCATATCTCACTTGAAAGGTCGTCATTGTGGCGAAGCTGTATTAAAAGAAAATAGTAATTAGGGACTTTAAGCAGCCTCCACTGCTGGAACGGAAACGGCATTCCAATATCGTATTGTGCGTTCACGACTTCAGCTGCTACTTCGTGCCGTTCTACTGTAACCGTCTACTAGGGGAGAACAGCTATTTTGCAGTAGTCGTTACAACGTTAAATATTGCGTTTTATGGTATATACCGTTTAATTTCATCAGTATACAATTCTACCATTAGTTTTTCATTTAATCTGTGTTGATTATGTTTTAAACTTAAGCTAATTTTAACAATTTTTTTTGTTTGTACAAAGATATGTCTGCTGTTAGCAACAGCACCTCAGGTAGCACTGAGACTAAAGATATGTGAAGAGAACAGTGTAATTATTGCCTAAACATCCTCTTCACAATCCATCATTTGTATTTAAATAAGTGACTGAATGCCGCATTGCGCCATCTTGTTTAGGTTGCTTAATGATCTTTATGTTCTCAGCTACGGCAGTGTAACAGCTTGCCTCCGGTCAATGTAGCCGTTCCATTCGCAGCTGTTGCTTAAAGTCCCTATATAACTTCCTCATCCTCAAGCACTAAAAAGGTTGAATAGATGCATTTCTTTATGCATTAAATATTTGAATATAAATTTGTTGTTAATGAGTTGTTAATTGCGGATAAACCATAGTTCTGTCATAGTTCTGTTAAACCATTTCTGTTACTAAGTATTGTGGTGCCTTACACAAAAAATAAAAATATTTGAAGAGTCAGGACTGATGTTTGCTATTATAGTTACTAAAAGCTACTAAAATATCAGTTTCATCAATGCATCTTAGATTTTGTATTCTCCTGGGTGCACAAACTGCAGATTATATGAAAATTATAATATAAAAATGTGAATTTATCGGTTATCGGTATTGGCTATGAGAAGGACTTAATTATCGGTTATCGGTTAAAAAATGCTCATATTGTGCATCCCTAAAATAAATGTTTCATGCCTTCATTTGATTGTCAGAAAAAAATAAAACGCATTTCTGGAAGAAAAAAAAAGAAGAAAAAAAAAATTTGTAGGGCCCTATTGTTCAAAATGTTGAAATTGAGAGCTTTGGACTTATTTTTTCACTGAAATAAATGTTTTTGTTATTACACAGAGAGTAAAGTACCGAAAAAAAGGTACCGTTGGGTACCAGTACTGAATTTCAGGTACCGATACCAGTAACATACTGGTTAAAATGTGAACGGTACCCAATCCTATTAATAGATCACTGAATGGGTCAGCAAATTTCGGCTGTGTATCTTGAGTCATCCGCCCGGAACTAAAATTCGATTCAGTTTGGTTACTTCTTATGAATGAACAGGCTTAAAGAACAATTCGTTCAGAAATCAAACATCACTACAGTGATTTACATTTGTGTCAGAGTCTTTCGACCGTGGAATTGCTGTTTTTTTTCTGGAGCAATGGTGAGTGGTTTCTTTATTTGCTATTCACATACGCTGATATGATATTATAATGCTAATATGCACTGTGGCCTGGCCCCATGTTATCAAATTAGCCAGGTACACGTGTTAGCCAGGTACGTGTGAACCAGCCATCTTGCCAGCACAGCAAGGAACACACTACGACTGTAAGACTGATAATGAATGTAATTTGATACTTACAACTAATCACCCAAATGCATCAGCACCAGTTACGTTCAGTCTGTGTTTACAGTCAGCATTTAAAATCATGTGTGTTCAGTTCGGTCTTACAATGTTTCAGCTAGTCTTTAAGTGTGTCCCTGGCTTTAGTGCACTATTTATGATTTGTTATTCTTCCCAAATTAGATCATTACTAGACTATATTGCTAACTCGGGATCATATTTCAGTAACTATACAAGCATGTTTTGTGGAAGAATGGCAAGCCCGCCGAGAAGTACGGCGATCCCGCCGAGAAGCACGGCAATCCCGCCAAGAAAGATGGCAAACCCACTGGTCCCGTCCAGCCCTCCTGTGCCTCCGCTGGTCCCGTCCAGCCCTCCTGTGCCTCCGCTGGTCCTGTCCAGCTCTCCTGTGCCTCCGTTGGTTCCGTCCAGCTCCACGCTGCCCGAGCGCATTCAAGAATCCACGCTTCAAGAGCGCCCCCCTGTGCCACGAAGGCGCCTCCCTAGCTCCGCGCTTCCAGAGCGCCCCCAAGAGTCCGCGCTCCCAGAGCGCACCCAAGAGTCCGAGCAAAGACGAAAAGCCCGTGGGGGGGGGCCTGATACCCGTAACCCTGATAGCCATAGTGGCCATGCTTTGGACTTTGGCCACTACTCCGCCTAGACCACCCGAGTCCAAGCCTCCTGACCCTCCAAGGCCGCCGGAGTCCCCTGACCCGCCATGGTCAAAGAGCCTCCTGCGCCGCCCTGGATGCCTCCTCAAGTATCTTGTATCCCCGTCCTGCACCGGCATCCAGGGCGCCCACCCCCCCTCCCCGTTGGTACTGTTACAGCGCGGGACGCGCCTACCGGGAGGGGGAGATACTGTTACGTGTCTGCCTGTCTGTGATCCCCGTTGTCCTTATTTGGTTTAGTTCCGTTCCTTGTCAATTCATTATCTGTGATTGTCCCCACCTGAGTTTAATTACGTTTTTTGCTCTTTTGTTCCTATTCCTATAAATGTCCTCAGTTCTCCCTTTATATTTGTCCAAGTTTAATGTTATTAACGTTATCATTAAATGGAAAAGTGAGTTGAAGCCATTTGTTCTCTCATCATTCATTTTATATTTACTTTGTCAACGCCACAACCAGAGATCCCGTAACATATATTCCATATAGCTAAAGCTGTAAAGCCAACTCCTTGTTAAAAATATGGTAGAATCATCAGTTCTACCACAAAAGATTGCTTTATAAATAATCTTCCTGACTTATCTCAGTTCCTCAGCATATCCAATCGCTCAGAACAACTTGATGTAACAGAAACTATGGACTCTCTCTTCTCTAGCACTTTAGATACGGTTGCTCCTTTACGCTTAATGAAGATTAAGGATAAGAGTCCAACACCATTGTATAATGAGCACACTCGCGGCGTAAAGAGAGCAGCCCAGAAAATGGAGTGCAGCTGGAGGAAAAAAAAACTAGAGGTATTTTGTATAGCTTGGCAGGAAAGTACCCTATCATACAGAAAAGCATTCAAAGCTTCTAGATCTGATTACCTTTTGTCTCTTCTAGAAGAAAACAAACATAACTACTTTACTTCCAAAATCGATACTATCAGAGATAAAATTGCAACCATGCCGTCAGCTACAGTATCGCATCAGATAGTGCACTATAGATCCCCTGAGGAACAATTCCACTCATTCTCTACTGTAGGAGAGGAAGAATTGTATAAACTTGTTACATTATCTAAACCAACAACATGTATGCTAGGCCCTATTCCATCTAAACTACTAAAAGAGCTGCTTACAGAAGTCGTAGATCCTCTTTTGGCTATTATTAATTCGTCATTGTCATTAGGATATGTCCCCAAAACCTTCAAATTGGCTGTTATTAAGCCTCATTAAAAAAACACAACTTGACCCCAAAGATCTTGTTTATTACAGACCGATCTCAAATCTCCCTTTTCTGTCAACGATACTAGAAAAGGTAGTATCCTCACAATTATATTCCTTCTGAGAGAAAAATGGTATCTTTGAGGAATTCCAGTCAGGATTTAGACAGTATCATAGTACTGAGACTGTTCTCATTAGAGTTGCAAATGACCTGCTTCTATCATCTGATCGTGGTTGTATCTCTTTATTAGTTCTACTGGAACTTAGCGCTGCCTTCGACACAATCGAACATTCTTTTGAATAGACTAGAAAACTTTGTTGGCATTAGTGGAAGTGCCTTACCATGGTTCAAATCATACTTATCTGACCACCACCAATTCGTAGCAGTGAATGAAGATCATATTGATCACAAGTGCAGTATGGAGTACCTCAAGGCTCAGTACTAGGGCCGTTACTTTTCACGCTTTACATGTTACCCTTGGGAGATATTATCAGGAGACATGGTGTTAGCTTTCACTGTTATGCTGATGATACTCAGCTCTATATTTCTTCGCATCCCGGTGAAACACACCAAATTGAGAAACTAACGGAATGCATAGTCGATATAAAAAACTGGATGACGAGTAATTTCTTCCTGCTAAATTCTGAAAAAACAGAGGTGTTAATTATCGGACCTAAAAACCCCACCTGTAATAAACTAGAACACTATCTAACACTTGACGGCTGCTTTGTCAATTCTTCTTCATCAGTTAGGAACCTAGGTGTGCTGTTAGATAGCAATCTTTCATTTGAAAGCCATGTTTCTAGCATCTGTAAAACTGCGTTTTTCCATCTCAAAAACATATCTAAATTGTGACCTATGCTCTCAACGTCAAATGCAGAAATACTAATTCATGTGTTTATGACCTCAAGGTTAGACTATTGTAATGCTTTATTGGGTGGTTGTTCTGCATGCTTGATCAAAAAACTACAGTTGGTCCAAAATGCAGCAGCTAGAGTCCTTACTAGAACCAGGAAGTATGACCATATTAGCCCGGTTCTGTCAACACTGCACTGGCTCCCTATCAAACATCGGTTAGATTTTAAAATCTTGTTAATTACTTATAAAGCCCTGAATGGCTTAGCTCCTCAGTACTTGAGCAAGCTGTTATCACATTACAGTCCTCCACTTCCGCTGCGTTCTCAAAACTCTGGCCGTTTGATAATAGCTAGAATATCAAAATCGACTGCGGGCGGAAAATCCTTTTCCTATTTAGCACCCAAACTCTGGAACAATCTACCTAACACTGTTTGGGAGGCAGTCACACTCTGTCGGTTTAAATTTAGATTAAAGACATCTATTTAACCTAGTTTAAACATAACACACTAATACGCTTCTATTATTCAAATCCGTTAAAGGATTGTTAGACTGCATTAATTAGATCAACCGGAACCGGGAACACTCCCCATAACACACAATGTACTTGTTACATCGTAAGAAGAATGGCATCTACGCTAATATTTGTCTGTTTCTTTCTTATTCTGTTTCTCAGTCTGTGTCCGATCAGATGGTGGATTAGCACCAAGAGATGATGTCTGCGGCCCTGATCGTCAGCGGAGACCAGGACACCTAGATGAGCCCCAGAGATCTAAAAATTTTAATTATGATAAACTAACAAATATATATTATAAAAATAGACCGAGAAACAATAAATGGATTACACTATACATTACAATTATAGCAAATTAATAAGTCATATAAACGAAAAACTTAAAATAATGAATAAAACACAAATATAACAAATACATTAAATTCTAAATTAAAATGCTCCATCAGGACAAGACCACGGGAATCAGATAAGCTCTTTACACAATCTGACATGACTGCGGTTGGAATTGAACTGCGGGTTTCGTCTGGCCAGAGGAGAACTGGCCCCCCGACTGAGCCTGGTTTCTCCCAAGGTTTTTTTCTCCATTCTGTCACAGAGGGAGTTTTGGTTCCTTGCCGCTGTCGCCTCTGGCTTGCTCAGTTGGGGATACTTAATTTCTAGCGATTATTGTTGATTTGATTGCACAGATACTATTTAAACTAAACTAAGCTAGACAATGACATCTCTGAATTCAATAATGAAATGCCTTTAACTGAAAATTGATAAAATTGAGTGTTTAATCTTATCATTATATAATTGTACATCATACATCTGACACGCTATCCTCCAATTTGATACTGCTTTGACACAATCTGTATTGTTAAAAGCGCTATATAAATAAAGGTGACTTGAGTTGACTTGACATCATTGTGAGATCAAATTGACTGAGTATTCAACATTATAACTTACAATAGTGAAAGACGTCTTCCCTAAGGTATAGTGAATGTTTTCCTGCCTTGCTGGAATTTGGCTCATGATCAATAAATTGTTTGCATTTGCCCAAACTTATTTGGCAAAATCAAAACGTGGATAGTGAAAAGGAATTGCCATTAGCAGCGGGCAGAGGATTCCGCTTGCAGATACAGGACAAATTGCATTCTGTATAGCTTTCATACGGGCTTCTTTGATGCCTTAAATACGGGACAATTCCATATTATATGGAACCCCTGCTGAAAAAAAACAGCTAAAACCAGCCTGAACTGGTTGGCTAGTCTTATCTGGTTTAAGCTGCAAGTAGCTAGTTTTAGCTGGTTGTTCCAGCTGTTCTCCCAACCTAACCAGCTAAAGAGGTGACTAAACCCCCTCTAAAATCAGCCTACTGACCAGCTATGACCAGCTAAGACCAGGCTGGATGACAAGCTAAAACCATCCAACCAGCTTATGGCGCTTTTCCACTGCATGGTACGACTCGGCTCGGCACGGTACGGCACGGCTCAGTTCGGCTCGGTTTGCGTTTCCACTGCAGTTTAGTACCGCTTTAGAGTGGGCGGGATTATTCACGTGTCGTTATAGTTGCGCCGCCTCTACTGCCGTGACATCACCGTAAACGCGCCAAAAACAAACACACAACAATGGAGCATATCGACGGAATGGTGTTCTTCATTCTCGGCATGTGGATGTTTTTAACAGTTTGTAGGTCCGGTGGTAGCCGTGTGCGGCCAAGAGCTTAGCGACCTCCTGGAAAACTTTTTCATTCCGCGTCGCCCCAACAACCTCTCGCTGGATCCGCTCCTCGGCTATCAACGAGAGGAACGTCTGTACTTCCTCAGCAGACCACGAAACAGCCATTTTTTGGTTGATACAAACAAAAGTTGCGACCGATCCTTTGCTGGCTGTGCTGATTTAAATCTAGCAGGTCTGTTGTGTCTCGTGTCGCAAGTTCAGTGACGCAGTAATGACGATTTTCTCCGGCCAATCAGTGATCAGCAGAGTTTACACGTCACGTTTTGGTAACGGTACGGTTCGCTTGGAACCTCGGCCGAGGTGGTACTAAAAAAAGTACCAGGTACCAGGTACCGTACCCAGTGGAAAACCCCCCAAAAGTGAGCCGTACTGAACCGTACCGTGCCGTACCATGCAGTGGAAAAGCGCCATTAGACTGGCTTTAGCTGTTTTTTTCAGCAGGGTGGCTGGCAACCCTGCGAGTGGGGCTGCGAGAAAATAATAAATAAATAGATTGGGGCTGCAATGAGTGCAGGCAGCCTAAGGACAGCAGCATATTTTAACCCCAGAGGCATGACAACACCGGCCCGAGCTCGCAGCCAAAAAAAAAAAAAAAAAACAGACCAGCCCACCAGGAATTCTCCCAGTGAATTCTCCCATTTAGCCAATCCGGGCCTGCTAAGGGCTCATCCACATGATGATTTCCTTAGCCAATATTTTTTTCCTTGTTCTTTCATAAACACAGTGTCATCTCAAAAAAATACCTGCGTGAACACGAAACCACTGAAGTCGATTAAAAACGATGTAGTAAACATGCCAGACCAGTATGTGGCGTTGTAATTTTGTTTTTTGCGCGCTATATACAAACCCAACACAACAACAAGAAAAGCTAATAAAGTTAGTAAAGCTAATATCGTTGCAATGATAGTTCACTGAACGGCAAGTTGTAGATGAATCCAAGTGCAGCTTTATTATAACCAACATAAACAAATACAAAAAACAAAGACATGACATGACTTGACTACAGACATGAAACAACTCACCAAACAGAAGATAATACGTTCAATACACAACCAGAGACAATAGGCTTGTTCGAGATTAACTATACTAGCCTGCCACCGGCTGGCAAGAGTAGACGCTTGTAGTCGGGACGGAATTAAAAGTCGGAAACTTTCTGCTCATGGTAGTGATGCTCTCATGGTGTTTCCATACTCTTATCACAGATAAAGTGAATTATATACAATATTTGTCAAATACACAGAAACTTTTCATGAGAAACAGAAACACTTTTTATATACTGCTTAATACAGCGCCATCTGTTCAAGAATAAAGTTCAACATAAACATATAGGCTACTAACTACCAATAAAGTGTGGGTATATGCTTTATCACTGTTTTTTTTATATCAAGATAACAGTGCGACTACACTTAAAAAGCTTATACTGTTATAAAAACACAGATTTGTGAGCATTATTGGAACATTATCTGACCAATGAGAATAAAGTATGTCGTCATCAAGGCTCTCGCAGCTCGTTTTGCTCTCGTGGTACTTTGATGGCACATGTGATGGTAAGGCAGCTGCAGCGCCGATCAAAGTCGGACAAATGTTCTAACCAGAATGCATTGCATTTGTCAGGTGGCAGTCGATCTTTGCAGCACCGCATAAAGTTCAACAAGCCTATTGGCAACATGAGGGCTACTTATAGCAAACAATAAGGGTCACATGACATAAACCAACCAATGAGAAACAAGGCACATGACTAAAGAAACCAATAACAACATGACACACAGACAAGAGTAGCACATGACATGATCACAAGAGGGGCAAGGAACACACAACAGGAACATGAAACAAGGCAAAATATCATAATAAAAGACCAAAAAACCTAAACAAGAAACAAAACCCATACCCCACATTACATATCCCCCCTCTAAGGGCAGCTGCAGACTGGGGGAGGGACGGAGGGATGGAGGGCCAGGCCCATACAGGGGAACAGGACCTGGATCATGGCATGGCAGAGAACCAGGACTGTGGAGTAATGGTGGACCTGGGTCATGAAGCATAGGCAGGTCTAGACTGCGGAGCAGTGGTGGGCCTGGACCATGAAGCAGTGGCAGACTGTGGAACAGTGGAGGGCCAGGGCCATGGAACAGTGGCAGACCATAGAGCAGTAGACCAAGAGACCACGGGGTCAGATTCAGAGGAGCATGGAGCCATGGCGGAGCAGGCAGAGCAGGAATCCATGGTGGAGCAGAGACATGAACAGACCACTTGACTGTAACAGAATGGGCAGAGAGTCCTTGAACAGCCTCCATAGTCATATTAAGAGCAGACTGAGAGTTCAGAAAAGGCTTCCATGGCCGTGACAGGACAGGCAGAGAGTTCATGAATGGCCTCCATGACCGTGACAGGACAGACAGTGAGTTCATGAACGGACTCCATAGCCATGACAGGACAGACTGTGAGTTCAGAAGTGGGCACCATCACTTCGGGCGGTTCTGCAGTGGAAGCCGCCACCTCTGGAGGCACTGGAGTGGATTCGTTGAAAGGAGAGGCTTCTGGGGCAGACTCGTAGACAGGAGAGGCCTCAGGAGTGCAGTGTGCAGCCCACATACTCAAAATGGCGACTGCGATCATGGGCAGCACAGTAGACAGTGGAATGCTCGCCGTGCTTGAGTGTGTTGAGGCTGTGAGGCTTGAAAGTGTAGAGACCACTGGGATGCCAGCTGTGCAAATCCATGGATCCATCACACTGGCAATCAGTCTCCTCAGTCCTGGCGCAAGCTAATCTAATTTAGCATCAAACTAGTCTGACTAATTTGATCGTTTGCTTCTAATCTAAAATCACGAGTGCAACGCGTGTGCCACGTGTTAGCATTCGTTAGCCGGTTATAGCTTGTCATTCACGTTACCACTCGCGTTTCTATTCGCGCCTATTATTGTTTTCTTTTTTCTCACTCCGTTTCATCTCTCTCACTCTGTTTGAATTCACGAGTTCATCAAACAACAGTGGTAAGTGAATCATTCATCTATCACGGTGAGTAATGGCTTCTCCTTCCCTGGTTATTTGCACTTCATGTCACATGTACAGTTTATCTCTCTCTGTCGGCAATGAGGGATTCACATGTGATAAGTGCAGGGATATAGTTGGGCTGACAGAGAAGATTTTATAACTAGAGACACGCATCCAAACTTTAACTGAGGACAGTAAGTATGTGAGGGCTGTAGATACAGCTTTGGATGTGACTAGTTCAGCAAGTCATGTACATTGTTCGGTTCCGGTAGAGCCCGTGCAGCAGGGCAACTTGGTGACAGTGAGGCGGCATAGTCGCGGGTCAAAACACCGCTCTTCTGTTCCGATCAAAACATCAAACAAGTTCTCCCCACTCAGTGATGCACCCACTGAGAAACCTGATGAAAGTGCTCTAGTAATTGGCGATTTTATTGTACGGAACATGAAAATAGAGACACCAGCCACCATAGTCCATTGTTTACCGGGAGCCAGAGCGCCTGACATCCTGGCAAATTTAAAAGTGTTGGCTAATGCTAAATGTAAATTCAGTAAGATTGTTATTCACGTCGACGCTAATGATGTTCAACTTCGTCAGTCGGGGATCACTAAAAATAATGTTAAAGAGGTGTGTGAACTTTTAAGTATGATGTCAGACACTGTAATATGCTCTGGTCCGCTCCCTGCTTACCGGGGTGATGAGATTCATAGCAGACTGCTGTCACTCAGTGGCTGGATGTCTAAGTGGTGCCCGCAAAATAACATAGGTTTCATAGACAATTGGACATGTTTTTGGGGCAGACCTGACCTGTTAAAAAGAGATGGTCTTCATCCCTCCTGGGATGGTGCCGCTCTTCTCTCTAGAAATATGGCACATAGTTTTAGAGTTTGTACTTGACTAACTGGGGCCCAGGTCAGGAAGCAGACAGACTGGCTAAACCAGGGCTCCTCAAATCTGGACCTCGAGATCCACTTTCCTGCAGAGTTTAGCTGTAACCCTAATCAAACACACCTGAACATGCTAATCAATGTCTTCAGGATCATTAGACAGGTAAATTTGAATTGGGTTGGAGCTAAACTCTGCAGTGGATTGGACCTCCAGGGTAAGACTTGAGGAACCCTGGGCTAAACTGACCGTCTGCTAGCCGCCTCACGTCACAGAAGTCAGTTAATTCTTGGCACATGGAGACTCTTTCACCTAGATATCACACTACAGAGACTGTGTCTGTTCCCTGAACTAGAAAATACAAAAAACATGCAAACCAATTTAAGAGTAACAATTTAATTGACGTTCAACAAATAAAAAATGTTTACAATACAGAGAAACAATTGATAAAACTTGGCTTACTGAATATCAGGTCCCTTTCCACAAAAGCACTTTTTGTAAACGATGTGATCAATGATCATAACCTAGATTTGCTCTGTTTGACAGAAACATGGCTAAAACCAGATGAAAACATTACTTTAAATGAGTCTACCCCCCAAGATTACTGCTATAAAAATAAGCCACGTCCAAAAAGTAAAGGGGGAGGTGTTGCTACAATTTATAGCAATATTCTCAGTATTTCTCAGAGGGCAGGCTTTAAGTATAACTCGTTTGAAGTTATGGTGCTGTGTATAATATTATCTAGAGAAACACGTGTTAGTGATAAATCCCTGAGATGCTTGTACTGGCTACTGTATACAGGCCACCATACAGACTTTATTAAAGAATTTGCTGATTTTCTATCCGAGTTAGTACTGGCTGCAGATAAAGTCTTAATTGTTGGCAATTTTAATATCCACGTCGATAATGAAAAAGATGCATTAGGATCAGCATTCATAGACATTCTGAACTGTATTGGGGTTAGACAACACGTTTCAGGACCTACTCATTGTCGAAATCATACTCTAGATTTAATAATGCCACATGGAATTAATGTTAGTGGTGTTGAAATTCTGCACCAAAGCGATGATATCTCAGATCATTATCTAGTCTTATGTAAACTCCATATAGCTAGAACTGTAAAGTCTACTCCTTGTTACAAGTATGGTAGACCCATCACTTCTACCACAAAAGACTGCTTTGTAAGTAATCTTCCTGATGACTAATGACTTTATGAACTACTTTACGTCCAAGATCGATACTATCAGAGATAAAATTGTAACCATGCAGCCGTCAGCTACAGTATCGCATCAGATAGTGCACTATAGATCCCCTGAGGAACATTCCCACTCACAATTATATTCTTTCTTAGAGAAAAATGGTATCTGTGAGGAATTCCTGTAACGGGGCTGACGAGACGTGAGACGTGCGGATCCATGTGCAAGCTTTTATTTGAAAAGAGACGTGGTCATAACAGGCAGGGTCGAACAATGGCAGACAGATATATCAAAGGCAGTGCAAAGAGTAAACACAGACAAGCGTGGGTCGACGATCGGCGAACAGTATTCCAAAAGGGTGAGGCAGAGAGATAATCTAGGTACGACACAATAATCCAGGCAAGGGAAAACAATCCAAAACAGGCAGGGAAAAAACACAATCCAAAACAGGCAGGGAAAAACTAGGACGACTATAAGGGGCTCTGTAGATGCTACAGCTAGGGAAGCGGTAAACGCATACAATACTCAGCCGAAAGGGAAGGAAAGTCCAGGGTTTAAATAAGGTGTGTGATCAGTGAGAGCTGTGTGATCAGGTGTGCGTGTGATTAGTGCAATGAGTGATTGGTGACAGCTGTGATCAGTATGGGATGATGGGAATTGGAGTCCATTATGATGTGCGGTGTGAAGTCCATGTGGTGAGCGAGTGACCTCTGGTGGAGGGTGAATGGAAGTGCAGATCAGATTCGTGACAATTCCAGTCAGGATTTAGGCAGTATCATAGTACTGAGACTGCTCTCATTAGAGATACAAATAACCTGCTTCTATCATCTGATCGTGGTTGTATCTCTTTATTAGTTCTACTGAATCTTAGCACTGTGTTCGACACTATCGACCACAACATTCTTTTGAATAGACTAGAACACTTTGTTGGCATTAGTGGAAGTGCCTTAGCATGGTTCAAATCATACTTATCTGACCGCCATCAGTTCGTAGCAGTGAATGAAGAGGTATCATATTGATCACAAGTGCAGTATGGAGTACCTCAAGGCTCAGTACTAAGGCCGTTACTTTTCACGCTTTACGTTACCCTTGGGAGATATTATCAGGAGATATGGTGTTAGCTTTCACTGTTATGCAGATGGTACTCAGCTCTATATTTCTTCGTGGCCCGGTGAAACACACCAAATTAAGAAACTAACGAAGTTGATAGTTGACATAAAAAAACTGGATGACGAGTAACTTCTTACTGCTAAATTCTGAAAAAACAGAGGTGTTAATTATCAGACCTAAAAATCCCATATGTAATAACCTAGAACTCTATCTAACACTTGACGGCTGCTCTGTCAATTTTTTTTCATCAGTTAGGAACCTAGGTGTCCTGTTTGATAGCAATCTTTCATTTGAAAGCCATGTTTCTAGCATCTGTAAAACTGCATTTTTCCATCTCAAAAACATATCTAAATTGCAAACTATGCTCTCAACGTCAAATGCAGAAATGCTAATTCATGCTTTAATGACCTCAAGGTTAGACTATTGTAATGCTTTATTGGGTGGTTGTTCTGCAAGCTTGATCAACAAACTACAGTTGGTCCAAAATGCAGCAGCTAGAGTCCTTACTAGAACCAGGAAGGATGACCATATTAGCCCGGTTCTGTCAACACTGCACTGGCTCCCTATCAAACATCGGATAAATTTTAAAATCTAGTTAATTACTTATAAAGCCCTGAATGGCTTAGCTCCTCAGTACTTGAGCAAGCTCTTATCACATTGTAGTCCTCCATGTCTGTTGCTTTTTCAAAACTCTGGCCGTTTGATAATACCTAGGATATCAAAATCGACAGCGGGGGCAGATCCTTTTCCTATTTAGCACCCAAACTCTGGAACAATCTACCTAATTCCGAGTTCACACTGCATGATTTTCAAACTCGTCGGATGGCTGTTGTTTTCACACTGCGTGACTATCTGGGGTATCATTCAGTCGCTGCTGTGTTCACATTGCACGATGGATCGGCGACAGGGGCTTTCACATTGCACGATTTCAAAATAGGAAGAATCGCCAACAACTCTGTCTGATCTGCAAACTACGTTTCACAACAAAACCCACGCGAGAAGTGATAAGGAAATAATGCGAGAACCTGTGTGCGTCAGGCCCTTGTTCTTCAGCGAGACTGGAAATATAAAAAAAAATATAGCCAGCAAATTGTCTGTGCGCTGATTTCAGCTACAAAAAGAAAAACCGATTATGCAGGAGGGAGATGCAGGGAACAGGGATTGTGTTCTGCAAAGAGTGGTAAATAATAATTTTGCAGTAACTGTTAAACTGATGTTGCGGCTGGTCAAGCGTTTGTGCTTGTTTCTGTATGATATAATTGTACATATTAAAATACTGATATGATCATAACTCATCACTGAACTTCCATCTGCCCTGTATCTTTGTCTCTCATTGGCTGAAGGTCATCGCCGATGTAATTTTCAGTCAGAAATCATTGCAGACAGCAGGATTGTGAATCGCCGACAGCTCCAGATATTTAGCATGCCAAATATTTTGCGGATGTCGGCGACGTGTCGGCGATTCCCTCAGAATGCGTCTTTGATAATTCACACTGCGCGATTGTCACTCGCGTGAACGAGCTCCGATTTGCAGTGTGAACTCGGCATAACACTGTTCAGGAGGCAGACACACTCTGTCAGTTTAAATCTAGATTAAAGACACATTTCTTTAACCTGGCTTACACATAACACACTAATACGCTTCTATTATTCAAATCCGTTAAAGGATTTTTAGGCTGCATTAATTAGATCAACCAGAACCGGGAACACTCCCCATAACACACGATGTACTCGTTGCATTATAAGAAGAATGGCGTCTGCGCTAATATTTGCCTATTTCTCTCTTATTCTGTTTCTCAATCCATGTCTTATGGTGGATCGGCGCCGGAAGATGATGTCTGTGGCCCTGATCGTCGGCGGAGGCCAGGACACCTGGATGAGCCCCGGGGACATATCCCCAGTGAAGACCTCGACTAAAAATACAATAAAACAAAATAACTAAAAATATAATAAAATACCTAACTACATAATACTATTATTGTTAGAAATTGCAACGATATAAAAATAGAAATATAGTACATTTATACATTTAAAATTTTAATGAAAACAATAATATACAAATATGAAAAATCAACAAATACATTTTAAAATAATAAATAGTATGAGATTTACAGAGGGAGTTTTGATTCCTTGCCGCTGTCGCCTCTGGCTTGCTCAGTTGGGGACACTTAGTTTCTAGGTAGGTAGGTAGGTAGGTAGCTTTTTATTGTCATTCAACCTATTCATACAGAATGCACATATGAATGAAATTCCGATCCACTGGCTCATAAGTACTAAACCAAACTAAACATAAACATGTACCACAATCAATAAAAGTATAAATAAATAAAAATTGTAACAGTGAATGATGCACACAGTAATTAGCGGCATCTAACAAAATAACTGCACTTATTAAGTGACAACATATAAGTACAATTATTGCATATCGCAAAAGTACTATTATTTCAATATCCTTAGTTCACATAAAAATCACCATTAAAAAAATTCAGTGAGACAAAATAGTTAAAAAGTCACTTTAAATTCAAAAGTCTGATAGCTTGTAGAAAAAAGCTATTACAGAACCTTGCTGTTCTGCAACGAATGCTGTGAAACCTTTTCCCAGAGGGCAGCAGTGTAAACAGTCCATAATGAGGATGGTTGGAGTCTTTTGCAATATTTTGTGCACGAGTCAGACAGCGCTTGTGTGCAAGGTCCTGGATAGAAGGCAGTAAAGAGCCAATAATCTTTTCCGCTGTCCTCACCACTCTCTGTACAGACCTCCAGTCAGACGCTTTACAGTCCCCAGACCATACAGAGATGCAGCTGGTCAATATGCTCTCTATAATTCCTTTGTAGACAGTACTGAGGACGGGAGAGGGAAAGTGTGCTCTTCTCACCTGACGCAGACAAAAGAGACGTTGCTGTGCTCTCTTCACTGAAGAGGCGATGTTAACGGTCCATGTCAAACTGTCTGTGATCTGCACGCCCAAAAACTTGACACTACTGACTACTTCCACAGCAGTATCATTGATGATAAGTGGTGTGTGTCTGTGCTGCTTTTTCCTGAAATCAACAATGATCTCCTTTGTTTTTTCCACATTCAGGAGCAAGTTATTTGTATTGCACCAATCCACAAGCTGTCTCACCTCCTCCCTATAGGCCTGTTTGTTGTCATCCTGAATGAGGCCCACCACTGTCATGTCATCTGCATACTTCATAACATGGTTTGTATTGAACCTGGCATGGCAGTCATGGGTCATCATAGTAAACAGTAATGGACTCAGGACGCAGCCCTGAGGGGAGCCGGTGCTCAGAGAGATGACACTGGAGGTGTGATTTCCAACCCTCAAAAACTGAGGTCTATCTGTTAAAAAGTCCAGTAGCCAGTTACACAAGGGGGTACCAAGGCCCAAATATCTCAGTTTGCTTACCAAATGCTGGGGGATAATCGTATTGAATGCTGAGCTAAAATCCACAAATAGCATTCACACGTGAGTGTTCTTCTCCTCCAGATGGGCCAAGCTCCGATGAAGTACAGAGGATATAGCATCTTCTGGTTGAGTCGGTAAGCAAACTGGAAAGGATCAAACATTGGAGGAAGTCTTGAAATAATGTGGTCCTTCACCAGCCTCTCAAAGCACTTCATCATTATAGGCGTGAGTGCTACCGGACAATTATCATTGAAGCATTTTATTGTGGATTTTTTGGGCACTGGTATTATAATAGCAGTCTTAACACATGATGGAACAACAGCCTTGTTAAAAAGGCCATTATAGCTTTAAGAATAATGAATCTTCTGATCAAATCTTTTAGTCCATGGGCCCAGGCCACATTTTTCACTAACTAAATTTTCACCAAGCACATTAATAGAGATGCGAAGGGAAGGAAAAGATGTGGTAGAAAAAAGTGTACAAACAATAGGGATAACCGCACCCTGGAGAGGATTGTGAAACAAAACCCATTCAAAAATGTGGGGGAGATTCACAAAGAGTGGACTGCAGCTGGAGTCAGTGCTTCAAGAACCACTACGCACAGATGTATGCAAGACATGGGTTTCAGCTGTCGCATTCCTTGTGTCAAGCCACTCTTGAACAACAGACAGTGTCAGAAGCGTCTCGCCTGGGCTAAAGACAAAAAGGACTGGACTGCTGCTGAGTGGTCCAAAGTTATGTTCTCTGATGAAAGTAAATTTTGCATTTCCTTTGGAAATCAGGGTCCCAGAATCTGGAGGAAGAGAGGAGAGGCACAGAATCCACGTTGCTTGAGGTCCAGTGTAAAGTTTCCACAGTCAGTGATGGTTTGGGGTGCCATGTCATCTGCTGGTGTTGGTCCACTGTGTTTTCTGAGGTCCAAGGTCAACGCAGCCGTATACCAGGAAGTTTTAGAGCACTTCCTGCTTCCTGCTGCTGACCAACTTTATGGAGATGCAGATTTCATTTTCCAACAGGTCTTGGCACCTGCACACAGTGCCAAAGCAACCAGTATCTGGTTTAAGGACCATGGTATCCCTGTTCTTAATTGGCCAGCAAACTCGCCTGACCTTAACCCCATAGAAAATCTATGGGGTATTGTGAAGAGGAAGATGCGATATGCCAGACCCAACAATGCAGAAGAGCTGAAGGCCACTATCAGAGCAACCTGGGCTCTCGTAACACCTGAGCAGTGCCACAGACTGATCGACTCCATGCCACGCCGCATTGCTGCAGTAATTCAGGCAAAAGGAGCCCCAACTAAGTATTGAGTGCTGTACATGCTCATACTTTTCATTTTCATACTTTTCAGTTGGCCAAGATTTCTAAAAATCCTTTCTTTGTATTGGTCTTAAGTAATATTCTAATTTTCTGCTTATTTTGTTCTACTTGCTTATAGAACAAAGATGGTCGGAGTAATCTTGATTTGAAAATGCATCAAATTAAACAAAGTTGCAATCATCGACCATTTCTTTACTCATTTTCACACAGCTGAATAAGTCGCAAAGTGTGGCCTCCAAGGGTAACATGTATCAAAATAAACAGCAGGACTTACCTTTTCAGATGATGCTAGTGGCTTATCAGTACAACAAAGTATGGTGGAGTAATCTGGTTTTGAAACTAGCACCAGTCGTTGTTGTTGCATAATATACTATTTCATATACAGTTCATACATATTTTTTTCAAATTGCTAGGTCATGGATTGTCCCACCATCATGGTTCTGATATCACCAGATTACAGACAGTCTTGTCTATCCTTATCTGAAAAGATATCCCCCCTAACATCAATATCTTTTGAGATAGATATACAAATCTAAAAATTGTTTTCTTTAATGTGAAGGCTAATATAAAATGTATACAACAAATATCATGTCAAATTATGGCAGATCTGGATAGCCCTGACTGTCCTGAAAAAAAATCAACATATATCATGTATGGCTACCTCTTACAATAGACTTCATACAAACACTGCTGTGCAGATACTGTAGGACGATAATGGTAAAAATAATGATTGTCCCAAAAGATTAGTAAAGCTACTCATTTGAAATGGTTACCATGTTTCAAAGTACTTATATGGACTCTACAAACAAACTGGTATCAAAGAGATTTTGCCACCTTAGGTGGTACCAAATTCTGGCTTGGCCCATGGACTATTTCTCCTTTTTTTAACAAGACTGATTGACACACAGGCAGCCAATCAGCATTCACTGATCCACGTCCAGGCAAACATCCCGCCCACAGCGCTTAGTGTGAAGTAGAGAATGAGTCCACCGGAGCGCTAATGCGGATGCTAAACTTTGCCGTTGCATGTTATATATAGTTCTACTCATTTTTACGGGTGTTGTGCATCTATGCAAAGTAAGTGTAATATATCTGATCTTTGTAATGATCGCATATGTGATATGCTTGGCCTAGCTGTCTATTATATTTCGCTGTCTGATGTGCTTCAATTGTTATGGCTAATGCTAACATGTCTTTAGCACAATGTTGCGCTGTATATGTATATTACCTTTATTCATAGTTGTTTATATTAATGTTATCTATGTCCAATTCCTTTGTATTTCAGTGTAATTTATTCACAAAGTGCTCATTTTCGAGATATTCTAAAGTTGTAAACATCTTAATGCGCATGTGCTCAGAACATGTCCAGACAGAGCAACGCTGATACGATATGCACCAGATAAAGCTGTACACTGTTTAATTCTATTTATGGCAGGCCGAGTTTGTTTTCTTTAATTTATTAATCTGTTCAGTTGTTTATTTTACTGAATATTCATCACGTATATATTCATATTTACTCTTCATTTTCTGTTTTATAGAAAAACCACATAAACCCTTGTAATTCACTGAGTTGTTGTGGTGACAAATAAATGGGTTACTCCCATATTTCAACCATCTTTGACCAAGTTTCTTACCGGACACCCTGTGGTGGGTTTCAAACCTAACCAGCAATTTAATAAATGAGATTTTGCTATTAAAGCTAACTCGTTTTTACATGGTCCTTCGAGCCGGATGAGACTTGCTGCAGGCTTATGAGATATCAACACATGCAGATGATGAGTCAACTGGGCGCGTCAGAAGGAAGACTGCCCTTCCCGTCCAATATGAAGATTATGATCTCACCGGCTTCATCCTGCCTTCGTTGCATCCAGAACCCGTGTCACCACACACTCAGATACACTCCAACCTGTCAGACGAGGAATACCAAGAGGAGGGCATGACGGCATTCAATCTTACGCAGATTCCAGGTGAAGAGCATCAAAGTTCAGAAGAGTGGTCTGACACAGACCCAGGCAGGTCTGAGAATGCCTTGCTTAAGCAACGAAATAGGAATCTACGTTATGCAAACGAGAACATACTTCACACTGTACAGGTGATGCAGAGGGAAAGGGATGCATTGCAGCAGACAAATCAACAGTATGCTCAAGAGCTCTTGCAACTTAAGTGGCAGATGCAGCAGATTCAGGTCAGTCAACAGCGACCTGTGGCCCAGCCCCAACCTCAACCTAACAAACCCATTCCTGCACCACGCCAAGGTAAAAACATGCAGGCAGCTGAGGGAAGTCTTAAGCCTGTGCCTGAACCACACTTCGGAGGAGACAGCTTCTCAGGTCAGGAACAATCTCCAACTTCGGCAGCAGTTCCAAGAGACAAAATTTGCTTTCCCCATGATATTCCAAGTGCTCAGCCATTCAGTCAGGGGATCTCAAAGGAGCATGCAGCCTCTACCCCTTACCATTCGGCCTGGCACCACCAAATGCCCTATAGCTCATCGAGATGTAACATATTTGCTTTATGAGATGAACATAATTAATCATAACGGGTTATCAATTATATATCCATCTTCAGGAATTAGCTGTAGTATTAATAGTACAATAAAATGATTAGTTTGTCCGCAGTACGGACCCTTCTCTCAACTCTAAGGAAAATTATTCCTCTGGCCACGACAAATAATTTCCTTAGTGAAGCACTGCTCCGAGCATTGTAGCAAGACCGGACGTTAAAGTGACTTCCTTCTGAGAGCAGCAGACAGACAACCAAGTGTGAATACATATGGGTGTTTATTAAACTCTCTAGAGAGAGAGAGAGAGAGAGAGCGCTCGTGCGCAAGAGAGAGCATGGCAGGATTTTAACATCAGCTAACTAAAATCTGTTATGAACCATTAGAAAATCACATCACCTTAATTAAAAGGGGTCGAAGCCTAGAAGCGCATCTAGATAGTTAAGTATCCTGGTGCATGTATAATGCGTAGATTCCTGGTAGATTCCTTTAGGAGTGAAAGCTTCGTCATTCCAGCCATGGGTTGATTTGTCCGAAGTGAGTTGCCAAAGTTACCGAACTTAAAATTGCCAGAAGATCGGGCTCCCCCCGGAAGGGGAGCCGCGAGGTTTCCAAGGTGATAAGTGTGTCTCCAGGGCGCTTTTGGTAAAAGAGAGAGACGAGGGAACTGTGCGTGGGCTCTTTAAAGTCTGCGAAGAGTCACACCTCTCAGGATGGGCTTGACCAATGAGAAAGGCTGAATTTCCAAGCGGGAGTTTGGAAATACTGGGGGGTTTATGGCCCTTTGTCTGAGAGCATGGTAATTTGCAAAAGGGGTTGGATTGAAAGTTATTATACAAACTATTAAAGATTCTTAGGACACTGATATGTTGCATAGGTATCAACATGTAATATTCACTCTCCCTTAGATCATCCGAAGACGAATTGATAGAGACCAAACATGTTACAGTCAGAGTGATATTAACTAGTGATCTATTATAAGCATGCATAAAACAGTATAAAATACACAAAAACAGTAATAATATACACAATGACTTAATGATATGTGTGCTCATTCAAAGAAAGGTTTTTCTATGAATTAATTAGAGAAGAGTCCATTTTATGGCATAATGTCCTTTTCCTAAAGTGGATATGAAGTGAGTGTTGCTCGACAATTTGCATTCCTTTGAGCAATAAAACTAGTGTTATCTGATGGGTTGCCATGGCACCGGGGGTGGTCTGGAGGCGTCTGCAGACATAGGGGCACCCAAGAATGTGTATTGGGTGAGGGGTCTGTGATTATTTGTTAATCTAATAACTAGTTTCATTTGTTAAATCAAATGAGAAATTGTGTCTGATTGGTCCAAATGCTACATAATTCCCCTCTTTCGAACGTTGTTGTCCGTCCAATAGACAACAACGAGCGACGTTAAAGATGCAGAACAATCAGACTTGCACCTGCCACTCATGGCTGGGAGACAGTGGTGGCTCTCTGGCTGTTGGTTGCCTCCAGGAGTGGTTGTGGTGCCGTGGTGGATGCTGTCAAGTGGAAAGCTGTGGAGATGTAGGCTGTAGTAAGGTGCGGATCCTCGAGCTGGTGCAGCAGGTGTCGAGGCAGTGTCAGCTGTCATCCCGAAGTGAGTTGGTCCGGGTCAGATGGTTGTTGATGCTGTTAGCCAGAAGGCTATCTGTGGTACCCGTGGTGTGGAACAGCCGGGTTAGACTCTCACTGGTGAGAGTGCAAGTGGTTCCAGGGGTCGCAGGGAATTGTTATGGAGATTTTGTAGGGTGAAGAGAGTTTCAGACTGACCTAGTGATGATGGCAGGAGGGCAGCAGGTGGTTGTTAGCCCTCTGTTCTGCTGGAACATCACCAGAAATCTGATGTTTGCGGTGTCGCTTTGCTTTTGTGGCGGCACCGACTTGAGCTTGCCTGAGTTGTGTTGGTAGAGGTTTCGCTGTTGGGCATGTGGGCCCGTTGCTCAACCCAACGTTGTCTGGCTGCTTCTGGGGTGTCGACTGGTTTTAAGGGATGCTCCTCCCTTGGAGGGGTCTGATGCTGTGTTGCGACAGGCAAGGAGTCAGAAGTTTGTCCTTCGCAGTACTCCTCGGTTGAGTCTATTTCAAGGAGCTCTTTTGCCAGTATCAGAAGCTCCTGTAACTCAGAAGTAGGCATGTCCGGCTGTCCTTGTGCAACATCTGTTGGCACCTGTGTGAAGGGTGTGGAGGAGGATGTTGTGGGGGACTGTCGTTGGACATACCATGGTGTTCGCAGGATGAGGATGGCCTTTTCCATGGTTCCTGCCAGTGGCTGGTCTGGGACCTGGGTCTGTTGCCATGGCAACGGCTCTTTCCTCTGCTGGCTAGTGGCTTTCTGTAGAAGGGCCTGAAATTGTGGCAATGCTGGGTGCCTTCTGGCGCCTGTTTTGGATTCTGGGTTGTGCAGTTCAGATCCAGTGGGGTCTTACAAACACCTTTGGTAGAGGCCTTGTGCTTGTTAAAGGCCTTCTGTGTCAGGTCACGCAGTTGTTGAACTGGCATTGTGGGGCAGGCCCTAATGCCTATATGGTGACTTACAATGGGGTGGAGGTTTCGGATGAAAAGGCTCTTAAAGCCAGTGTCTTCCTCCATCCCAGGTTCACTGCGAGCTCCGTAGTAAGCTCGTCGAAGTCTGTGGTAGTAATCAAGGGGAGTTTCATGACGCAGTTCTTGTGAGCTGATGCGATTTAAAGGGTTATCAGGATGGCTGTCACTTGTACTGTGATGACTGGGAGTCCAGCTTGAAGTGTTGCCTGTAGGCCATATGGGCTGAGTTCCGCAGATGTCAGGTGGTCATTGTGCGGGGGAAGACCATGGCGCTTGAATGGTGACTCACAATGTGATGCGGATTTTTGGGAGGAGGGAAGGTTCTGGAGTTGAAGCCTTCCTCCCTTGTGGCCTGTTCTGTTGTCTGCCGTAGACTCAGAGCTGGCTGTAGCAGGCTTCTTGTAAGTTTTGTAATCCGCTTTGACAGTTTCAGACTGCTGGTACAGGATGTTGTGTTTCAAGGCTGGAGGTGATCCTGAGCAGATAGTCTGTCTCGTGTGGTCACATTGGGCAGAGTTCGAGCATAAAAGTTCATGTTTTGCAGGCAGGCAAGTGTGGTGGCCTTCTGCAGGCCAGTTGGTTGGGGTCTGTGGGGCCACACGGTGTGTGTATCTGCAGTGATGCTCTGGAAGGGTCCCTGCCCCACCTGTGGTTGCTGGCAGGTGAGGTGTGAACAGTGGGCCTGGGCCTGCTTGTCAGGGGAAATTCTGTGTTGTGTTTTCCCTTTCTGTTCACCTTGTGGTCTGCAAGCCTATTTCAGTTCATTTGTGACATTGAGTTCGCCTTGGCTTTGTTGGTTGGCGTTTGAAGTTGCCTCGTCGCTGAGCAGAGACTTGGATTTCAGCTCGGCTGCTTGCAGGTGGCATTCACAGGCATTGTTTCAGTTCACCTGGGTCATTACTAAAGAGAGCTTTAGCCTGCTGGAGCCTCTCTGGCTTCTATTCCAGCTGCTCTCTGTGCTCAGTGTCTGTGTGGGTTTTGTAGAGGCATCCTGAAACTTTCTACTTCCTCTTGTAGCTCCTTGTCCTCTTCATCCGCTGTCATTTGCTGGTCCAGCTGGTCTGGCGGTTCTGCACGCGCTCCCAGTCCTCCGGGCCTCCTTGTGGTTGAAGTATCTTTCGCTTGGCTTGAACTGGATGATGCGGATGTAGGCAAGAGCACCGATGATCCTGGCTGGCTCTCTGTGGCTGTAGCCCTGGTTTGATCATGGTCTGTCTGCCAGTTCAGGTTGTCATCCAGCTGTTTCGCTCAGGTGCTGTAGATCAGGAGTGGTCCCGGACCGGAGGGCGTCTGTTGCAGTGCTTAGCCAGCCGGATGATCTGGACACAGGTGGAGCAGGGAAAAACACAAAACACCAATGCAAGTCCGCACAGATTTAGTGAGCTAAAATATTTGGGCTATGTGTTGCATGATTAACTGGTGTGATCAGTTAGTGACGCAAACTAAACGCTTACATATCGTGGCTGATAAGGCAGGAGTGAATAATTGGTGTGAGTGAGCACCCGAAAACAATGGGTAACACTGTTGATGGGTGATAACCTAGGGGGTCATTTAATGACTTAGGCTATTTGGTTTATCAACGTTATTACCAAGTATTTTCTGATGGTTCAAACAGGTTCGGTCTCCGGGCACACAAAACAACCAAAACAAACAGAACCAAAATTAATAAAACAAATCAAAGTTCAAATTTAGAAAGGAATAGTGGGAAATCAAGGGCTTACTACCACCTCTAGGGGCTGTGACATGGACTGCGGAGCGGGGCTCTTGTACTGCCTAGGGAGGTGATGAGAGAGATAGCTGGACAGACCAAGCACGCTAAAGCAGAGAGGCTCTCTAGTCCTCTTCGCGTTTCATATTGAGTGAATGGCTATATCTTAGGCTTGGTGATGAGCTGAGGTTACCCGGGTGAGCCCCAGTGATTGGGCCGTCTCCCTTGACTCTCCCGAGCACACAACTGCAGGGGCTCCTGATCACTCGCACCCATGGCACCCGGTGGCAACCACTCAAACAGCAATGCCTTTTGGCACAATGTTGCATCACTCAAGTGAGGGAGGCTCAACGACTAGCTGGCACAGCCAAAATTGGGTTTTGCCTGTGGGTCCCAAGTTACACGGACCCCTTTTGGGCCTCGAACTATGGATGAGTTCGCTCCTCTCAAAAGGGTGGACCACCGTGTAACTTCACAGGGTAATTAACCAAAATTGCCCTTATGTGTCAGTCAGTATGGTTGATACAACACTTGAGGTACCCCATTGCTGATGTCGTGCTACGTGTTGCCACTCGGAGTACAGGGCCAGAGGTATCCGAGGCGCCCCCTTTCTAGTACATGTCGGGTAGGTCAGGCAGACGAGTCCAGCCCCCGAGAATTGCCCATGGATGACTCGTCAGCTTACCGCCAAGCACCAGGGGGCATGCTACCTAACAGGGAACATTGAGAGGGGACAACAGAAAGATTAAGCGTCTAGGATGAAGCAGCTTGATGCCAATGAGCAAGGGAATCAGACGTGTGACGGTGGGCCACTAATAGATTTGGAGGCTCATTGTGCACCGCAGTGGCTAGCATTACCTATGCCTATAGAGGAAGGAGAGGAAAAGGGTAACAAAATAAAATTGAAAATTGAAAACAAAGTTAAAATGTCCTAATTGCGTAGGAAAATAAATGGAAAATGGTTTTAAATAGATTTAAAATCTAAGTAAATAAAATTTTGCTCAGTAGGTGTAGCTAGACTTAACTACAGACTGGAGCTTCGGCTACATGCAATGGTCTGTTTACATTAGTCTGTGACGTATGCGCCGTCTCGAGTTTGAACCGGAAAGGGCTTGCTATCGCCTTCCGGGGTCAGACGTCGAACTTAAAATTGCCAGAAGACCGGGCTCCCCCCCGGAAGGGGAGCCGCGAGGTTTCCAAGGTGATAGGTGTGACTCTTCGCAGACTTTAAAGAGCCCACGCACAGTTCCCTCGTCTCGCTCTTTTACCAAAAGCGCCCTGGAGACACACTTATCACCTTGGAAACCTCGCGGCTCCCCTTCCGGGGGGGAGCCCGATCTTCTGGCAATTTTAAGTTCGGTAACTTTGGCAACTCACTTCGGACAAATCAACCCATGGCTGGAATGACGAAGCTTTCACTCCTAAAGGAATCTACGCATTATACATGCACCAGGATACTTTACTCAGCACCCACAAAACTCATGCAAGTAACCGCTGGTTAACTATCTAGATGCGCTTCTAGGCTTCGACCCCTTTTAATTAAGGTGATGTGATTTTCTAATGGTTCATAACAGATTTTAGTTAGCTGATGTTAAAATCCTCTCTCTCTCTCTCTCTCTCTCTCTCAATTCAATTCAATTCAATTCAATTCAATTCAAATTAGCTTTATTGGCATGACTGTGTAACATCACAATGTTGCCAAAGCAATATATATATTATACAGATAAATAAAATCATGGGGAAACACGTATACATGTCCATATTATACATGTAGGTAAAAAATAAATAAATAAATAAAATAAAAATAAATAAATGATTAAATGAATACAGAGAGCGGTTATAAATGTAAAGGAGGGATCAGCCTTTGTCCCTCATTTGATGGCAGGAGGACACATACTGCGCTGCCAGGTGGATACACTTTTCCTTTTCTCCCAGAATATAACAGAGTTTGTCTAAGTTGCTTTTATGGTTAAATTCAGGTGAAACTAGAGCTATTTGTCTGAAATAGGCATCTCTGATGTGTTTATATTTGCTGCACTCCGTGAGGAAGTGCAGCTCGTCCTCTACGAGTCCCTCAGTGCAGTGAGAACACAGTCGCAGCTCTCTGGCTCTCCAGCTCTGCTTGTGTCGGCCCGTCTCCACACACAGACTGTGGTCACTCAGACGATACTTCGTCAGCAGCTTTCTCTGACCGTAGTCTTTAATACTGCTCAGGTATGGCGCTAATTTATAATCAGATTTTATACTGTGGAAGTAAGTTAATTTCTTTACTTGAGTTACTTTTTGCTGCCAATCATGAATGTATTCTTCCTGGGTTATTTTTTCAGTTTCTTTAATTTTTGAATACTTTAACTGAATTGTGGAATTGAGTTGATGTTTTTCTACTAAATAGTGTAAAGGGTCACTCTCTGGGTGTTTCTGCCGATAAGTGAGAGCACTGTGGTGGTAGCTGTCTGTCGACGCGTCTGAGAGATGGAACCAGAACTTCGCTGCTCTCTTCTGGATCTCAGAGAGCAGAGGGAATCTGCCCAGTTCTGCCCTGCAGCCGAGATTCGGGGCGTTTCTGTGAATTCCCAGGATGTTTTTGCAGAATTCAAGGTGGAAAGTTTCAACAGGGTTTTTGTCCCATGATTCATAGTTTAATTTAAATTTGGGGCCCCAGATTTCACAGCCATAGAGAAGAATGGGTTTGATGATGCTATCGAAGATTTTCAGCCACAGTTTAATGGGTGGGTTGAATTTGAACAGGGGTCGTCTTATACTGTAAAAAGCCCTGCGTGCCTTATCCGTCAGATCTTTGATTGCAGTATTGAGCTGTCCAGAGGCTGAGATCGTCAGACCCAAATAATTATAACTGGTGACATGATTAAGAATTGTTCCACCAATTGTGAACTCATATTTTTTGTCAGCAAGACGAGGCTTCTTCTGAAAGATCATGATTTTAGACTTCTCCATGTTTATCGGTAAGGCCCAATCGTTACTGTACTTCTCCAGAATGGAGAGGCTTTGGTGCAGCCCCTCTTCATGAGGAGATAAGAGCAGAAGATCGTCTGCATACAGGAGGCATTTAATATCTCTGCCCTCGAGGGTCAGACCAGGACCAGAGGACTTATCAAGTGCTGATGCCAGTTCATTAATATAGATATTAAATAGAGTCGGGCTGAGGCTGCAGCCTTGACGGACACCTTTCGTTTGACTGAAATAATCGGTTCGTTTGTCGTTGATTTTGACACAGCATTTGTTCCCGTTGTATATGTCCTTTATGATGTCATATGTCCTTCCTCCTATTCCACTCTGGATAAGTTTTAGGAAAAGTCCATCGTGCCATACAGAATCGAAGGCTTTTTGGAAATCAATGAAGCAACCAAATATTTTTCCTTGTTTTGTCTGCTGAACGTATTTTTGTATGAGTGTGTGGAGTGTGTAAATGTGATCTGATGTTCTCTGTTTTGGCATAAATCCAATTTGACAGTTGTTTATAATTGTGTGTTCTTGAATGAACTGAACTAATCTGTCATTAATTATAGAGCAGAATAGTTTTCCGAGGTTGCTGCTGACTGTGATGCCTCTATAATTATTTGGGTCGTACTTCTCACCTTGTTTAAATATTGGAGTTATTAGATTTTCTTTCCAGATTTCGGGAAAGTGTCCTGATTTTAGTGCGAGATTGAATAATTTCAGAATAGCATCTTTCAATTTAGAGCTGCTGTGTTTCAGCATCTCGTTAGATATTCCATCCAAGCCACAGGATTTTTTATTTTTTAGGGATTTCATTTTGCCTGTTAGTTCATTTAATGATATGGGTTTGTCTAAATGGTTTAGCTGCTCTTTAACAGTGAATTCTAGGTCGTGTAATTTGGAGGTCAGATGTTTTTGGGTAAGGGTTGGTTGATTTTGTGAATAGAGTTTTTCGAAATGTTCAGTCCAGATGTTTGGGTCGTGGATGGGAATGTGTTTAGCTTCTTTGGATTTATCTAAATTATTCCATAATTCCCAAAAATAATTTTGATCGACTGCCTCCTCGATCTTGTTGAGCTTTATTTTCATGTGATCAGCTTTTTTCTGTATTAGCAGTGACTTGTATATCTTAAGGGTTTGTTGATATGTGGCTCGTGTTTGTTGGTTTGCAGGGTCTCTGTGTTTTTTATTTGATAATGATCGCAATTCTTTTCTTAGTTTTTGGCATTCTTTATCAAACCAACCAGTTTTAGCAATTTCTTTTTTACATCTGTAATGTTTTCTTTTTCTCAGGGCTTTTCTGACCACTGTAGAGAAAATTGAAGTTAATTGTTCTGTTGCTAAATTGATCATTTTCTTCTCTTCACCAAATGAAGTCAGTAGAAATGAGTCTATCATGTTCTGCACACGAGTGCTGTGGAGCTCGGCTTCGTACTGGGCAGGACTGTCTTTACTCCATATAAATTTGGAGGGGAGGGGGTACAGTTTAACCTTCTGCTCTGAAGATGGCAGAAGATTCACTGACGTGTTCAGACTGACGACTATGTGACTGTGGTCTGATAACGGTAGCTGTGGCATCACTGTGAAATAGTTGATTTTGCTTTGGTCTAGATCCGTAATGGCGTAATCTACTGTGCTGCTGCCCAGACAGGAGCAGTCTCTCTGTCTCTGTCTCTGTCTCTGTCTCTCACACACACACACACACACACATGTTCGTTTTTGTGAAAAGTGGGGACATCCCATAGGCGTAATGGTTTTTATACTGTCCTTACTGTTTGTGCTATTGCCCTACACCAACCCTACACCTAAACCTACCCCTTACAGGAGACTGTGCATTTCATCTTTCCCCCCAAAAAACTCATTCTGAGTGATTTATAAGCGTTTTGAAAAGTGGGGACATGGGTCAATGTCCTGAGATGTCACCTTCACCTTGTAATACCTATGTCATACCTTTGTCATTATACAAATCTATGTCCTGACTTTTCACAAGCACACACACACACACACACACACACACACACGTTGGCACCCATGTTTAATATGTCTATGTCTAGTTCTAAGTTACATGTTCCCCTGTAGTGTAGTTTAATAAACACCCATATGTATTCACACTTGGTTGTCTGTCTGCTGCTCTCAGAAGGAAGTCACTTTAACGTCCGGTCTTGCTACAATGCTCGGAGCAGTGCTTCACTAAGGAAATTATTTGTCGTGGCCAAAGGAATAATTTTCCTTAGAGTTGAGAGAAGGGTCCGTACTGCGGACGAACTAATCATTTTATTGTACTATTAATACTACAGCTAATTCCTGAAGATGGATATATAATTGATAACCCGTTATGATTAATTATGTTCATCTCATAAAGCAAATATGCTACAGAGACAAGTGCCTCAATTCGAACCAGAGTCAGTGTACAAAGGCCCTACTCCCACCATACCAGACTTTGCACATCCAAACCCAAGAGAGTTTCCGATTCCAACCCTTGTGGATCTCTCTGACTGGTTGGAGTATGAAATTCAAGTACAGGAGGACACATCTATGTTTGTAACCAGCCAGCGTAGAGGGCCTACTGCACGGACCAGAGAGATAATCAAAGAACTCAAGCCCTTTAATAAGAATGCAAACATTCTGCTCCCAACGGACCACCACCTTGCAGTGGTTGGGGGGCTTGCATGTCTCAGAGAGCTATGCTGGCTGGAGCTTCGTGCTCCTGGTAGGGTCTCCCATGCCAGACAGATTGAAGGGTAGAGGCTAGACAAAGCGTGGTCCTTGGTCCTCCAGATTGGGGGTTTGGCGCAGGCCTAACCACTCTGCCCTAGAAAACATCTACTGGTTACGGAAACAGCAACAAAGTCAATATACACAAGCAGGTGTGACGGACCTCTAGAGTCACCTCAGGGGATTTGTATGAATGACAGTGGTGAAAGCCTTCTTGAGGAAGTCACTGACAGGAAGATAGAGGTCTTGAATACCAAAACCAAGACAAGGATAGGTTTTTGGCAACCTGATCTCACAGAATTCCGTGTAATGTTCATGGACTTAATTAACCTCCGAATCTGTGGTGGCATCACGGAATCGCCAAAAATTCCATGATGGGCTCACAGAGGGCATCAGCCGTGGTCCATGCACGGATTCACTGGTTCAACGTAAAAAGAGTGAATCTGATGCAGTTATACTTTCACTGGAGTACCTGACAGCCCCTACCCTAAACCTACCCAGTTCTGAACAATAATGATGATGATAAATTTCCCAGTATCGCGTCGGCATATTGATGCTAAGGGTTTCCGTGCGTGGAGCACGGCTGATGCCTGTCACTGACTTACATTGGTATCACTTCTGTGAGCCCATCACGGAATTTTTTCTGTGAGCCCATCACGGAATTTTCGGCGATTCGGTGATGCCACCACAGATTCGGAGGTTAATTAAGTCCGTGAACATTACACAGAATTCTGTGAGATCACGTTGGTTTTTGGAACGTCCGTACAATGTACCAAACGGCAAACTGGCGCAAGTAACAGCAGAGATGCGCCGATACAATTTACACATTTTGGGCATTAGTGAAAGCAGATGAACTGGATCAAGAAGAGTGACAACATCAACAGGAGAGAGTTCTATATTCAGGAAGGACTTGCCATCATCTTGAGTAAAGGAGTGGAAAGTAGCCTGATAGAATGGAAACCTGTCAACAGCAGAATAATGAAAATGAGAGTAAAAGGAAAGCAGGTGAATATGACTATAATCCAAAGCTACAGTCCAACCAACGATAGTGATGATGAAGTGAAAGACCTCCTTTATGAACAGTTAGAGGCAGAAGTCAAGTCAACACCACGGCTGTCACGGTTCATGGGTCCGTGCGCTGTGTGTGTGTGTGTGTGTGTGTGTGTGTGTGTGTGTGGCTCTGCTCGTAGCGCATGTCAGCGTTGCTTAATTACCGTGCACCTGACGAGGTACTCAGAGCTCACAGGTGTAGCTTGTCTGCACTGCCTTTATCTGGCTGGCGTGGCTGTGGGGTTTTGTCGGATCGTTGTGGTTCATGTCTTGTCTCGCTCTCTGTCAGTCCCTCTAGTTCCTGAGTCATCACCGCCTGGTTGCTGTTTTCCCTCTGTGAGGTGTGGACCTTTTGGAGTGGTTGCTCTGCCCACTGGAGATTCTTCACTACTGGATTGCCAGCACTTATTTGTGGCTGTATTTATTGGAGTGTCTAATAAAGACTCATCATTGACTCGCAATTGGATCTTGAGTTTCTGTACCGTGACAGAACGATCCGACCTAGATGGATCCAGCGAGTGCCTCAGATGTAAGAGACTTTTTGTCTCACAGTAATTCACGCATGGATCGCCAGGAGGAACAGATGGCAGCCTCGAATCGCGCAGTTCAAGTCCTGGTCTCTCAGGTCTCGGAATTGACCACCCAGTTACAGCGTCTCCAGACCGAATCTGTTCAATCACCCACTCTGTCTAGTCCACCTGCGTCCTCTTTTGCGGGACAGACCGTTCGTGTCAACGAACCTCGCCTTCCGCCTCCAGCCTTTTACTCTGGTGAGCCCCAGCAATGCCGCTCTTTCCTTGCCAAATGTTCGTTGTACATCTCCCTCCAACCATCGTCGTTTCCTACTGAGGAATCGAAAGTAGCGTTTGTCATAACGCTGCTCTCTGGACGGGCGGCTCTGTGGGGAACTACAGTTTGGCAGCAGAGACTTCCCTGTTGTACTTCGTTTCATTTATTTTCAGAAGAGATCAAGAAGGTATTTGATCGGGCAGTTTCAGGCAGGGAGGCGGCTCGTTTTCTGGCAGAGCTAAGGCAGGGAGATCAGAGCGTCACAGACTACTCCATTGAATTCCGCACCCTGGCGGCGGAATGCCGTTGGAATTTAGAGGCGCAGTGGGATATGTTTTTACATGGACTGTCTGAATATATCAAGGATGAGATCTATTCACTGGAGTTGCCTACATCGCTGGATGGCTTAGTCAGTCTGGCTATTCGAGTGGATACCAGATTGCAGCAGAGAGATCAGCGAGCGCGTCGAGTTACGGCAGCCAATCGGCTGAACCATCTTTCTGTCACCTCCTGCGACAAGGACATCGTCGTCACCGACCCAGAACCCATGCAGATGGGAAGGTTCCGCCTTTCCCTAGAGGAGAAGCGGAGGAGGCGTAATGAGGGTCTCTGTCTATATTGCGGTGCTGCTGGACACATTGCTGCGCAGTGTTCCGTAAAAGCCAGAGCCCGTCAGTAGGTAAGGGGTTACTGACGGGTGGGGTCACTCTGATTAAATCCTCTCTTGCTGCTACCCTTCTTTCAGTCAAGTTACAGTGGTCCTCAGACACCTATGACTGTCAGGCGTTAATTGACTCCGGTGCTGAGGGTAATTTTCTTGACTCTGACCTGGCTCATAGACTTAACCTTCCTGTGCTTGCTCTCTCTCAGCCCATTGCTGTCCATGCCCTCAATGGTCTATCTCTTCCTTCCATCACTCACAGTACAGGTCCAGTAAAACTCATCACTTCTGGCAATCACACTGAGATCATTAATTTTCTTTTAACCACCACCCCTGTTACCCCAGTTGTACTTGGGCATCCCTGGCTTGTGCTTCATAACCCTCATATTAATTGGAGTCAGAATTCTGTTCTTTCTTGGAGTGAGAGTTGTCATGCTGCTTGTTTGTTGTCTGCCTGTCCCTCTGTGTCCCGTTCTCTGTTTCAGGAGGAGCGCATGGACCTATCAAACGTGCCCAGCGAGTACCTCGATCTGAAGGGAGTGTTCAGTAAGTCTCGGGCTGCTTCTCTACCTCCGCATCGTCCCTATGACTGTGCTATAGATTTATTACCAGGTACGTCTCCGCCTAAGGGCAAACTTTATTCACTCTCCGGTCCGGAGAGGGAGGCCATGGAGAAATACATTTCTGATTCTCTGGCAGCCAAGATCATTCGCCCTTCTTCTTCGCCGGCGGGGGCGGGGTTTTTTTTTGTGAAGAAGAAAGACGGGTCTCTTCGTCCCTGCATCGACTATCGAGGGCTGAACAACATCACGGTGAAGAATACATATCCTTTGCCGTTGATGTCTTCTGCCTTTGAGCGTCTGCAGGGGGCTTCCTTTTTCACAAAACTGGATCTCCGTAACGCTTATCATTTGGTTCGCATAAGGGAGGGGGATGAATGGAAGACTGCTTTTAATACCCCCAGGGGGCACTTTGAATATCGCGTTCTTCCTTTTGGTCTTTCCAACGCTCCCGCAGTCTTCCAAGCACTCGTCAATGATGTGTTGAGAGATATGCTAGATCAGTTCATTTATGTCTACCTGGATGACATACTGATATTTTCTCGTTCTCTCCAGGAACATGTTCAGCATGTCAGACGGGTGCTTCAGAGGCTGTTAGAGAATGGTCTTTATGTCAAGGCGGAGAAATGCGTTTTTCATGCACAGTCTGTTCCTTTCTTGGGTTACATTGTGTCGGTCGAGGGGATGCGCATGGATCCGGACAAGATTCAGGCTGTGGTAGATTGGCCAACTCCAGATTCCCGTAAGGCCCTGCAGAGGTTTCTGGGCTTTGCCAATTTTTACCGGCGTTTTATTCGCAACTTCAGCCAACTAGCCGCTCCTTTGACTGCCTTAACCTCCACCCAAATTCCGTTCAGGTGGTCCTGCGCAGCTGAGGCTGCGTTTGCCAAACTGAAGAGTCGCTTCGTTTCGGCTCCCATCCTCATCGCCCCTGATCCCTCCCGGCAGTTTGTGGTGGAGGTTGACGCATCAGAGGTGGGGGTTGGTGCCATCCTATCCCAGCGTTCTTCCTCGGACGACAAAGTGCATCCTTGCGCGTATTTTTCTCATCGTTTGTCTTCCGCTGAACGTAACTATGATATTGGTAATAGAGAGCTGCTGGCGGTCAAGCTTGCCTTGGAGGAATGGCGTCATTGGTTAGAAGGTTCGGGGGTTCCTTTTATCGTCTGGACTGACCATAAGAATCTTGAGTACATCAAGTCCGCCAAAAGATTGAACTCTAGGCAGGCCCGGTGGGCTTTATTTTTCGGTCGTTTCGATTTTTCTATTTCTTATCGGCCAGGCTCCAAAAACATCAAGCCTGATGCTTTGTCCCGTATTTTTGACTATTCGAAGCGCCCGTCTTCCGAGCCCATTGTGCCACAGAGGATTTTTGTTTCTGTAGTCACATGGGACATCGAGTCGAGGGTCCGCACGGCTTCACAAGGGGTAACGCCTCCGCCCGGGTGCCCACCAGGTTGTTTGTTTGTACCAGAGACGTTACGGTCCGATGTCATTCGATGGGGTCATTGTTCCAAGGTAGCTTGCCATCCTGGGGTGAGTCGTACTATGTTTCTTGTTAAACAGCGGTTCTGGTGGCCTGCTATGGCTCGCGACATACGGTGTTTTGTCTTGGCTTGCTCTGTTTGTGCCATTTCTAAAACTTCCAATCGACCCCCCGCTGGACTCCTTCAGCCGCTGTCAGTTCCTTCGAGACCCTGGTCCCACATTTCATTAGATTTCGTTTCAGGTCTCCCGCCCTCTGATGGAAACACTGTAGTTTTGACGGTGGTGGACCGGTTTTCGAAGGCGACTCATTTTATTGCTCTGCCTAAATTACCTTCTGCCAGAGAGACGGCGGTTGCTGTCATAGACCACGTCTTTCGTATTCATGGCCTCCCGACGGACGTGGTTTCTGACAGGGGGCCTCAGTTTGTCTCTAAATTTTGGAGAGAGTTTTGTCGTTTGTTGGGGGCGACTGTTAGTCTTTCTTCTGGGTTTCATCCCCAGAGTAATGGCCAGACAGAGAGAGCCAACCAAGATCTCGAACGAATGTTGCGATGTTTGGTCTCCCAGAATCCGTCCTCTTGGAGTCAGCAGCTCTCATGGGTTGAGTACGCACATAACTCATTACCAGTGTCTGCTACGGGCCTGTCTCCGTTTCAGTGTAGTTTAGGGTACCAGCCACCTATTTTTCCCAGTCTGGAATCCGAAGTCGCGGTTCCCTCTGCCCACGCATTTGTCCAGAGGTGTCGTCGCACCTGGAGCAGGGCCAGACTGACACTCCTCCAGGTGGGGGCGCGCACCAAGGCCAAGGCTGATCGCCACCGGTTAAGGCCTCCCGTTTATGTCGTCGGTCAAAAAGTGTGGCTTTCATCTAAGAACATTCCTCTCCGTACCGTTTGTAATAAACTTGCTCCTAAATTCATTGGCCCGTTTTCTGTCACCAAGATCATTAGTCCGGTGGCAGTCCGTCTTAAACTTCCTCCGGCGTACAGGAGGATTCATCCCGTTTTTCATGTCTCCAAATTAAAGCCAGTTTTTCATGCTACCATTAATCCGCAAACCCCAGTTCCTCCACCGCCGCGACTCGTAGATGGGGAACCGGTTTATTCGGTAAATCGTATTCTGGACTCTAGACGGAGGGGGCGTGGATTCCAGTACTTGGTGGACTGGGAGGGTTACGGTCCTGAGGAGAGGAGTTGGGTGCCTGCCAGAGACATATTGGATCATTCCCTTATCGATGATTACAATCGTCAGGTAAGTTCCTCTGGGAGCGCCAGGAGACGCTCTTAGGGGAAGGGGTACTGTCACGGTTCATGGGTCCGTGCGCTGTGTGTGTGTGTGTGTGTGTGTGTGTGTGTGTGTGTGTGTGTGGCTCTGCTCGTAGCGCATGTCAGCGTTGCTTAATTACCGTGCACCTGACGAGGTACTCAGAGCTCACAGGTGTAGCTTGTCTGCACTGCCTTTATCTGGCTGGCGTGGCTGTGGGGTTTTGTCGGATCGTTGTGGTTCATGTCTTGTCTCGCTCTCTGTCAGTCCCTCTAGTTCCTGAGTCATCACCGCCTGGTTGCTGTTTTCCCTCTGTGAGGTGTGGACCTTTTGGAGTGGTTGCTCTGCCCACTGGAGATTCTTCACTACTGGATTGCCAGCACTTATTTGTGGCTGTATTTATTGGAGTGTCTAATAAAGACTCATCATTGACTCGCAATTGGATCTTGAGTTTCTGTACCGTGACAACGGCATGACGTGATGATCATCATAGGTGACCTGAATGCAAAGATCGGGAGCGCCAACACCAACAACGAGCGTGTAATGGGAATACATGGATGCGGGACGATGAATGAGAATGGAGAAAGGCTGTTAGAGTTTTGCACCACCAACAACCTGGTTGTTGGAGGCACCTTGTTCCCACACCGCGACATACACAAGTTGACTTGGTACTCGCCCAACAACAGGAGACAAGAACCAGATCGACCATCTACTTATCAACGGAATGTGGAGTGGATCACTGCTAGATGTGAGAGTAAAGCGAGGGGCAGACGTTGGAAGTGACCATCAACTGGTAACAGCAATGGTGAGACTTAAGCTCCGGAAAGCACAAAACAAAGTACTCGTACAGCGAAAATTCGACATTCAGAAGCTAAAGGACCCACAGATGAAACACATTTTTGTCACACAAGTGAGGAACAGGTTCCAAGCGCTACAAGATCTAGACACAGACATCAATGCAGGCAATATCAACACAGTCTATAATAACATCAGGACTGTTTACCAACAGAGTGCAGAGGAATGCCTGGGCTACAGAGAGAAGAAACGATCAAAAGAATGGATCAAGCTTAACACCTGGAACGTTATAGAAGAAAGACGCAAACTAAAGAGCCAGATGATCAGTACTCGATCAGAAAGACTGCAGGAAAAATATAAGCAGCAATACAGTGAGGCCAACAAGATAGTGAAGAGGATGGTGCGCGCTGACCGTCGTGCTTTTGTTGAAGAACTCACAAGAGAGGCGGAGAGTGCTGCAGTCCGAGGAGATCAAAGCCAGTTATACAGAATTACCAAGCAAGTATGCGGCAAGTACCACTCTACAGTCAACTTACCCATCAGAGATAAGGAAGGAAAACTTCTCATAACTCAAGCGGAACAAGACGCATGCTGGGCTGAACATTTTAGAGGAGTACTGAACAGAGAACCACCAGAGGAAGGTGCTGATATTCCAGAAAGAGAGATAGACCTAGACATCAACATTGAACCCCCTACCAAAGAAGAAATTGTAACGGCCATTAAAAAACCGAAGAACAATAAAGCCCCAGGTCAAGACAAATTGAATGCAGAGCTATTCAAGATAGGTCCAGAAACAGCAGCTGGAATACTGGAACCACTTTTCAGAATAATTTGGACAGAAGCCTGCCTACCCGAGGACTGGACCAAAGGGGTGATTATCAAGATCCCAAAGAAGGGCACCCTCAGTGACTGCAACAATTGGCGCGGTATCACCCTTCTGTCAATTCCTAGTAAGATCTTTGCCAAAGTAATCATAAGCAAAATATCTACGGCAGTTGATACAACATTTAGAAAGGAACAGGCAGGATTTAGAAAAGGCAGGAGCTGTACAGAATTGATTTTTACTCTGCGAAACATCATAGAACAGAGTGCAGAATGGCAAAGGCAACTCCACGTGAATTTCATAGACTTTGAGAAAGCCTTTGATAGTGTACACAGAGACAGTTTGTGGCGCATTTTGAGGGCTTACGGAATCCCAAATCATATGGTGAAACTCATCAAGAGTTTCTACAATAATTATAGCTGTTGTGTAGGAGGAAGTGACATTTGGTTTGAAATGACGACAGGTGTCCGGCAAGGCTGTGTGATGTCTGCGTTACTCTTCAATCTCGTCATTGACTGGGTGATGCGACGCACGACAGAGACAGGAAATACCGGCATCAGATGGACGCCTTTCTCCACACTTGAAGATTTGGACTTTGCCGATGACTTGGCACTGATCTCTCACACCTATCAGCATATGCAGGACAAGACAGACAGATTGAACCAGTACAGTTCCCAAGTTGGCCTTAGGATCAGCCGGAAGAAATCAGAAGTAATAACCATGAATACCGCTATACAAGCTCCCATCAAAGTCAACAACAACGATCTCTCCTTTACTGAAAGCTTTGTGTACTTAGGCAGCATCATTACACCAGATGGTGGAAGTAAGATGGATATTCAGAACAGACTGAATAAAGCAAGGAATGCCTTCATCAGCATGAATAACATCTGGAAGTCCTCACAATTTAGCGTGAACACTAAGCTAAAACTCTACAACAGCTGTGTTGTACCAGTACTCCTCTACGGAGCAGAGTGCTGGCGAATGACGCAACAAGACCTCATCAAGCTGTCCACATTCCATACCAAGAGCCTCAGGAGAACACTCAAGGTATTCTGGCCAAACAAAATCTCGTAGTATGGCGTGGTCAGCTGACTTCTATAAGGAATAATTTAGTATATATCTGGAGTCTATACCTCGTGTGAAGCCCTCCTCGTGTGAAGACCGACGAGTGTAAAGACGATCGACTCTACCTTGCGCGACTCCACCGAGCAAGATCACCAGCAAGGCACTTGAGTGTTACTTTCTCCCCTTTCCTTACTTTTGTACTAATTGTCCTCATTTATTCATTCAGTCAATTGGACACACAATGTGCTTTCAAATCTCCACTATTACTACTAACACTCGGAAGGCACGCACTGTACGTTGGAGGAAGGCCAATCCTACTAACCTACGGCCTGTCCCTCGGTCTTCTAATATTTACTCTCTATTCCAATTGGTCTTTGGAACTGCCAGTCTGCTGTAAACAAAGCAGACTTTATTCCTTCTATTGCTACTCATTCTGGTCTCAACCTCATGGCCCTAACTGAGACTTGGATCAAACCTCAGGACACTGCCACTCCTGCAGCACTCTCCACCAACTTCACTTTTTCCCACACCCGTCGCACACTTGGGAGGGGTGGAGGCACGGGCCTCCTTATTTCAAATGAATGGAAATTTGATCTTCTACCATCTCTTACAGGCAACAGCTCATTTGAATCTCATGCAGTTACTATTACACACCCTGCTAAAATCCACGTTGTAGTTCAGGTCAACTGGGAAACTTCTTGGAGGAGCTGGATGTATTACTGTCAAACTTTCCTGAGGATGGCACTCCTCTGGTACTGCTTGGCGATTTCAACATCCATCTAGAAAAACCCCAGGCTGCTGACTTCAACACCCTTCTCACCTCATTTGATCTCACGCGAGTGTGTACTATGGCTACTCAGAAATCAGGTAACCATCTTGACCTCATCTACACACGCTACTGCTCCACTGACAACACGTTAGTTACTCCACTGCACACCTCAGACCACTTCCTCATCAATTCTAACCTCACACTAACTCCGGACATAGCACAAACTCCCCCACAGGTCACCTTTCGCCGTAACCTACGCTCGCTCTCTCCCTCTTGCCTTTCTTCATTGGTTACATCTGCACTTCCTTCACCCTCTCAGTTTTCAACACTGGACACAAACACTGCTACTGACACTCTTTGTTCCACTCTAACATCTTGCTTAGACAAATTTTGCCCACTTTCATCCAGACCAGCACGCTCTACCCCCTCTGCCCCCTGGATGTCTGATGTTCTCCGTGAACATCGCACTAAACTAAGGGCTGCAGAGAGGAAATGGCACAAATCAAAAAACTCTACTGACCTTAGTGCGTATCAGTCACTCCTCTCTTCCTTCTCTGCAAACGTCTCCATGGCTAAAACAAATTACTACCACAACAAAATCAACAATTGTTCTGACTCTCGCGCACTTTTCAAAACTTTCTCTTCTCTTCTCTGTCCTCCTCCCCCTCCTCCATCATCAACTCTTACAGCTGATGACTTTGCTATTTTCTTCACAAATAAAACAAAAACCATCAGTGACAAATTCCTCACACCACAAACTGATAACTTCATACCGACCAATACACACTCCCTCACCTTCTCTCCTCTCTCGGAGACGGAAGTTTCAAACCTCATCCTTTCTAATCATCCCACTACTTGTCCACTAGATCCTAGCCCCACTCACCTCCTTCAGGCCATTTCTTCTTCGGTCATACCTGTGCTTACTCACATTATCAACACCTCTCTTCACACTGGAACATTTCCCACATCATTTAAGCAGGCTCGGGTAACCACACTGCTTAAAAAACCCTCTCTAAATCCAACACTTTTAGAACACTACAGACCGGTATCCCTTCTTCCATTCATTGCAAAGACACTTGAGCGAGTTGTGTTCAACCAACTCTCCTTTTTCCTTGCACAGAACAATCTTCTGGACAACAACCAATCAGGCTTCAGAAGCGGCCACTCTACTGAGACTGCCCTACTCTCGGTTACAGAGGCCCTGAGACTTGCAAGAGTGGCTTCCAAATCCTCTGTAATCATCTTATTGGACCTGACTGCGGCTTTTGACACAGTTAACCATCAGATCCTCCTGTCCACTCTCAGAAAGATGGTCATCTCAGGAACCGCGCTCCTGTGGTTTGAGTCTTACCTCTCAGATAGGTCCTTCAGGGTGTCTTGGAGGGGTGAGGTTTCAAAGTCACAACTTCTTGCTACTGGAGTTCCTCAAGGCTCAGTGCTTGGACCACTTCTCTTCTCCATCTATATGTCGTCATTAGGATCGGTCATTCAGAAGCATGGCTTTTCTTATCACTGCTATGCTGATGACACTCAACTCTACTTCTCATACCAACCAGATGATCCGACGGTAGCTGCTCGCATTGCAGCATGTTTGAACGGCATTTCTAACTGGATGAAAGACCATCACCTTCAGCTCAACCTTGCCAAGACAGAACTCCTCGTGTTCTCAGTCAATCCTGTTACGTTCCCATTCTGATTAGTCTAGGGGAATTAAGGAATACATAACAAAAAAATGAAAGGAAAGTCCACATGGAGCCTCTCATCCCAGTCCCAGCCCTAAAGAACACTGCCAACCACTAAAAGATCTACTACAAATTATATTTATTACATATAAGAACCACAGAAACAAAGCAAATAGGCTTCAGGAGGGGGCAAGGCCAAAATAACAAACAAAACAGAATCTTACTCAATTTTATACCTAACTTACCTAACACAGGGAAAAAATAAAATTAACAAAAAGACAGTAGCACTTCCTTAACTACCTAACTTACACAAAAACAGAGGCAAAAGGATTGACAAAAGAAAATGGCACCCACCTCCCTACAAATTATAAAATAAACAATAACAAGTATTAACTCTCTGGGGTCGGCTGTATCGCCGGCGATACCAGATCGTTTTTTTTAAGATCAGTGCAAAAGACACTAAAAATACTCTGTTGATTTTGGTCACACAAATAAGTGTTATACATCAATCGAAACTGTTAAGTGTCTACTTTTTTTTGAGTACACTCACAATAGCAACACAACTTTGTGCTTTTGGAGAAATAAGAAAATAAACAGGGTGTGCTCTCTGTCTTCTCCGTCTCCGCAAACTGTTTTGAGAAACGCGTCACTAAAATGAGCTGTAACTCAGCGAATACTCAACGCAGAGACATGGGAGTTATATCTATAGAAAGTCTGAAGTGTCTACTTCGAAATGAAGCAAGTCCTATCGAAAACAAACATTCTGTGATGAAGTAATCCGTATGAAACCAACACGATGTTCAATCTTTCCTGACTGACTCATTATCTCTAATGAGTTAACGCCCTCGCGCTCCTCGCGCCGTTCATATGTAAATAGCCACGTGGTGCGTGAGCGCGTGTAAACGCCCAAAACAAAGAGCGGCTACTGTTGCTGTTCACGCTGAGTAAAGAAAGGATTTCCCTCGAAAGAAGAACACGATTTCATCCAGAAGAGGAGATCGATCTGATGAGTAAGTTATGTTTCTTTTTTGCATTAGTTACGGTGTTATTGTGTCATAAACTTGAACAGATTTAAACAGTTAGCTGGGTTTTTCCCAAACGACAACATGATGAATGCTACGCGTCTAAGAATGTTTAGACCATGTTTATTATTAATACTCTGTTCACAAATATATTGTAATAGCATGCTAAACAATAATAATTAGTTTCTCAGATATAAAATATCATTTTTTATAGTACAAAGTACATCCTTTTATTGTACAAAGCATGCTTGAGTCTGTGTCATGAGAGTCATGTCATAGGCTACTATAAAATCATACATACTAGACTATATGACTACAAAATCATAGTTGGGTTTTTCCCAAACTATAATTCCTGACTACAATGTTTGAAATCGTGTAAAACATTTTGAATATGAGGGGCAATTCACTGTATTTAAATTTCTTACGGCGCGATGATGTTTTCATGCTCTATATAAAACAATAAAAGTAATATGAGTGTACACTGTAACATGATGAATGCTACGAGTCTAAGTATGTTTAGTACATGTTTATTATTAATAGCCTACTCTGTTCAGAAATAGATTTTAATAACGTGCTAAACAATAATAATTAGTTTCTCAGATATAAGATTTCTTTCTCTTTTTTATGATAGTACAAAGCATGTGTGAGTCTATGGCTACAATACATATATATATATATATATACAGATGTTCCTGATATTAACATGCTCACAAATGTTTTTTGTTTGTATTTTATTGAATCAGATACCAGCACCAGATGAATCCTGATGTCTCTTCAAACTGTTTTCCTCTGAGAGCGCTGCACCAACATCAGATGTTCAACTACACTGATATTCTATGTTAAAACAAGCTCCTTTTCTACTGATTATGTTTTTTTCTTCTTGAATCCATGGAAAGAAGTAGAAACACTTAAAATAAATATCAGGTATGATTTACTTGTTTCACTTGTTGAACAGAATCTGTTGTCAGTTCACATCTCTGTGGTTAGATCAGTGTGCACAATAATGTGTCTTTGACCTTCATTATGTATGTTTTGATTATACTGTGTTGTAAATAAAACACAAATAATTTAAAAAACCCTTTTTTTCAGTCTCCTCACATTCTCTCTTACCTGCCTCACAGTCACAGTCACACTGAAGGGCCATTAGGGCCCCATAGGGGAGGGCCCTTTGTCTCTCAGGTGAGACTCACTCAATATTCATGGCCATTACCACTCCCTCGCATATAGACCCTCGATCACAAAACATGTCTTGAAAATTTTAAATCAATATATTGTTTTCTGTGAATGAGTAAGCAGAATGATTTTCACATAATTTTGAAGTAAATATTCTAGCCTACAAGACTGATTACTCAAAAGTCTTATTCAGGACTATTTAGTGTGGGTTTTAAGGCCTTATTTCAGCTACATTTTTTTCCCAAAACGTCAACAGTATGCTAACTTGCACTCTAGCACAGATTGACTTTAGGTATCAACTAACAAAACAACTAGCAACACTTGTCTGGGGCTGCAGAGAAGGTCCATGTGGAGAGAGAGATGGCTCAAGCCTCCTTTCCCCTCTCTCCTCAACTGTGCTCTCTTGATTACTCTTATAGCTGGTTTCCTCTCCGGAGGAGCCAATGAATGAGGAGTTAGTTGGTCATCAGCAAACGAGTATCAGGTGCCAGTAATCAACTCATATTAAAACAGCAGCACAGAAGAGAAACAAAAAGAGAACATACAAAAACACTTAACTGACTCCAGAACAGTACAAATTACATCACAGGACGTAACAATCCATCACTTCACAACAACTTCTCTATACAGCTAGGATCGTCAACCATAACTCCCTCCATGACGGCCAGGAACCTTGGACTTGTGATCGATGATCAGTTACGCTTCACCATATTGCTACAACGGCCCGGTCCTGCAGATTTGCCTTATACAACATCAGGAAGATTAGACCCTTCCTGTCAGAGCATGCTGCACAACTCCTTGTCCAAGCTCTTGTTCTCTCCAGACTGGACTATTGTAATGTGCTCTTGGCAGGCCTTCCCGCATGTACTATCAAGCCTCTACAACTGATCCAGAATGCAGCAGCCAGAGTGGTCTTTAATGAACCAAAGAAAGCTCACGTTACCCCTCTCTTCATCAGGTTACACTGGCTACCAATAGCCGCTCGCATCAAATTTAAGGCACTGGTGTTTGCCTACAAGACAACCACTAGCACTGCACCAATATATTTAAACTCACTAGTTCAAACTTATGCACCCTCCAGAAGCTTGCGTTCTGCAAGTGAACGACGCCTTGTGGTGCCATCGCAAAGAGGTACCAAATCTCTTTCACGGACCCTTTTCTGGACTGTGCCCAGCTGGTGGAATGACCTCCCGATCTCAATTCGAACATACGAGTCTTTAGCCGTTTTCAAAAATCATCTTAAGACGCATCTTTTCCGCCAGCACCTGACCAACTAATACTAACACTTTCCTATTCTATCTATTTATTAAAAAAAAAAAAAAAAAACCTAGCTATATGTACTGTACTGGACTAACTGAAACTTGTCATGGCACTTGTATACTGCTGCACTCTCGATGGTCTAATTGCTTCTATTGTTCTCATATTGTACGTCACTTTGGATAAAAGCGTCTGCTAAATGATTAAATGTAAATGTCTAATGAAGACCTACTGTATAGCTGCAAACAAGAAGACATGGCTACAACAATCATGAAAAGACGTTGTCGATGGATTGGACATGTGCTGCGGAGAGAAGATGGCTCCATCATCAAAACAGCCCTACACTGGACACCAGATGGAAAGAGGAAGAGAGGACGGCCAAAGACCACCTGGAGACGAACTGTGGAACAAGAACTGAAAAGCTACCACCACACCTGGGGAACGATAGGCAAACTGGCCCACGACCGGCAGAAGTGGAAGGATTTCGTTGCTGCCCTTTGCGCCTTCGGCGCTATGAGCAGTAAGTAAGTAAGTAAACATTCTGCTGAACACTGAGAAGGCAACTCTCGACACTCATAGCTCAGCTCCTACCACGAAAACTTTTCCAAAACCCTACTGCCCCTACTGCGATCACACTAAGCACTTCTTAAATAACTGTTCAAATTTCAAGCAGCTCACTACAGAACAGAGGCATCAGTGGATTAGGGAGAACAACTGGTGTTGGTGCTGCGGCAGGAGCCATCAAGCAACAGAATGCAGTCTGAAAATGCACTGCAAGCAGTGTAACAATCGACATCTGCTAGTTCTCCATGAAACTACAGTGAAAAGTGCTGAGAGCTCACAGACTGTGCTAATTGAAGCTGCTCCTGCTCGAGACACCAATTCCTGTCTCCTAAATACGAGATTCTACTCATTCGAAAACCTCCTGCCAGCCAAAAAGTCCTGCTCAAGATAAGTAAAGTAATACTGCAGAATGGAGAACATCAGATGGCTGCCTACGCCATCCAGAATGACGGGTCAGAAAGAACCATCCTTTTACACAGTGCTGCTCAGCAGCTTGGCCTCAAAGGTAAACCAGAAGACCTGCCGCTCTGCACAGTCAGGCAAGAGCTCCAAGTCCTCAGTGGTGCAGCGGTATCATTCTCTATCTCTCCACTGTCGCAGCCCAAGAAGGTGTTACACATTAGAGGTGCATTTACAGCCCAGCAACTAAGCCTGGCTGAACATACCCATCCAGTTAAAGCTCTGAAGGAGAAATATCGGCACCTGAGAGGTCTTCCACTGCGACATCTAGAGACTGTCCGTCCCATACTGCTCATTGTTTCTGACTAGCCCCATCTCATCACTCCAGTGGAGCCAGTCCGTCTTGGACCACCAGGGGGACCTGTCGCCATAAGGACCCAGCTTGGCTGGACATTGCAGGGGCCTGTGCAACATCTTCAGTGGGAAACCAATGAACAACACTGTTTCTTTACTTCAATTTCATCTCCTGAGGCAGATCTCTTTAAGCACGTTGAAAAGTTATGGCAGATGGATGTGCTACCCTGGCGCAGTGATAAGACCAGCACAAGATCCAAACAAGACCATGAGGCAATCGAGCTCCTTGACGCCAAGACAGGGTTGAAGTAGATGGTGTAAAGAGATATGCCACTCCTCTACTGCGAGTCAAAAACATGCCACAGCTGAAAGCTCCTAAAGAGGCAGTGATCTCACAGTTGAGAGCTACTGAGCAGCGACTTGGTAAGAATCCGGAACAAGCAGCTGCTTATGCAGCAGAAATCCACAAACTGGAACAGGCAAGTTACGCTGTTAAGCTGGATCGGCATGCTGAAGAGGACTCTGCCCACTCATGGTACATCCCACACCATATGGTCCACCACAATGGAAAAAACAATAGTTTTTATTTGCTCCTTCCATTATCAGGTCCAAAATCTGAACGATCTGTTGCTCCCGGGACCAGTTCTAGGACTTTCTCTACTCGTGGTTCTGCTCCAATTCCGGGAACGATCCATTGCAGTCAGCAGTGACATACGTGGGATGTTCCACCAGGTCCGGTTGCTCCCAGAGGACAGACCATTGCTACGTTTTCTCTGGCAAGAACTCAAAATACAAGAACAACCCAGTGTTTTTGAGTGGCAAGTCCTTCCCTATGGGACCACATGCAGTCCCTGTTGTGCAGTGTATGCCCTTCAAAAGCATGTCTCAGATCACAGTGAACCTGGAGAAGATGTCAGACATTCTGCCATGAAGTCCTTTTATGTCGACAACTGTTTGCAAAGCTTCACTACAAAAGAAGAAGCCAAAAATTTTGTTGACAAAATCCAGGCCCTATTGGCAGATGGTGGTTTTGAATTGAGACAGTGGTCTAGTAACCAGCCGTTAACCATAAGTCACCTGCCCACAGAGTTGAAATCAGCCAGTGCTGAGCTCTGGATCTCTCACGGCAAAACAGACACGCAAGAATTAGCCCTGGGACTGATTTGGAACCACCAAACAGACACCATTTCTTATAGATATCGCCCCACAGAGAGTGCTGAGATCACTATGCATAACATCTACCGAACACTAGCTAGTCAGTATGATCCCCTGGGTTACCTGATTCCATACACCACCAGGGCTAAGCTAATAGTCCAACGCTTGTGGGACAAAAAAAAAAGGGACTGGGATGATCCAAACCTTCCCCTGATCTTCTACAAACTTGGACAGAGTGGGAGACAGAGTTACCTTCTCTACCGGACATTGCCTTCCTAAGATCTTACACCAGTCCAGCTAAAGGCAAAGAAACAATTCAGCGAGACATACACATCTTTTGTGATGCCTCTGAACGAGCATATGGCTCAGTAGCCTATCTAAGGACAGAAGACCAGCAGGGAGATGTGGAAGTCTCATTTTTTACGGCAAGATCAAAAGTAGCACCCAAGAAGAAGCAGTCCATTCCCTGCCTAGAGCTCTGTGCAGCGTTAACTGGCGCTCAACTAGCCAAAGTTGTAAATACTGAGTTAACCTTGCCCATTCGTCCCATCACCTTATGGACTGACTCAACCACTGTACTTACCTGGCTCAAATCTGAGTCTTGTAGATTCAAGGTCTTTGTCGGCACCCGAGTGACAGAGATCCAAGATATCACTGATCAGCACACCAGTAACCCAGCTGATGACATTACACGGGGACAGACATTGAACAAGCTTGGTCCAAACAGCCACTGGTACCAGGGACTATCATTCTTAAAAGATTCCCCGAGTTTGTGGCCTGAAACACCACCTCCTGTGGAGGGAAATGGAGATGAGCTGCGCAAGACAGGTTTAAACACACTTGCATGCTTCACTACCAGCACCTCAATCTCTAACCTAGATTAGTATAAAACATTCCAAGAGCTGATAGAGTCCACAGCTTCCCACGGGTTGGCCACAGGCAGCCTGACAGCTAATGCTTACAAAGATGCTGAAGTCACTCCAACAATCACAACAGGAATCTTTCCCTTCAGATCTTGAACAGTTAAGGGCTAGTAAACCTCTCGCTCATAACAGTCGCTTAAAAGCATTGGCTCCTGAAATTGACAGTGAGACTCAGCTAATTCGAGTTGGAGGTTGCCTACGATACAGTACCCACCTTTATTGAGATACTGTACACCCCATTGTTCTTGATGCCAAGGATCCAATTATACAGCTCATCATACAAAGTTATGATGCCAAACTCCACCACCCAGGGTATGAGAGGGTATTTGCTGAACTTCGACGCAAGTATTGGATTCTCCGCGGTAGGGAAGCAGTTAAGCGGTTTCAACGAAGCTATGTAGAGTGCCAAAAATGGAGAAAGAATCCAGATATTCCCAAAATGGCAGACCTACCTCCAGCCAGACTACGTTTTTTCCAGCCTGCGTTCTACTCCACAGGTATGGACTGTTTCGGCCCTTATGCTGTCAAGGTTGGTAGGAGGACTGAAAAGAAATGGGGTATCATTTTTAAATGCTTAACAACTCGAGCAGTGTATATTGATGTCCTACATAACCTTGATGCTGACTCTTTCCTCATGGCCCTCAGACGTTTCACTGCCAGATGCAGAACCCCCTTTGAATTCATATCAGATCAAGGTACCAATTTCAAGGGAGGAGAAAGGGAACTCAGGGAGGCCTTTGCAGCTCTCGCCCCTGAACTTCAGGCACAGCTAGCCAGACAAAAGGTTGAATTCCGTTTCAACCCCCCAAATGCTCCTCACTTTGGAGGTTGCTGGGAACAAGAAATGCGTTCTCTCAAGCAAGCACTGACGGCCACCATTGGAGCTCATTCAATAACCTTTGAAGTGCTACAAACAGTGTTAGTCGAGATTGAAGGAATTCTAAACTCAAAACCCTTGGGTTATACTTCCTCTGATATTGCAGACCCAGACCCTATCACTCCAAACTCCCTCTTGATGGGCTGGCTATATACCTCCCTACCTCCAGTGGTATACCCAGAGAGATCATAAGCAGGTGGCGGTGGCGTCACCGCCAAGTCCTCGCCGACCACTTCTGGAAGCACTTCTTGAAATTCTACCTTCCTGGCCTTCAAACTCGTCAGAAGTGGCAAGATGACACGTCAGACAGTCAAGTTGGCACCAATGGCACAATTACCTAACATTCCTGAGTAATGTAACATTGCACACCATTCTGTAACTTAAAGGGCCTTTCATAATTGTACAGATTCTGTCCCCCAGAATCTGGGGGTAGCTGTTAAAAAGGCCATTATAGTTTTAAGAATAATGAATCTTCTGATCAAATCTTTCTCTTTTTTTTTACCGAGACTGATTGACACACAGGCAGCCAATCAGCATTCGCTGATCCACGTGCATCCCGCCCACAGCACTTAGTGTGAAGTAGAGAGTGAGTCCATCGGAGCGCTGATGCGGATGCTAAATTTTGCCGTTGCATGTCATGTATATAGTTCTACTCATTTTTATTGGTGTTGTGCATCTATGCAAAGTAAGTGTAATATATCTGATCTTTGTAACGATCACATATGAGATATGCTTGACCTAGCTGTCTATTATATTTCACTGTCTGATGTGCTTCAATTGTTATGGCTAATGCTAAGATATTAACATGTCTTTAGCACAATGTTGCGCTGTATATATATTACCTTTATTCATAGTTGTTTATATTAATGTTATCTATGTCCATTTCCTTTGTATTTCAGTGTAATTTATTCATGAAGTGCTCATTTTCGAGATATTCTAATGTAAACATCTTAATGCGCATGTGTTCAGAACATGTCCAGACAGAGCGCAGCTGATACGATGTGCACCAGATAAAGCTGTGCACTGTTCAATTCTATGTATGGCAGGCCGAGTTTGTTTTCTTTAATTTATTAATCTGTTCAATTGTTTATTTTACTGAATATTCATCACGTATATTCATATTTTCTGTTTTATAGAAAAACCACATAAACCCTAGTTGTTGTGGTGATTAATAAATGGGTTACTCCCATATTTCAACCATCTTTGACCAAGTCTCTTACCGGACACCCTGTGGCGGGTTTCAAACCTAACCAGCAATTTAATAAATGAGATTTTGCTATTAAAGCTAACTCATTTTTACAAGCCTGATCCAGTGAGGTGTTAAAAATATCCGTAAGTACAGGAGCTAGCTGGTCAGCGCATTCCTTCAGCACCCGTCCTGGAATATTATCAGGACCCGCTGCCTTCTGGCGATCTAGCGATTATCATCAATTTGATTTCACAGATACTATTTAAACTATACTGAGCTAAACAATGACATCTCTGAATTCAATAATGAAATGCCATTAGCTGAAAATTGAGTGTTTAATCTTATCATCATACAAACCTGATTCCAAAAAAGTTGGGACACTGTACAAATTGTGAATAAAAACAGAATGCAATGATGTGGAAGTTTCAAATTTCAATATTTTATTCAGAATACAACATAGATGACATATCAAATGTTTAAACTGAGAAAATGTATCATTTTAAGGGAAAAATAAGTAGATATTAAATTTCATGGCATCAACACATCTCAAAAAAGTTGGGACAAGGCCATGTTTACCACTGTGTGGCATCCCCTCTTCTTTTTATAACAGTCTGCAAACGTCTGGGGACTGAGGAGAAAAGTTGCTCAAGTTTAGGAATAGGAATGTTGTCCCATTCTTGTCTAATACAGGCTTCTAGTTGCTCAACTGTCTTAGGTCTTCTTTGTCGCATCTTCCTCTTTATGATGCGCCAAATGTTTTCTATGGGTGAAAGATCTGGACTGCAGGCTGGCCGTTTCAGTACCCGGATCCTTCTTCTACGCAGCCATGATGTTGTAATTGATGAAGTATGTGGTCTGGCATTATCATGTTGGAAAATGCAAGGTCTTCCCTGAAAGAGACGTCATCTGGATGGGAGCATATGTTGTTCTAGAACTTGGATATACCTTTCAGCATTGATGGTGCCTTTCCAGATGTGTAAGCTGCCCATGCCACACGCACTCATGCAACCCCATACCATCAGAGATGCAGGCTTCTGAACTGAGCGCTGATAACAACTTGGGTTGTCCTTGTCCTCTTTAGTCCAGATGACATGGCGTCCCAGTTTTCCAAAAAGAACTTCAAATTTTGATTCGTCTGACCACAGAACAGTTTTCCACTTTACCACAGTCCATTTTAAATGAGCCTTGGCCCAGAGAAAACGCCTGCGCTTCTGGATCATGTTTAGATATGGCTTCTTTTTTGACCTATAGAGTTTTAGTCGGCAACGGCGAATGGCACGATGGATTGTGTTCACCGACAATGTTTTCTGGAAGTATTCCTGAGCCCATGTTGTGATTTCCATTACAGTAGCATTCCTGTATGTGATGCAGCGCCGTCTAAGGGCCCGAAGATCATGGGCATCCAGTATGGTTTTCCGGCCTTGACCCTTGTGCACAGAGATTGTTCCAGATTCTCTGAACCTTTGGATGATATTATGCACTGTAGATGATGATAACTTCAAATTATTTTCAATTTTTCTCTGAGAAACTCCTTTCTGATATTGCTCCACTATTTTTCGCCGCAGCATTGGGGGAATTGGTGATCCTCTTCCCATCTTGACTTCTGAGAGACACTGCCACTCTGAGAGGCTCTTTTTATACCCAATCATGTTGCCAGTTGACCTAATAAGTTGCAAATTGGTCCTCCAGCTGTTCCTTATATGTACATTTAACTTTTCTGGCCTCTTATTGCTACCTGTCCCAACTTTTTTGGAATGTATAGCTCTCATGAAATTCAAAATGAGCCAATATTTGGCATGACATTTCAAAATGTCTCACTTTCAACATTTGATATGTTATCTATATTCTATTGTGAATAAAATATAAGTTTATGAGATTTGTAAATTATTGCATTCCTTTTTTATTCACAATTTGTACAGTGTCCCAACTTTTTTGGAATCGGGTTTGTACATTACTGACACTCTATCCTCCAATTTAATACTGTTAAGTGCTTTGACACAATCTGTGTTGTTAAAAGCACTATATAAATAAAGGTGAATTCACTTGACTTGAGTAGCAGGCATGACGTTAGCAGGGGGATGAAAGAATGGATGAAACACATTTGTCCGTGTTTCACTCCGTCTCGAATCGCACTCACGGAAAGCGCTCGAGAAACAGTATCACTTCCTCAGTGCTCACTTTTTCAACTCGTTTTTTTTTTTGTTTGTTTGTTTGTTTGTTTCAAGCAAGAGACTGTATGACATTCACGTCATTCACGTTACATGATTTGACTAATTTTTACGTAGATAGGGTGATGGTGTGTAACAACCGGCCTTATCTGCTGAATTACATCGATTTAAAATGGGATCAGATTAAACTGTGTGATGTAAAATAAGTGGAACATACCTTCATTTACTCACACAAAAGTTGTTTTAAACCTGAATGAGTTTCCTCCTTCTGCTAAACATAAATGCTATTTTGAAGAAGGTGGAAAACCAAACAGTTGCTGGTCTACAGTGACTTCCATAGTATTTTTTTTTCCCTACTGTTAAAGTCAATGTGGACCAGCAACTGTTTGGTTACCCACATTCTTCAAAATATTTTCTTTTGGTATTCAGCACAAGAAAGAAATTCATATAGGTTTGGGACAACATGTGAGTGAATAAATAATGACAGAAATTTAATTTTAAGGTGAACTATCCCTTTAATTACAGTTGGCAGCATGTTTAGTACGGTCCCTTTAAGACCTGCACGCATCCGTTTCTCTTAGCTGTTTACTTTCATTTTAGACATAACCAACTGAGTCTATACATAAACCTTGTGTGCTTTGACAGTATTAGCACAAAACATAACTTAGTTCAGTAATCAGGCACGGTTTGATGGGCTTTTTAGAGCACGCGTTTTGGGTGTATGTGCTCAGAAAAGGCACTCGTCAGAACAGCACACGAATGAAACATTTAACCAGTAAGTCTTTGAAGCAGATGCAAATAATGTACTTTTGTGATTGTGAATAAGTGCAGTGTCCCATGAGAGTAACTCTACCACTGAGTTAACACTGAATGTATGTGGCATTGTACAGTACACAGAGACGGCGGCGCCAGAACTGCAGCTGATAGAATGTGTGCTGTAGCACAATACTACGATATTTCTTCAAAAAAGCAGATCGTGGAGACATTTTTATAGTCCAGGATCAAAAATTGTCATATCGAACACCCCTACCCTCGGCAGAAATCGCAGACCGGGTGCACCGGACCGCAAGGGCACTTTACAGTCGGACCTCAAAGGGGCAGGGGCCCCTACAACGACGTAATTTGCTGATTAACCACCAGAGTACGATGCATTGTTGTGGAAACGGACTAGCTAGTCGTGACTTTTTCCCGAACACGGTCGCATCTCCTTTCAACAACATAGGGTCACTGTTAATGACATCACACGCATATGGTGGAGGAATAACTTCAGCTATTTAACTGATTAGGGATCTCTAAGATGCTGCTGTATTGAACATGGCACCTGAAGATTAACTGAATATTTTTTGTTCCCTGTCATTTTGCTTTATTTGATGTTTGATTCATCACGGGTTTCCTCTTACATCATACTCCGGGGTTCCCTTAGGTATTTATGCACATGCAAAAATACGTACATTAAAATGCATTTATATTTTGATAGAATGGAAGATATAGATTGTACTGCATGTTAGCTTGCTTATTGTGCCCAAGAGCATATCTATATGTCTTACTAACAAGAAACTATGCCTCTAACCACAAGTCGAGAGCTGCGACGCTGTTTGCAAATGTTTGTTTTAACTATGGTTTCAGGAAACAGCGAATCATTGAACCATGTTGGTAATGACAGAACTTGTGAGTTGGTTAATGAACTTTTGGGAAACGCACCCCTGTTCGGTTGTAAGGGAAAGGTTACAAATCCCCGACATCACAGGTATTGAATTGATGTGAAGGCAACAGTGATGAGCACTTAAGGCTGAATGGTCTTTTGTGGCTTTAAATATAAATGAATATATAGGAATGTGTGTTGATTTAACTTGAGTTCAAGTTCAAGCAGAAGTGTCACTGAGTAGTGTTTCTTCTCCAGAGGGGCTTGACCAGGATTAATTTCCCAGACCAATGTGACTTAAGCCTGGACAGAAGAAAAGTGCTTTAGCCCACAGGGTTTTACATCCATTCATGCCTTTTACACATCCAGCAGGTCTTAAGAGACAGCAGCTCTGTATAAGGGGACAGGTAATGGGTTTGGGGTTCATCTGCAACAGGTAAGGATGACTTGACTTCTGCCGTCTAGACGGAATCCTCTGTATATTTCTGTTGAAAGGCTTTGCATGCAGGGAAAATCATTTTCAAATCATTTTAGCTAAATGAACAAACACATAATTAATCATGCAAGTATCATTGGCTCCAAATAGCAACACTGCTGGGCCTTATAATTTGGCATCAACACAACAAACCCCAAGATGCTGGTCATTAAAAAAAAACATTCTAATGTTACTTACAGATTCATTCAGCACTTTATACTGGAAGTGTCATTGATAGTGGGGGACACTCCTTTGTGGCAACGAAACAAAGAATTTTGGTTGGAGCCGACAGTTGCAGGGAGACGCAGAGAACAGACACTTAAGTGTATGTGTTTTGGGTATAACTTCCCTTGTCATGGTCATGTTGTAATCTGTTTCCTGTGGTCTGCATGATAGCAGAGGCTCAGAGCCCCCTAGCTTCATGGGGAACTGTCATCAGCTCCATTTCCTCAGAGGGCTGTGCTCCATCCACACGCAACTGGCACAAATATGCAGAAGGAAACTGCAATGCCAAGATTATCTAGAATGGGACATTAATGACCAGACACTATGTCAAGGGTTTTGAATCTTCATGTCTGCATTTCAGATTATGATTACACAATCCTGCTTATGATTGAAAACATGATTGATTAATTAATTAATTGGGACTTACTGTAAATTATACTTCTTAAAGGAACACTCCACTTTTTTTGGAAATAGGCTCATTCTCCAACTCCCCTAGAGTTAATAAGTTGAGTTTTACCGTTTTTGAATCCATTCAGCCGATCTCCGGATCTGGCAATAGCACTTTTAGCATAGCTTAGCATCCCTTACGAAAATTAACCATGGTTTTTTTGTAGTAACCATAGTTAAACAATGGTTTTTGTAGTAAAACCACAGTAACTACATAATAAACCATGGTTTAACTATGGTTTTTGTAGTAAAACCATAGTAACTACATAATAAACCATGGTTTTACTATGGTTTTTGTAGTAAAACCATAGTAACTACAAAATGAACCATGGTTTTACCACAGTAACCATGTTAAACTATGTTTTTTGTAGTAAAACCATAGTAACTACATAATAAACCATGGTTTAACTATGGTTTTAGTAGTAAAGCCATAGTAACTACGAGAATGATCATGGTTTTACTACAGTAACCATGATTTATCTATAGTTTTTGTAGAAAACCATAGTAATTGCAAAATGAACTATGGTTAACAGCATTTGCAGTAGAACCATTACAAAATAACCCATGGTTTTTCAAAAGTATTAACTACAGATTTAGTTATTTCTTACTCTTAAAAAAAAATAGGGCTCAATAAATTAATCATAATTAATCTCATGATTTCTGAAAATGAAACAATCAAATTTGGCAAATGTGGTGTCAGTTATTACAAAAAATACAATCTTAAAAAATGGTTATTTGGCAGGATGTATGGTTCCATGAAGAACCTTTAATATCCAAAAGAACCTATCCATTGCACAAAAAGTTCTTTAGACTATATAATGGTTCTTCACAATCAACATTTTTGTAAATATTTTTTTCTGGAAAGTGAGATCAAGTGAACTAAATGTTCCTAGCTGCCTGGTCCAGAACTCATTCCAGACTCATTTTCTTTTAGTTGTGTTCAATTAACGCTCAATAAAGTATTAATTTTTAGTTATAAATAGTGTCGAGGTGTTTTTTTTTTTAATTAAAAAAGACCAGTAGATCAGTCCTTTTATACTTTTTACTCCTATTTTAATGCTGTTTTGCATGACTCAAAAAATGTATTATGCTAGTTATTTAGCAAAAGCAAAGTTTAGTATAAAAATCCTGTTTTAAAATTAAATAAAAAGGCTGAGTAATACAAATGTTAAAATATAATTTATTTTTATTTTTTTTATTTATCCCACTATCATACATTTTGCACCAATGTATTGGACGTAGAGCTACAAAATGAGTTTCAAATTCGCGATTTAAAGAAAGATTTTAAGAGGTTTATGAATGCTGCATGAGTTGACGTGTTTAAATGGACTCGCGCGCTGAATTTGCGCGCTCATTCAAACGCTGGAGCGGAGGGAGTTGCCATGGAAACGGGGTGCAACACTGTAACTGACGAACAGTAAATCTCCGTCTCTCGCTGCTGTTTTCACTGCTTTCAGGTGAGTTTAGTCCCTAAAATCACACAAATATCACACACAGCTGTTCCAGACACTTTCTTACATGTAACTGACATGTTTATGTTGAATATTTACTTCACAGAAATGTTTTACAGTCTTCGAAAAAGTCCGCTAGCATCTGTTTTCAGACGAGGTATGTTAGGCTAACTCTGAAGCTTGAGCTCTTGTTTATGAAAGTTTGGGTTTTTAATCACATCTTTATGTGTAGATGAGAGGTTTTGATAGCTTTGTAAAGGGTTTTCTGTCAGTTTGTCAATGGTTTATTGGAAGTTGTCTAACTTATTTAAAGGAACACTCCACTTTTTTTGGAAATAGGCTCATTCTCCAACTCCCCCAGAGTTAATAAGTTGAGTTTTACCGTTTTTGAATCCATTCAGCCGATCTCCGGGTCTGGCGATAGCACTTTTAACATAGCTTAGCATAGATCATTGAATCCAATTAGACCAGTAGCATCGCATTTAAAAACGATCAAAGAGTTTCGATATTTGTCCTATTTAAAACTTGACTCTTCTGTAGTTATATCGTGTACTAAGATCGGCGGAAAATGAAAAGTTGCGATTTTCTAGGCCGATATGATTAGGAACTACTCTCATTCCGGCGTAATAATCAAGGAACTTTGCTGCCGTAACATGGCCGCAGCAGGCGTAGTGATATTACACAGTGCCTGAAAGTAGTGCCCGGTAGCTGGGGACTACTTTCAGGCGCTGCGTAATATCACTGCGCCTGCTGCGGCCATGTTACGGCAGCAAAGTTCCTTGTTCCTTTTCAAAATTCCAATGTTCCTTTAAAATATGCGCTGTACCGTTAATGGGTGACGTCACTTACAGAAGCACGAATGAACTGAATCTAACATTAGTTCAAAAGTGCTTTGATCTTTCATGGTAAACAAATATTGATTAAAAAAAAATGTTCTGTGGTTTCAGGAGTGATAACATAATCTTTCTACAAAGGAAGAGAAGCTCCAAGATTTCAAAATTTCTGAAGGGAGCTGCTGACAGAAATGCAGAAAACACAGGTGAGCATAGAAGAAATATGCATTTGTAACCATGCATCTGTTATATTACAGTTCATTAAAGGAAGGTTTTGACAGGTAGTGACACAAACCTAAATACATAAATGTTAATAATTTTATTTTAAGAAATGTTTTGTGTATGTGTGTGTGTGCATGTACCGTTTTCTTTTCTGCATTTCACTTCTGCCCTAGCTTGTCTCCTGTCGGACAACATCTCTAAGTCGCTATGAACCATGTTACTAGTAAGTAAAACCTCAAACATACAGGACACTACTGTTCAAAAGTTAGAGGTTGGTATGATTTTTTAAAAATGTTTTTTGAATGTGTTTTTTAAGTAAGTCTTCTGCTCACCACTACTGTATTTATTTGTTTAAAAATACAGTAAGAACAGAAATATTATAAAATATTATCATTTAAAATACCAATTTTTTATGTGAATATATATATATATATATATATATATATATATATATATATATATATATATATATATATTTTTTTTTTTTTTTTTTTTTTTTTTTTTTTAATTTATTTTTTTTTTTGCTGTGATCAAAGCTGAATTTTCAGCATCATTACTCCGGTCTTCAGTGTCACATGATCCTTCAGAAATCATTCTAATATGCTGATTTGCTGCTCAAGAAACATTTCTGATTACTACCTTTGTTGAAAATAGTTTTTGCTGCTTAACATTATTATGGAAACAATACCATTCAAACATTTGTGGTAAGAAAATAAAGAAATTAATATTTTTATTAATCAAGGGTGTATTACATTTATCAGAAGTAAAAGTGAAGACATTTATAATGTTGGAAAAGATTTTTATTTACTAAATTGTTTAATACATTTAATAAATGTTGTTAATTGTACCTTCTATTCATCAAAGAATCCTGAAAAAGGTATCACCATTTCCACAAAAATGTTAAGAAGCAAAAACTGTTTTCAACTGTTTTAATAATAAGAAATGTTCTTGAGCAGCAAATCAGCATATTAGAATGATTTCTGATGGACCATGTTACCCTGAAAACTGGAGTAATGATGCTGAAAATTCAGTTTTGATCACAGGAATAAATTACAATTTACAATATATTAAAATAGACAACAGTTCTTTTTAACGTGTAATTATATTTTGCAGTATTACTATTTTTTTTTCCCCAAAAAACACTGTAATGTTTCCAAAATCTTGACAGTTACTGTATAACAATTGTTACTATATTGCTTAAATACCATTAATTGGATGGATTTGTGGCCCAAGATGCTGGGATAGGCTTCAGCCCCCAAGACCTTAGAGAGGATTTGGTTTGGAAAGTGAATAGATGGATGCATGAACTTCCAAAATACTTTGACTTGCTTTGATTTTGTTTCTATTCTGACTGCTGTTCAGCTTAAAAATACCTTTCCATGATCGTTGTTTGTCATTTTGCATCATTATACCTGTGCTAAACCTATTAAAATTAAGAAACGAAAGGTTGTTTTTTTTTGTTTTGTTTTTTTACAGGATCCTATGTACCCAGCCTCAACCATTCATCAGAAGGACTGTGAAAGCGTGAACTCTTTGAACCACCAGTGGCAGTTTCCACAGGATAAAAAAGGACATAGTAGTGGATGATGAGGTACTGACATTAACCTGCCAAAAAAGGTTCCTCTGTGACATCGCCGCGAAACCCCCTTTTTGGTTCTTTCTGTCACCTTTTTTTAAGAGTGTAGATGAGTGTGCAACTGACCAATAACAACTGAGTATTCCAGCAAGTTGTTTATTAATACTGTGTATATATTCTTCTCGTTTTTAGGTCCTGAAACCATATGGGGTGAAGATCAAGACAACCAAACCAAAGGTGGACTGTAACCTACTGGACTATATGATAGACTTCATACTGACCACTACTGCCATGTATGCAGCATCAAATGTTTTTGAAAAAAGGGGCATTTCCTTCACCAAGTAAAAGTGTGGAGGATTCATCTGGCCTTCATCCGCCCCCATGAGGTGACTCGATGTAGAATAAATCAACTTGCTTTAGGCTTGAAATGACCGAAATCTTCTCATGTGAGTTGATATCATTTTAAACATTCTTTAAAAGTACTTCTCATTTCTTGTGAATGTATTTTGTAGTATGTGTAAAACTTTTCCAATGAAAGAACCTTTTTTTACCTTCATTGATATTGTAATCAAGGTTGTTAATGCTATGGACTGCACACATCTGTGTTGGGCTCGTGTTTACAGGTTGTATAAAACTAGGCCTGGCTGCAACAACTAATCGATAATTAAAATAATCATCAACGAATTTGAATATTGCATCAAAACAAACAGACCGCTCATAATTCTGACTAAAATACACATTTTGCTCAAATTTTTTTTTTGTTAGAAATTAAGTGTAGGTTTAAAGCCCTACATGTAACACAAGTAATCATATTTAAGAGAGCAGTAACAGTAAAGGCACTATTGTTGGAATTGTCCGTTAATATAATATAATATGGGGGCGCTGTGGGGTCGCGGACCGAGATGGCAGCTTAGTTTGAGTGCTCCCCGCAACTTTGCAAAAAATCTTGAAAATTCGACTCGTTCATGCCTAAAACCGGGGTAGCACGATGTCTAAACAATCGACCATTGAAGACTGTGGAGTTGGATCAAAATCACGCGGCTCACAAAGAAACAGAACAACTAACGTTAACGCTACCACGAATGTGCTAGCCGCTGATGCTGCTAACAACATAGCCGGTGCACAACAGGCCGACCTATCCGTGGTGCTAAGTGAGCTGCAGTTTCTACGTACCACTGTTTCTTCGATTAACACAAAGATAAGTGCTGTGGATGACTTTGGGAATAAGCTTGACAATGTGGAGAAACGTATAACTGAGATGAATGGCTCTGTTGCGGATGTGCAGAGAAGTTTTGCTGATCTAAAAGCGGATATCATTGCGAATGATAAGCGGCTAACGGAGGCTGAGGACCGGATAGGGACCGCCGAAGATGACATAGAAAGGGTGAAACTGCAGCTGACTGATGCTGTAAAACGCATTGCTTATTTGGAGTCAAAGACGGAGGACTTGGAGAATTGCGGGAGACGCAAGAATTTGAGGCTTGTGGGACTACCAGAGTCAGCGGAAAAAACCCGACCCATGGTGGAGTTCATTCAACACATGCTACCGATCTGGCTGGGCCTTGATACCTCTAAAACCTTCGTCTTGGAAAGGGCACACCGCACGTTGGCGAAACCGAGGCCGGGTCAGAACAGAGCGGTAATTATTCGTTTTTCACTATTTCAAGATCGGGAGTTCGTGTTTCAAACAGCCAAAAAGCGCGAGATCACCCACGAAAACCACAAGATCTTCTTCGCACAAGATTTCTCAGCGGAAACCATGAAGACAAGGAGTCCATTCAACGCAGTGAAGAAAAAGTTCATTGAGGCTGGATCCTTTAGGGGATTTCAATTACATCCTTGCAAGATGAGGATCCTTCACGAGGGGAAAATAATTATTTTCTCCACACCTGAAGAAGCCGAGAACTTCCTATCGAACTAGATTTGTAATTTAAATACGGCCACAGAATATAGATAACCGTACTAAACTTGAGAACAAAAAGGTGCAATATATATTTTTTTATTTTCTTTAATTTTTATATAATATTTGCACTTTATATATATATATATATATATATATATATTTTTTTTTTTTTTTTTTTTCTCTTCTTCTCCTGTACGTGGATAATTACCATATATGGTGGTCACTTTAAGTTATGCACCAAGTAGGCTTGTGCAATTTAATTTTTGGTATATAGCTGAGTAGTTTGACACTAGAGATGATATTGAAATGCGGAGTTGCGGGGACGTGCTGTCTGAGAAGTGTAAGTTACCTACACAGTTTTTGCCACTCCTCGTTGGTGTGGATTGGCACTGCCCTTACATAGGTTGTTTAAGTAAGGGGAGGGAATGGGATCTCAGGGATTAAGGGGACTTGTTCTAATCGGTTCAATTTTTTATTCTTTAACTTGTTTTAATTTTTATGTCACACTCAATATGGATAGTTATTATGTTCTTAAAGCAGTATGGAAAATACTAAATTGTCAATAAGTTAACTAAACTGAAACAGGTTATGAACAGGCTTAAAAACTTGCATTCTAAAATAATTTTTCTTCAAGAAGTCCATCTTACAATTTCTGAAGTTAAACATGTACGACGAAGATGGGCTGGTCAAGTTGTACACGCAACGTATAATAATTATGCTCGTGGCGTTCTAATTCTTATCCATAAAACAATTCCTTTCCAACTTACTAATATTGTTCAAGATCCTCAAGGAAGGTTTGTTATTGCTCAGGGTAATATACTTTCTATTGCATTAAATCTGGCTAGCATTTACGGACCTAATGAAGACAAACCCAAATTTTTTGAAAATTTCTTTTTAACTTTATCGTCTTTACATGGCTTAAACATAATAGGTGGGGACTTTAATTGTACTTTGGACCCTCTGGTAGACCGATCAACAAAATCCGATCCCCAGAAATCTCAATCTAGGAAAACCATAATACAGTATATGACTGACTTGAATTTGACAGAGATATGGAGGAAACTTAACCCAGGTAAATTGGAATATTCCTGTCATTCAGGGATACATAAATCTAGATCGCGTATTGATTATTTTTTAGTATCCCAAGAATTAGTATCAAAAATTAAAAATTGTTGGTATGATTGTATAGTTATAAGTGATCATTCGCCCATCTCCTTATCTATATTTTTGGACAAGTTAAAAGCGTCTTAACTGGCGTCTGCAGGTATGGTGGCTCCAGAATCCAGAGTTTGTTAAATATGTTGAAAAGAAGATTGACATTTATTTTGAAATTAATACTGATCAAACTAATGCATCAATTAGATGGGAAGCGTTTAAAGCATACATTAGAGGGGAAATTATCAGTTTCACAAGCGCTAGAAGCAAAGAACGAAAGTCAGAAATGGTTAAATTAGAGAAACAAATAAAATCATTAGAAATAGACATAAATAAACATGAGGATTATGGCAAAAAAAAACAATTACTAGTTCTAAGAGCGCAATACAATAAGCTTACAAGTGATAAGGCAGCAAAAAGTCTACTTTGGTTAAACCAAGCTTTTTATGATCAGGGGGAAAAGGCCGGTAAATTATTAGCATGGAGAATTAAAAAAATAGAATCTGAAAGAGCCATTAATGGCATAACCACACAAACAGGTGAGATCACGAATGATCCACAAGATATTAATAATGCATTCAAAGATTTTTATCAATCATTGTATAGGTCAGAATCCTCTGCCGACTTTGTTGATCGAGATGCTTTTCTTGACCATCTTCAATTTCAAGTACTCACTGAGGAGGTCAGGAAGGAATTGGATAATGATATCACTGAACAAGAATTATTGCAAGCCATAAAAAGCGTAAATTCAGGTAAAGTTCCTGGACCTGACGGATTGCCCATAGAATTTTACAAAGCTTTTCAGAAGCAGTTGTTAACTCCGCTTTTGAATATGTTTAATGAATCATTTGATATTGGTAACCTACCTCCAACTTTAAGACTGGCTACAATAACTCTTATTTTAAAACCTGGTAAAGCATCAACTGATTGCTCATCATACAGGCCAATTAGTCTCATGGGTGTGGACACAAAAATATTATGTAAAGTTCTTGCTAAAAGACTAGACCCATACGTCCCTTTTTTAGTGCATAACGATCAGAGTGGATTTGTAAGGAGCCGTCAGGGCTTTCATAACATTAGACGAGTCCTTAATATCATTCACTGTAATAATAATGTCAGAGACAATGCACTATTGTCTTTAGATGCAAGACAGGCATTTGATAGAATAGAGTGGCCCTATTTGTTCAATGTATTGCCGAGATATGGAATTGGGGGAAAGTTTTTAAAATGGATACAGTTACTATACACTGGCCCTGTGGCATGTGTAAGGACTAATAACAATTTATCAAGCCAAATAAACCTAGAAAGATCAACCCGTCAGGGCTGCCCTCTGTCCCCATTATTGTTTGTTCTGGCCATTGAGCCGCTAGCCATATCTATTCGAAATGAAGCAAATCTGTCAGGAATTACTATTGGAGGCCAAGAACATAGAATCTCGCTATACGCAGATGATGTGATACTTTTCTTGTCCAAATTATCAACTAGCATACCGGCAATATTACAATTAATTAATAGGTTTGGTAAGTTTTCGGGATATAATATTAATGACACAAAATCTTCCATACTCTTTCTAAACGAGGAGGAAAGGAGTAACCCAGTCATAAGAACACCATTTTTTAATGCAAGAGAAGGATTTACATATCTCGGAGTTAAGATTACCCCCCAAATTAATAAAATTGTTAAAGCAAATTATGATCCGCTAATGGGTGAAGTACGTGAATCAATTGAAAAATGGACAACAATGCCCATATCAATGATTGGCCGAATTAATTTGATTAAGATGGTAACTCTGCCAAAATTTTTATACCTGTTTCAGTCACTTCCCCTTCCACTGCCACAACATTTTTTTAAGGAAATTAACAAGATTCTTGGTAGGTTTATCTGGAATAATAGGAAATCTAGACTTAGGCTTAGACTACTGTATCTTCCATATGACAGGGGTGGTTTACAGATGCCGAATTTACAGTGGTATTACTGGGCCGCTCAGCTTCGATGCGCTATGTTTTATTTCCTCACACAGTTTCCCCCAGCCTGGGTTTCTATTGAACAAACAATATCTAAGCTCCCATTAAGATTGTACTTATATTCATCAGATCCAAAGACCTTAAAAAAACAAACAACAAATCCTTTCCTAAAGAATACCATAGATATATGGTTCAAAGCTCACAAACATATTGGTGATACACCTCCTATTTCTCAGTTCTCTCCTATTTGGAGTAATGCACTGTTCATTCCGGGCAGGGCAGACGGCGGTTTTAAGATATGGGCTGGTAGAGGTGTACAAAAAATTGGAGATTTATATGACAAAGGTATTTTGTTAACATTTAATGACCTGAGTCTGAAATATTCAATTCCTCAAAAACATTTTTTTAAGTACTTACAATTGAAACATTTTATTTCATCAAAGCATTGTGATGCCCTTCGGGAGCCGCCGCTGTCCTGTCTGGAGAATATTATGATAAAGCATGGGCATGGGAAACGCCAAATTTCTATATTATATGCTACACTTATCTCATATAATAAGGAATCCAGTAAAGATAGAATGAGGGCTTGGAGTTTAGATATTAAAGAGGATATCGAGGAAACTGAGTGGTCAAAAGCATGTTTAAAAGCTCAAATACAAACGATTAATTCAAGAATGAAGCTATTACAACATAAATGGTTGATGAGGACATACATAACCCCTGAAATGCTTAACAAATGGTCCCCGGACATTCCAGACACATGTGTGAAGTGTTTAATTGAGAAAGGAACTTTAATTCACTGTGTATGGGAGTGCCCTAAATAGGTAATTTTTTGGAAAATGGTTGTCTGTACCCTAAGTAACATCACAAAAATTAAAATACCGTGCATTCCAAAACTCTGTATTCTGGGGATATACCCAGATTATCTTTCTATCAATAATAATCAGAGGACTCTTATCGACTTTGGCCTACTGCAAGCCAGGAGAATGGTTGCTTTGAGTTGGAAAGAGACTGAAATATCTTCTGCACACTCTTGGATCAAGGAGATGGCAATGTGTGTTACTTTAGAGAAGGTAACGTACATTACAAGGGGCAAAGCACAGAAATTTGAAGAGATGTGGGCACCTTTAATTGATTTCCTTAAGAAATAAGAGGGTACATAATGTTTTTTAGTGTGACATATTTTTGTTCTGTTTTGTTTTAATTTAATTATTGCTGCTTTAATCAACATATTTGGAATGTTTTTGTAACTTATTTTCTTTTTGGTGATATAATTTTGTTATTTTGTTATTGTTTGTTTTATTGAAAATCAATAAAAAAAAAAAAAAAAAAAAAAAAAAATATATATATATATATATATATATATATATAATATAATATAATATAATATAATTACTCTGTTCAGACGAATGATTGTGTTTGTTCTTCGTACCTCTTACAAGTTAACATTGAGTTTTTTTTTTGTTTAAATTGTTTTAAATTCTGTTTCAAAATAACAAGCAATCTGTTGTTTTTAGGTTTAGAATGTAATGTTTGTATTTTAACACTTTAATGCTTATAATGTACAGCACAGCCTACATAGATACATTCATTATATTTGTTTTCATAGTCAGGATATGAAATGTCATTCTTTAAAATAATGAATTAAACATTATAATTAATAAATAATATATATATTGTGACGAGCGTCCCGGTCGATCATCAGCGTTGCCCTGGAGACAAACGAGAACCACCTGCACCTGCTCATCACGGCTGGGTCGGTCACACCTGCGCCCAATCACCACCCGGCCATATAAGCCAGACGCCACAGGTTGCGGGTGAGAAACAAGCTTCCTCCATACCAAGGCTAATGTGCACCTCTTCTCTCCTATTCCAGAAGCGAGCGACTGACCGACCCAGCCTGGACGGATCTCTCACGGAGAGCACCGCACGACAGCCACCAGCACCCTGCACTCTTCGCACACTCTATATAAATAAACCCACCCTCCGGGGTATTTATTTTGAGCTCTCCTTGTCGCGTGATTCTTCCACCCCGTCACAGTGGTGGAGAATGCGGGCATAACGGGAAGATTTCACCGGCAAGTGATCTCAACGTTATAATCCACAATTGTTTTTTTTTTTCTCTTTGTGCACTTGCAGGACGGCTGGTACTCCTCCCCTAAGATGGAAGAACTTCTCCGGCAATTGACCGACGTCAGCCTGCGCCAGCAGCAGATAGTTGAGCATCTAGCCACTCGCCAGGGCCAGGTTGACCAGGAGATCGCCGCTCTCCGTACGGCCGCCCGCCAGCGCGTTCCGTTACCCGACCCACGTGTCCAAGCTGCCCAGTTGCTGCCTAAAATGACCGCTCACGACGACATCGAGGCTTATATTCAGATGTTCGAGAATACGGCGATCACAGAAGGATGGGATCCTGACGACTGGGCCCGTGCATTGGCACCTCTCCTCACCGGCGAAGCCCAACGCACCTTCTTCAGCCTTCCTACGGTGGTCGCCGAGAATTACGAAGAAGTTAAAAGGGAAATTCTCGTAGGGCTTTCTCCAATGTGCGCGGCCCAAGCCTTTCAAGAATGGACCTACCAGCCTCGACGTCCCGCTCGGATTCAGGCAGCAGAGCTGTCCCGCCTAGCCCAGCACTGGCTGATGGTGGGCACACCCACCGCCGCTCAAGTAACGGAACGCGTCGTCGTCGATTGCCTCCTCCGAGCCCTGCCCCGTAACATCCGGCCAGCCGTGGGGATGAGGAATCCAACGACAACACCCGAATTGGCAGAGGCGGCCCAACGACGTGAGGCTGGGGAGCGAGTACCACCGTTTACCCGGAGGGTGGCTCCAGAGCAGCGCACGCCGGAGGGCACCCAGCGGCCAGTGGACAGGACGGCAGCCCCCGAACCTCAGGATGAGCCCATGCCCACAGCGTCCTCCTCTCCCAAGGCCCGGGCTTGGTGGGCAGGCTGTGTTCTACACCGTGAGCTGCCAAAAGGAGCTCCAACGGCCACCGTAAAAATCGCCGGCCGATACTACAAGGCGGTCCTAGACTCCGGGAGTGCCGTCAGCCTTCTTCAAGCAAGAATTCTGCCCCCACCTCACGGAACCGAGGCCACAGTACCCATCACTTGTGTACATGGGGATACCCGGAACGTGCCCACTCGACGCATAATTATCTCAGCGACTCCAGGTTCGTGGCCTGTCGAAGTCGGCCTGGTAAAAGATTTACCTGTGGCCGTCCTATTGGGGCGAGATTGGCCGGGGTTTGAGGCCCTGCTCCGCACCAAGACACAGTCTGCCCGCCCTACAGGGGGTCGCTGTGGACGGCACGCTGCCAGGAGACCCAGCGGCCGCCCCGTTCTCTTGGCTTTAGTCCGGGAACACCTGGCCAAAGCCCAACAGGCCCAAGCTCGCCACTACGACCGGACAGCTCAGCCTCGGGAATTCCAGACGGGCGATAAAATTATGGTCCTAGTCCCCACCTCCGCCTGCAAGTTTCTGGCCACCTGGCAGGGGCCATACTCCGTCGTCGAGAAGGTGGGACCTGTGACTTACCGAGTACAGCAGCCGGGAAGGCGGAGCCCCCAACAGTTGTATCATGTCAATCTGCTAAAGAAGTGGGTGGGGACCCAAGAACAAACAGCAGCTCTGGCCGCCATATCACCCGTCTTGGTGGACACCAACCCCGACCTGTCGGCGACACAGAAGGCTGAGCTGCAACACCTGGTCGGTCAGTTTTCGGATGTGTTCTCCTCTGTCCCCGGAAAAACCCAATTGGTCCAACACGACATCCAGACCCCACCAGGAATAGTCGTCAAGCAACGGTCCTATCGGATCCCAGAGGCTCGTCGGCAGGCTATTGAGGAGGAGATTCAACAAATGCTGAAGTTGGGGGTGATCGAGCCATCACGCAGCCCGTGGTCCAGCCCCATCGTCCTGGTCCCGAAACCCGACGGCACCCTCCGCTTCTGCAATGACTTCCGCCGCCTCAATGAAGTGTCAGAATTCGACGGCTACCCAATGCCCCGAGTGGATGAGCTACTGGACCGCCTGGGAAGGGCCCGGTATATCTCCACGCTAGATCTGACCAAGGGATACTGGCAGGTCCCCCTCTCCGACACGGCCAAGCCGAAGACTGCCTTTTCAACCCCCTCAGGCCACTGGCAGTACCGGATCCTTCCCTTCGGCCTTCACGGGGCACCCGCGACTTTTCAAAGACTCATGGACATCGTCCTGCGACCGCACCAACAGTACGCGGCTGCATACCTCGACGACGACGTCATCCACTCGGAGCGTTGGGAGGACCACCTGGACCGTCTGCGGAGGGTGCTCACGGAGCTACGGCGGGCTGGACTCACCGCCAACCCAGGAAAATGTCACCTAGCGCTCTTTGAGACCAAGTACCTGGGCTTCCAAGTTGGACGGGGCCTGATCCGGCTCCAAGAGAAGAAAGTAGAGGCAGTCCGCGATGCCCCGCGGCCCACCACGAAGACCCAGGTACGAGCGTTCCTGGGATTGGCGGGCTACTATCGCTGCTTCATCCCCAACTTTTCCTCCATAGCCGCCCCCTTGACAGACCTGACCAAGAAGGGGCAGCCAGACTGACCGACCCAGCCTGGACGGATCTCTCACCTCACGCACGGAATCACTCACGGAGAGCACCGCACGACAGCCACCAGCACCCTGCACTCTTCGCACACTCTATATAAATAAACCCACCCTCCGGGGTATTTATTTTGAGCTCTCCTTGTCGTGTGATTCTTCCACCCCATCACAATATATATATATATTTTTTTTTTTTGCCATCCAATTACTAATATTAATAAAAAAAAAATCTACAAATAAATTGATTATCAAAAAAAATTGTTAGTTGCATGCAGCCCTACATAAGATATTGTTAAAGAGGTAGTGGGTATAATATTGTGTGTGAACACTAGGGGTCGACCGTTATGTGTTTTTCAGGGCCGATGCCGATACCGATTATTACAGACCAAGTGGACCGATAACCGATATTTTTAACCGCTATATTATATCTGATGTAAAAATGAAAATTAATGTCAAAGTTAAGAATAACAAGGGCTCTGACAAAAACTGCCTTCCCTGGTATTGATTACACTTCTTACTCTTGTCATCCTCCATGCATCCATCTACAATAAGGGTAATATAAAGAGAGAGTTAAAAGTGGGGCCACTGCATGCTTCATGATTAAGCCTATGAATACTCTACTACAGCTAAACAGCTTGGGGAAATGTACGTATTTGGCTTCAATAATTTACATGTTAGAAATGTATGTGTAATAGCATAACCTCTCATAATTATAATATAAGTGTAAATAATTAAATTGTCTTCATAGATCCATTGTAGAAATTGTGAAGAAGACTGCTGTCACGAATCCAGTCTGCACTTCCATTCACCCACCACCAGAGGTCACTAGCTCACCACATGGACTTTCTCACCACACACCACATGGACTCCATTTCCCATCATCCTACACTGATCACAGCTGTCACCAATCACTCATTGCACTAATCACACGCACACCTGATCCCACGCACATACTGATCACACACGCTTTATAAGCCTTGGACTTTCTCTGCCTCTCTGCCGAGTATTGCATGCGTTTACCGCTCCCCTAGCGGTAGCATACTACAGAGCCCTGTTAGTTTGGATTGTGTTTTCCCCGTGTTTATTCTAGCCCGTGTTACCTGGATTATCTCTCTGCCTTGCCCTCTGGATACTGTTCGCCGATCGTTGACCTTCGCTTGCCCTAGTTTACTCTTTGTCTTGTCCCTGCCATACCCGTTTGCCATTGCTCGACCCTGCCTGTATTTGACTATGCCTGTTAATAAAAGCCTGCACATGGATCCGCACGCCTCTTGTCTCGTCAGCCACGTTACAACTGCAACTATTTTAATTAAACTATAACACTAATAGCCTGTTATAGGCACACTTGGTTCAATAGCCTATTGAAATGTCACAATTTATGTCGTCCTAATCTTGGCCTATGTGACAGTAATTTCGATTAGTTTTAATTTACAGTGCAGTGCAAATGAAGCCATACAACATTAATTTCAGTTATCTGTCATTAATCAAATGAGTGGGTTTACCATTAAAATTAAAACATGGAACAAATAACGTATTGTGTGATTATTCTTTTAAACAAAAGTTGTAATTGTTGTAGTAGTATTAATAGATAAACCGAACTTTTATTTTGACGGGTTGCCATGAGGACCTCTTAAGTTTCTGTATAGCCTATGTATATGATATGGCGATCGTTTTACTCAAATGAAACGGTCAAATGCTCATGAAGCAACTCTTAGAGCAGTTCTGGGGATGTTGTTCATGTGTTTATGTCCTCATTTAGTGAGATGGCAGAAGCTGAAAACACCGCGAGTGTCGCGCACTTCAGTATGTGTGTGTGTATAATCAAAACCGCGCGTCTCTGCCATTCACATATACAGAGACACGCAGGATTCATATTTAAATAAGTCTTTTTGCTGGTTAATATTTACAGATACTAGTCCATAGCGCGAGTCGATTTAAGTGTACTGACCTACTTTTGATTAATTCATCAAAACTTTGACGAACTCCGTGACTCCGCGTTATACAGTAAATTCCCTTTATATGACTGGATTCCGCGATTCCGTCTGCGTTTTCCCCATTGCGGAAACCATAAATAGATAATATTGAGGTGTTTTGTAACTTCAGTGTAGTGGATTGTGATTTATTGCAACTTGAGCAACGTCTGCTTCTGCCTTTGAGAGACAACTGATGCGTGATCACTGAAACTGTAGCAAGCGCTTTCAGTGTGAGAGTGCCTTGGTCTTCCACATTGATTGGTCTGACTCGTGACTCCAAACAAATCAGATGCGCAGTGGGCGGAGACTGCTCTAGGCCACAGAGTGGTGAGTTCTGACAGGCTGCATCAGAGCCAAATAGCGCGTTTCAAAATTAAATGAATTTTATCGGCACATCGGTTTTGAAAATGGCCTATACCGATAATCAGAAAAATGCTTAATATCAGCGCCGATAATCGGCCAAGCCGATAATCTGTCGACCCCTAGTGAACACTAAGTCATGTTTATTTGTACAACATGTAATTAATTTCTATAGAGTTAATGCATTATTGCAGTGAAACAATTTGCAATTTTTATTTTGTAAATTAGCAGAAAACCATCTCTACCACTGCAGTGCTTTATCACTATTTTTTAAATAACGTTATAGTTCATAGTTCTGAATCATTTTGTCATGTGACAACAATATTTTCTTTCAGATGATGCAACTGCTATAATAAAGCCTGTATCATAGAATAGTAACTTGTCATTCTGTTTTTATTTTGTAGATGTTTGTTGAATAACTAGGCTTAAATGTAATTTGAGGTACTTTAGTAAAACCATGGTTAAACTATGGTAATACAACCATAGTTAATTTGTGGTACTTGAACCATGGTTTTTAAAACCATGGATCGCACCAAAAAACCATGGTTACTACAGTCATGGTTTACTACAGTTTTACTATAGTATTACTACAGTATAACTGTAGTAAAACCATGGTATCAGAACCATGGTTTTTTAAAACCATGGATCGCACCAAAAAACCATGGTTACTACAGTCATAGTTTATTACAGTTTTACTATAGTATTACTACAATATAACTGTAGTAAAACCATGGTATCAGAACCATGTTTTTTTAAAACCATGGATCGCACCAAAAAACCGGGGACTACTTTCAGGCACTGCGTAATATCACTACGCCTGCCGCGGCCATGTTACGGCAGCAAAGTTCCTTGATTATTACGCCGGAATGAGAGTAGTTCCTAATCATATCAGCCTAGAAAATCGCAACTTTTCATTTTCCACCGATCTTAGTACACGATATAACTACAGAAGAGTCAAGTTTTAAATAGGACAAATATCAAAACTCTTTGATCGTTTTTGAATGCGATGCTACTGGTCTAATTGGATTCAATGATCTATGCTAAGCTATGCTAAAAGTGCTCTCGCCAGACCCGGAGATCGGCTGAATGGATTCAAAAACGGTAAAACTCAACTTATTAACTCTGGGGGAGTTGGAGAATGAGCCTATTTCCAAAAAAGTGGAGTGTTCCTTTAACAGCCTAATAGTTTTAGGAGTTTGAATACATGTTACTAATAAAATTTAGGACAAATTAAGATGAAATATTTTAGATCCTGCACTATTTCTAGGTCACTAATCAAAATGATAATGTGAACTCACTTGTACATGCTTAAAAAAAAGAATTCTTCTTTGGCATGTACAGTTCTGTGAAGAAACATTAACATACTTGGATCCTTTCCATTGCACAGAAGGTTCTTTAAAATTGGGAAGAAGTAATCACTGAAAGGTTGGGGTTGGGGAACGTAAAATGGTTGTTTTATGGCATTGGCCAGATTTTCAGATATTCTTTCTTTCACTGAAGCACAAGATGAATACTTTCACTCAACTTTTCAGTCAAATTGTTATCCTGATATTTTAATTTAAAATGAAAATGAAAAAAAAGGATTAAATAAAAAACAGATTACAAGCACACTTTTACATCCACGCTGTATACTATCATCAATGCTATTTGCCAGGTCACATTAAATGGGGAGATGTTATGGAGACAAATTAAATGTGCTTATAATTAATAATTTCCTGAAAGGACAAAAGTCAAGCAGAAATTATTTAAATCATATTTTAGAAAATTGTTTCAGTCAGGCATTGTGGTATTAACAAACAAACTAACAAAAATGAACAAAGATGAATGATCCTTACAGTATTTTTGGACTTCCACTAAAATCATGTTGAACTCTTGCTTCAATAATTTTCCCCTAACACTGGAAATTGAAGCAACTTTTTCTGCATGAGCCTCCCTGTGCTCCCCTCAGTGTCTGAAGACTCAATGTGCTGTCACACATCTGCCAAAGGGGGGTTCTCTTCCTGTGTTGGCTAGCTTTAATGCCAGCAGAACAGGTCAGGAAACATGATCACAACGCTCCCCGATCAACCTGTCAGACCTCATTTACTCAAAGTCAAGGAGCTACAAGACCCCTCACCACCCAGACCCTCAGTGTCATGTTACAACACCCCCCAATCTCCATCAGATCCCAGCCTCATGAATGAAACGAATGGCTCTCTTGTTGTGTAATGAATGATCCTGGCTGCTTTTCTCTCATTTTGGGATCTACGTATTTTAGAGAAAACAGATTTTCCTTTTTTTGGCAGTCATGTTCTGTTTATTATTTTGTGTACAAGTTCAATGTTTTATAATAATAAGAAAGATCTATTACGGATGAAATACAAATGTGGACATTGCAAAATAAAATTATTTGGACATTTAACAAAATGTCCATTTCCAATTACTATAGAGCAGCAGTTCTTATTCCTGGTCCTCCCGATTTTAAAATGAGTGCTTCATTCATTGATTCATTCATTAGATTGTGTTTTTTTAATGTCTACACCTACTCCAACCCTAAACCTACCCCTTACAATAATGCAAAAATAGTACATGTTGTACAGTGTGAGAAAAAATGATGCTATATTAATATGCGCATGCCCAGTAGTTTTTGCTGTATGCCTTCTAGCCTTGACCCCAGAAGACAGAAGACACTGAGCACAGTGCTGAAAAAAGGGCGTGGATAGCCATGCAATATTGTTCAATATAAGTAACCAGGAGATATCACTCTAATCACAGCCATGCTGATTTCATTCTTTTGTTCATTACCCAAAACTCATGACCATAAGTGGTTGGAATATAAATCGATTGGAAAATTGAGGGCTTCACCTTTAGGCTTAGCTCTCTTCAACACGACGGCTTGGTAAGGACTACATTACTGCTGCTGCTGCAGCTGCACCAAAACGCATGTCAATCTCATGCTACAGCCTAGGGATACAACGATACCATTTTTTCCCCCCAGATCCGATCTAATCCGATCCGATCCAGAAAATTCGTAATTAATTTCGAATGGAGAGTAGTGCGGGGGCTGCTTGGAGTTCCGATCATATGCGTATGCGGAAAATTCGGATCCAATTTGATCTGCGGATGCGTTCAAATATTTGAACTTCTGCGGCTAGACAGTATGCGACCGCTCGACCGGATGTGATGCATTCTATTAAAAACTATGAGCGTAAGGTTAGAATTACCAATATTTTGTTCACTTTAACATTATTCTTTAAACACTATTTCTGTAAAATGGTGCTTTTGAATAATTATGGCAGAAATAATTATTTTATAATTATTAAATTATTATTACCTTGATTAGCCCCATACAACCTATTATGTTTTTATTTTGGGGATCATTTGTTTTGTGACAATACATTCATACATTAATTATATTCATTCAAATCATTAATTTTACCATGGTGAATATGCCGAGGTAATTCTTGCTGCACGACCTGTTTGAAAGTACTGTGTGACTGCCATTAGAGGGAGAAATGCGACAGTCGTGCCCAAATGTCGTTGTGTAGTGGAAAGGCGGCTTCGTATCAGCCGATTCCGATCCGATACCAGCGTATCGTCACTCTTTTGTGTGTTAAACACAATCTACTAAATATAGACAACTTAATTTTAATGAAAAACAACAAATGAAAAAATATATAATTATAATGTATGACAAAAAATACTATTATAAACTAGGTTAGTGGATAATTTAGCAGCAAAAGTTATTCTAGAAAAATCATGAGTGCACAATTTTATAAAATCTAAACATTTAGTGAAATAACATTATTTAGTGGGGAACAAATAAAAGTGAATAAGTGTAGCCCCAAATCTGGTAAAATGTTACACATTGTTCTTTGTATTGTTGTAAAATACATTAATGAAAACAAGTAAATGTATTTATATATAAATATAAACTGTAAAATTAGAAGACATTTCTTTTAAATGTATAGTATAGCACAGTAATGAACGCTGCAACATATGATAGATTAGATTATTAATAGCCTTTCTTTTTCTGTCCTATCATAGGACAGAACTAGAAACGCTATGAAAATCTTTCATTGCGCAAAAGTATTATAATAAGAAAAGCTCCAATACAGAGTGGCACAATCTGCTTATGCGCATCCCCTGCACAGAATGATGCGCTTGAAGCAACACAGAGTCACAGCGTGCAGCGCTCCGCATAGAGAAGTTCAAAGCAAAAAGGAAAGCGATATTGATGCATAGTTTATTAAATCTGCACGATAGTTTGAGCCTTTTAATTTAACAGTTTTAAATTTCAGTCTCTGTGCGCTCTTGGAAAGAGTTTCATTGTCTTGACTGTTGTCTGTTAACCGAATGTGACACGCAGTTTGAATGCTAAATGGAGGATGACAGACAGCTGCAGCGGAGAGAAGAGTTTATGTGAACTTGAATTTAACGACTTAAATATTCATCTGTACCTCACATTAAACTATGGAACAGCTTCAGAACACTTGTACTTTGACTTTATGTTGCTTTATAATGTTTTTGTGCTTTCGTGGGGCTTAACAATAATAGTATACACACAATATCGGATTTGGATCGGTCTCGTTTGACCGATACCCGATCTGGCAGAACATGCCAGTATCGGAGCCGATACCGATATAGGATCAATGTATCCCTACTCCCTACTCTCTCCTCTACACCTGTAGCTGGTGTGTGGTGAGCGCACTGGCGCCGTTGTCCTGTGGCTGCCGTCGCATCATCCAAGTGGATGCTGCACACTGGTGGTGGTTGAGGAGACCCCCCCCCCCCCCCACATGATTGTAAAGCGCTTTGGGTGTATGGCAATACACAATAAAGCGCTATATAAATGCATCATTCATTCATTCATTCATTCATTCATTCATTCATTCATTCCAGCCTATCCTCACTTGTGAACAAGACCCCGGGGTACTTAAACTACTCTATTTGGGGTAGCAACTCACTCCCTACTCGGAGTGGGCAATGCATCCTTTTCCAGCTGAGAACCATGGCCTCAGATTTGGAGGTGCTGACCCTTCACACTCGCTGAAGTTCACAGCCCGATGAAGCCATCATGACAACAACATCTACAAAAAGTAGATATGCCTTTCTAAGACCCTCAAACTGGAATCCACATTGTTCCTCCTCCAGCTGAGATTTGACAATTGGTCGGATTCTCCTTTCCAGTACTCTGGCATAGGTTTTCCCAGGCAGGCTAAGGAGTGTGATTCCAATATAATTGGAACAAACCCTCTGGTCCCATTTTTTAAAAATGGGAACCACCACACCTGTCTGTCAATCACCAGGTACTGTCCCAGATTCCCACACAATGTTGAACAAGCATGTCAATCAAGGCAGCCCAACTTCATCCAGGGCCTTCAGCATTTCAGGGCGAATCGTGGCCACCCCATGGCATCTTGCCACTTCTAAGCTTTTCGACTATTTCAGAGACTTCTGCAAGAAAAATGTTAGAAGGTCACCAAGTCCCTGTGCCAACTTGTAATAGCCTGGAACAGTCCATGCTTTCCCCGCCTCAGTCGTTTGATGGTTTGCCAGTACCTCTTTGAGGCAGACCAAAAATCCTTCCATGGCTTCTCCAGTCTCCTCCCACACCAAGTTTTTGCTTTCCTGACCACTGCAGCTGTGGTTCTTCTAGCCTGCTGATAACTGTTGGCAAAACTGCAAGACTCATAACTCAACCAGACCCGAAAGGCCTCCTTCTTTTGTCTGACGGTCTCCCTCACCACTGGTGTCCACCAATATGTTCTAGGGTTGCCGCAATGACAGGCACCCACAACCTTCCAGCCACAGCTCGCAGCAGCAGCTTCTGCAATGGAGGCTTTGAACAAGGCCCACTCAGAATTAGAGATGTTCCGATACCCTTTTTCCCTTCCCGATACCGATTCCGATACCTAGGCTCGGGGTATCGGCCGATACCGAGTACTGATCCGATACCTGGGTGTGTATCTGGTTATACAGCTGTATGTACTACTAGCCCTGTATGAATTGATACAATTCTTTTATGGTGTGCTTCACCATATATAGATAGATAGATAGATAGATAGATAGATAGATAGATAGGTAGATAGTCTGGTGAGTAATTTTAACTGAATTTAGGACCGGTGGTGGTGCTTTTTTGGTCATTCGGTGTTTCTGTAAAAATGGGGAAAAACTATCAATAATACTGATAAGATAATAATCATACTATGAATTCTACTAAGAACAATATAAAACGCACTAAGGATTAACAAGCTGCTGGATTCATGAATATTAATCACGTTGTCTGCATTGGCTCGAACCGATTTGCAGAAATCAAAACAGGGACGATAATAGGTGAGCGCCAGCCAATGAGATTGTCGTTTGCGCGTTAGCTCCGCCTACTAGCGGAGAACCCGGCAGTTAAGCTGCGTTATTTTGACAGGAAAATACAACAAAGAATAACATTTACATACCATGCAGAATTGACGCGCTACATTAAGACTCTCTCGCTCCCTCTCCCTCTCTCTCTCTCTGCGTGTGAGGAAAAAAGCAAAGTGACGGCGAGTCGTGAACTTCACACTAGAGCTTACGGTACGTCAAATACAGGTGCGCTGCGCATTCATTCAGATGAACTGAAAAATAGATCGCTTGCCGAAGAGAGAGAAACTCTGAAGCGCTCAGAGTGTTCAGCGAATGACAATATATCTGTGCTAAACTTATACATAGCCTCCCAGTAAAATATGATCATTTATTAGCCAGTGGCTAATATTAGACATCATTTAGTCGCCCAGGGTGAAGATTTAGTCGCATATGTGAGTGATTTAACTTACTGGCTATGTGCTAGCACGTTTGTATTTCTTCTTCGCTGCTCTAAATAGTGGTTGCTTGTGTGGCAACACAGCACAACTTCCTGTGTTTGCATTCTGAGCAGCGAAGAAGAATTGATTTCCGATTTGCAGCGTTAAGCAAAGCTAGCGTGAATAACTATAGGTCTTGTTTAAAAATGGTATCGGATCGGTACATGGGTTCAAGTACTCGCCGATACCGATGCCAGAATTTTTTGTGGTATCGGTGGAATTTCCGATACTAGTATCGGAATCGGAACAACCCTACTCAGAATCCACATCCCCAGTGTCCCACAGGAGTAAGGAAAATCTTCTCAAGAGGTGAAAGTTGAAAATATTCAGGACAGGATCCTCCGTCTGGGATTCCCACCCAGGTGAAAAAGTGCACTTCCATACCCAGTCAACAATTTGATCTCACAATGATGTCACCATGAGCTCACATGATTCTCATGATGTGGTCACAATGTGTGGGTTACAGTGAGCTAAAAGTGAGCCTTTTATTTCCTTCAAAGTATTTCTACAATTCAGTTTCATTGTTTATTTTGATTTATTTTCAGTTTGGTGTTGGCATTTGACACATTTCAACATTTCAGTTCGACAGATACATTCTGCTTCTGGTGTTGTTTTGGTGACTCCTTTTTGATTCTTAACTTCGATTTCTTTGTCCCTTTGGAAAGACTTGACACATCCTGAAACACAGAGAACAATATGTAATTGCAATCAGTTACTAACAATCTAACAGGTGAAAATAACTATTAGTTCAACAAAATATGAAACAAATCATGCATCAATGCTTCCACAAAACATGCTTGTATAGTTACTGAAATATGATCCCGAGTTAGCAATATAGTCTAGTAATGATCTGATTTGGGAAGTATAACAAATCATAAATAGTGCACTAAAGCCAGGGACACAGTTAAAGACTAGCTGAAATATTGTAAGACTGAACACACATGATTTTAAATGCTGACTGTAAACACAGACTGAACGTAACTGGCTCTGACACCTTTGGGTGTGATCAATTGTAAGTATCAAATTACATTCATAATCAGTCTTACAGTTGTAGTGTGTTCCTGGCTGTGCTGGCAAGATGGCTGGTTCACATGGACTTGGCTAACACGTGTACCTGGCTAATTTGATAAAATGGGGCCAGGCCACAGTGCATATTGGCATTATAATATCATATCAGCGAATGTGAATAGCAAATAAAGAAACCATTCACCAGTGCTCCAGAACAAAACAGCAATTCCACGGTTGAAAGACTGTGACATAAATGTAAATCACTGTAGTGATGTTCGATTCCTGAACGAATTGTTCTTTAAGCCGGTTCATTCATAGGAAGTAATCGAACTGAATCGAATTTTAGTTCCAGGCTGATAACGCAAGACGCACAGCTGAAATTTGATGACCCGTTTGTTGATCCATTGATAAATAACATTTTATTAAAACCTTCAAATTCTTGTCATCATCGATAGACCCTTTATCTGTTAGTAAACATAGTGACGTTTTTCTGTGGGCGGAGCTTAGGTGGAGGCAGAAAGATTTCCCTGACCGCTTCACCAACCCTAGCTATGAAGTTTGTTAGCTTGTTTTTTTTACCTGTGGTCACGCACTGTCCTGGACCGAGATTGTTATTTGAAAAGGTTAACTTTAACAGATGAAACCAGATCGGCCAACCCGCTTTTACTCAAAGCTTGGACGATCTGACAGGATCTAACGTGTATAGTAAAGAAGACAAACTCACCGTGACTATCTAGTCATGAAGATGTTATACATTTCAATTTCAGCAGGCAACTTTTTTTGTTACATTACTATTCTAGCCACAATTCATCACAACAATGTACAATTACAAATAATTAAGCATATAAATCGTCAGTTTGTTGTTTTACACACATGCACACCGACATTATTTCATACACGACATACTCATGAAATGCATAAGAAATATTTAGATGCACCCATAACAACAAAAGACAATTATTGAGCCATTTCTCCAGTTTTCGCTTTGTTTTGCCTCCAGCAAGCGTTGTGATGTAATCGTGACATCGGCCCAAAAAGGGTCTATAGCCGTGTGGGCAGCGTGCCAACATATAGTGTCTTGCGCTACGGGCGTCTTGAGTTCAAATCCCGGCTCGAGGACCTTTCCCGATCCCACACCCCTCTCTCTTTCCACTTCTTTTGTCAAATGTCTTATCATAATAAACGCCAAAAATAAATCTTAAAAAAATACCAATGCTAAATAATTTATGTAGAGACATGTAAATAAATTGTACTACAATTTATTGTGCATGCAGATTAGGTTATATTTTAAGTTGTTACACAAAATAAATGAGCTTATAAGGAGTTTATCTCTATATATTTTAGACATGTAGAACATCAGCGTTTCTGCATCAATGTATGTAATGTGTGCTATAGGTGCAAAACTTTTAGGAATCTTATCCAAGATGTAGATGATTTTGTCCCCAGTGAACAATATTTAAACTGCCTCCTTACAACCTGCTCAAAATTTAACTCACAACGAGCTTGCATACTACTCACACTGTGAGGATCACAGTATGAGGATCGTTTGAGTTCATGCTTAGCTCACATACCACTCACATGTGAAGATCGTTTGAGCTCATACTGAGCTCACATACTACTCACAGTGTGAGGATCATAGTATGAGGATCGTGTGATGTCACTGTGATCATCGCATGATCTCACGTGTTGACTGGGTAATTTTCACGCATTAATTTTATGCTTAATATACTAAAAATGATTATTTAGTGCTTCTGAAGATAAACTCAAGATCATCTAAGTGTACTCAACTGTGCAATTTTGGGACACCATGAATATGAACTAAAATGTTAACATACTATCTCTGTATTTAAAAAATGTATTTAGTTACTACTTGTGGTACACTTGTAGTACACCCATCTTTCATACACAAGTGGTGATTAAATGCATTTTTAAATATGAAGATAGTATGTTAAAAGAACATTTTAGTTCATATTCACGGTGTCCCAAAATAGCACAGTTGAGTACACTTAAGGGCTTTTCACACTGCGCTTAACCCCGGGTTATCGTCGTTCTAAACACCGCTTTTAACCCCGGGTAAAGACACGTTTCACACCTGTAATTTGAAAGCGGTGTTAGCACCGCATTTTACCCGGGGTTATGAAACCCTGCTCTGGAGCAGGGTTAGCACCGCATTTGTGGTGTTAACCCCGCATTGCGGTGCTAAGTTTGTTCAGTGTGAAACGGAGTGGTGTTTGCTTGTTGCTGCCTGCTGGACGCTTGGCAACAGACAGCCAATCAGAAATTGAGCAGCGAGGCTCATGTCACGTCAGTAACAGATAATATCAAAAGACGGAAAGAACTGAATAGGAGACTGTATTATTCTTACGGTACTGTACAAGTAAACAATAAAGTATATCCACATTTAAAATAAATTCAAAGAAATATTCACATACTTTGCTCCTTGTTTTCTTTCTTTTGTATTTTTGTCTTTGTTTTCTTGCCTTTGTGCGTCATGAGGCCATTCACATTTCGTGCCTAAAAACGCATTTAAAACGCTAAGCACACTGCTTTCTCCTTCTTTCCAAAGCGCTGTAGCTTGTGCTCCCATGGCGTCTGCCGTTGCTAAGCAACCATGACCTGCACTCTTCATGAAGATGCAGAAGTCTCAGCAAAGGATAAATGCTGTTTGTCCAATCAGAGACAGTGACACCGCAAATATGCAAATAAGAACGTTAACCGGGGTTTAGGAATGTACCGTGTGAAATGTCTGTTAATGAATACCCAGGGTTAACAGTTAACCCCAGGCATAGTATGAGCAGTGTGAAACGTGATTACAGATAACCCAGGATTCCGCTTATCCGGGGTGTAGGATGACCCAGGGTTAACAATTTCAAGTGTGAAAAGCCCTTTAGTTGATTTTAAGTTTATCTTAAGAAGTACTAAATAATAATTTTTATTATATTTCAGGACCACTCTGTTTGAGTAAGATTATTGTAGAGGTCCTGAACTTTATATTTGGTAGTAGGCTTCACTCTGAAGGGTTCAGTTCTGGGCTATCCACAGGCAAACCTTGCTGAGGTTTGAACCCCCTTGAAGCCTAAGCAATTGCCAGATATTTTATATGCAACAGTTGTATATTCCAAGTAGAGTAATACAGTACTATAAATTTGGACAATTTAGCAATGAGCTGGACTGATGATATATCTCTGTGGGCAAGCAGTTAAGTGATCATGTATCTGCATAAGGAGGAGTTGGGGATGGAGGAGGGTAAGCGCATGTCTGTGCGACAGACTGTGACAAGTGTGAGTTCGGATGAACTTATATATCTTATTAATTGTAGTGGGAGGAGTTACGATCAGCTGAGTGTCAGCTGATGCTGCAGGCACGCCGTGGTCAACCTGAACTACGCTTGAGCTCCATTCATTGCTCAATCTAGATTAAGAATAATTTTAATGCGTGAAAATAGAGCACTTAAAGTACGTTATGGAAGTGCACTTTTTTTTTTCACCTGGGCAGGTCTGTCTGGCAGCCCCATCTTATCCAACTCACCAGCAGGTGGTGATCAGTTCACAGCTCCACTCCTCTCTTCATCCAAGTGTCCAGAATATACAGCCACAGGTTTGATGATACGACTACATGGTTTGTGTTACAGCCAATCCACGCTGAGCACAGAAGTCCAATAACAACCCACCCAGGTTTAGACCAGACAGGCCGTTCCTCCCAATCACCCCCATCCAGGTTTCTCTATCATCCCCAACAAGAGCATTAAAGTCACCCAGCAGAACTATGGAGTCCCCAGGTGGTACCCCTTCCAGGGTTCCACACAGGATCTCCAAAAAGGCTGGATCCTCTAAACTGTGGTTCAGCACATGAACACAAAACACAGTCAGAGATTTCCTCCACAACACAAAGTCGCTACTGGAAAAACTCCAATGCTGTGGCACAGAGTCAGGGACTTGTGAGTATTCCCACCCCATCTCAGCACCTCTCACCCTAAGTGACTCCAGAGAAGGAGAGAGTCCAATCCCTTTCTAGGAGTTTGGTTTCAGAGCCAGAGCTGTGCGTAGAAGTGAGGCCAACTAAATCTAGCTGGTAATGCTCAACCTGGCTGTTCTTGGTAGGTTCATTAACGCTGAACGTCCGCTGACACTGAGGAGCTCACATCTCCTAAAATTTTGAAATTTTCAAATAATCGCTATCTTTATTAACAACAGGGGCAGACTTAACCAATAAGTGAGGTAATCAGCTGCTCCATATAATATTGGCAAAAAAGATTTGCCAAACAATCCAGTGCTTATTTTTTGTTTGCATTCTGGACTCTGGAGACCATCAAACATTTATATTTTCAATGTGTTTTTGCAGCGTTGAGCAATGTAGCCAGTCACAGACATATCAGTTGATTTTTTTTAACAATGCCGAATCAGAGGTGTTTAAGTTAGAATCCACTTTGAAATGCTGCAGTTTTATTTAGTGCTGAGTTCTATGTACTTGCAAATTCTCTCATTAGAACAAAGTGTTTCTAAATAAGAGATTTATTGTGTAGTGTAGAGCTTCATTAATTATTGTCACGAATCCGGTTCATGGTCTTCCATCCACTCGCCATCAGAGGTCGCCCTTCCTTCATATTGACTCTTACACCACACAGACTCCTACATGTCACTCCGGACTACAGTTCCCATCATCCATTGCACTGATTGCACATACACAGCTGAATGCACTGATCACACAGCTGTCACCAATCACACACTCACCTAAGCGCTATTAAACACACTATATAACACATACTCAGATTGCGGAGTATTGTCTAGCGTTTAGCACTCTCCTAGTGTTAACTACTTACCAAGCCTGTCCGTGTTTGTTCTGCATGTAGTCTCCTGTATTGTTCTGTGTGTATCGCTCTCCTAGTGGTAGCTGCCTTACGGAGTCTTGTTCTAGTTTAGACTAGTCTTTTCTTATTGCCTTGTTTCCTGATTCCTGCCTGTGTACCTTGGATTAACCCTTGTCTCGCCGCTCGAACTCTGTCTGTACATCGTCTGGACTATTGCTTGTGGTTCTGGATTACTCTTCTTGTCAAGCCCAATGGATTCTGTTCGCCGATCAATGACCTACGCCAGTCCTAGGAATATTCTTGTGTTTTGCCCGTGCCATACCTGTTTACTAGTGTTTCGACCCTGCCTGTGTTTGTTGACCACGTCTGTCAACAAAAAGCTTGCACATGAAGCTGCACACCTCACACTTCTGTCACTCTGTTACAATTATAATGGAACTTCTCGAGATTAAAATTTAACTTAAGTGAGTAACAGCTTTTTAGTTATTATAAAGGGAAAGTTCTTTGCACACTTATAGGTAGATATGTAATCCATTTAGAATTTGAATAAAATGATTTTACATGCTGTCAATAGGACCAACGTCTACTTGCGGAAGTGACATCTGCACATAAATGCGAGATTTACTCTCGAGATCAAAATGGATGGGACAAAAATATGTCAAACTAAGGCTAGAGCACCCTCATTAATTTCAGAAACACCCACAGTGTTTTGATTCTGGAATGGGGCTTGTCGGTAAACACCGAAGAATCCATTATAAATAATAAAATGATTATATGTTTAGTTTTAAATTATTTAATTAGTTGTAAATGAACTCAGTTTAATTATTAACACAAAGGTAAGAATAATTGAATTAAGTATTGCTTGCTCATGTGACAACAGTCTGAATGTCTCATAATATTATTCATTAAGATTTGAACATATATTTGTTGTGTTAGAGCCCCATACCTGAATTTTTCTTAGGGCCTCCAAATCGCTAAGTCTGACCCTGTTTAACAACCTGGATATTTGAAGTCTAAACTATGTTCTCACCTAAAAAAAAAAAAAAACTCTTAAAATTGCATTCTATGACACAACAACATTAGTAGGCTATTTGTAAAACTGTAGTGGGTTTGGTCCTCTGCCATGATACTCACTATGATACAAATGGTGAAACGGTTCCAGTGGCAATACTGGTAGAATATCTCATGGCTGGAAAGACCTCTTAGCCAATCAGACTTGAGGATCAAATTTTTTCTAGTGAACAGTGCTAGGGGATCTAAACTTGCTATGGAATCAGTACAGGAACAATGTTAGTTAGTAGGTCACCATTTAAACCACATATAGGTAGAACAATCTTTCCACTCATCTTAACACAGAGACAAAACAGACTAGTCATAAAGCAAGGTTTTTACATTGAGCACAAAACCTAACAAACATATACATATGTACATAAAGACTCAAGAAAATAAAATCTATAGAATAAGAAAATTATGGCAAAATAGAAATAAAAAAATAGAATTTAAAACCAATGAAATTGGAATACATAACAGAGGAAAAACGACAGAGAGTGCAGGAGTTAAATTCGAATTCCAAAAACGATTAAATTAGAATTCCAAAACTATAGAGTAACACACTAAATTGAATTTTTCTTCTTTATATTATGATACAACACTCCTTAGCAAAATCAAGAAATTAGATGAATTCTGAAGCATGTGAAAAGAGGATAAATAACAACTAGCCAACATACTTTCAGCAGGTGATGTAATACGCATTCAAATAAACAACAAAGATGAAATTGTAATGAGAAATCGTTCCTCTGTAAGCGGTCATGTCATAAAGTTTTTGCAATAGCAAAAATAAACCACATAAATCTGCTTGCAAGTTGTGTACGCCAAAAAAAAAAAAAAAAAAAAAAAAAAAAAAGAAGAAGGTCACGCGCATTGACTTGACTTTCGCATATCCAAAACTGCCTTACATCCTCTAAATCAAATAATCCAATCCACAGAGCCAAGAATAATGTGAGTGGAAGCTGATAATATTGCTTTTATAATTAAGACGTCAGTGTCCTTTAATATGCAGATATGTGAGCTGACTAAAATTAACTCAAATGTCTGGCTAGAGATATTTAATAGCTACAACCTTATAATAGTACAATGCTATTCACCGTCCATACCGTGGATGACAAAATGGTTAATATAAATCAATGAGTTGAAAGATTTAAATATAGCCTACATTCACATTGTATTATTTATGCAAAATAGCCTATGTAAACAAATAAGCTATGTGAATATAGGCTATTTAGACGAAATACTTGACACTTCGGTTCAGCGGAAGTTAGTGATTTACTTCGGATGATAGGCTACATAGCCTACTATCCTATTTTGTTAACCATTTGAGAACGCATTTTTTCCCCATTCAGCTCGTTTTTAATTTAAATATCATCATAATTACCCTCCTGACCTGAAAACAAATTTTAAACAACATTCATTTATTGTGAAGCAACAGTGCGCATTGAAATATTTGGAAATAGCAATGTAAAATTAGCTAGAAAGTGGAACATAAGATAAAATGAAATGAAATAAAATTAAAAGGTAGTAGTTTATAGAAAGTTCACAAACCAACTAATTCAACCAGTAATATCAACATAAACCAATACAAATTAATGGTTTTGTTAAATAATAATAATAATAATAATAATAATAATAAACAAACAATGACATTGGCAATGTTATAGGCAGGTTAAGTGATCTGCATTCTCTCTAAATGAAACACAGTGAAATATTTGTACAAATTATTTTATTTTGACTCGAAATGTTTCATTTAGCCTAATCCTAAATCGCCATCTGATCATCCAAACCTAGATGTATTTGCTGTGGGACTGTTGATGTACAAACTGTCAAACCCGCGTAATAATACGATGATGTAGCCGAAATGATTTGATTCTTTGCAACAAATCACAGCTATCACTGCTTTTTAATATGACAGGCAAATTTCAGAAGACTAAAATGTGAAAATTTGATCTTAATGGTAGCCTACTGCGATGAAGAAGAAGAAGAAGAAACATAATTCTGATGTACAATCAGGTTTAAACCGATGCATGAAAGAGATCTGCTGTAGCCTATTTGCTATACGTAAAAGTAGTTAGTTAAAAAGTCGTTTCCAAAACGTATTTAACAAAATTGTTGCAATCTCGATTAAACAAAAATTATGCTGTTTTTAATTTGTTTACAAGTCTTTTTCACGCAACTCACTCCTCAAATAATAGGCGTGTGTAAATGTGACAGGGAGGTGCGGCCAGAGTAGTGAGAACATGAGGGAAAAGTTCCACCCTCACTAAGGAAAACAAAAGTTTGAGTTAAAACATGGTCACGACGTGCATTCAGCTGCAGCACCCATATGGATTAATTCTCGCTGTACAAGAGATCTGAAAGTGGATACAACATACTGGGCAATGTACTGGAAAAATGAACAAACCACATCGAAGGAAAGTCCAAGCAAGAACACTGTAAGTGTCACATGAATTGCTTATAGGCTACTTTTGAAATGTCTTATTGTGCTTTTTTATTATTATTATTATTATTTATTTCCTGTCATTTTAATTTCTTGTTTTATTAATGAATCGTTAGCCTATGTGATCTCCATATTTTGGAAGATTTTCATTAATAAAAATGATCAAAATACAGGCTATATAAAATATATAAAGAATAAAGGCTGCAGGCAAACGGTGCTTTTTCCATCATTCACTAAACTATTAGCCTATTTATTCCTGTTTATTAGCGAGAACTGAAACAGCCTTCTTCTGAATTACGCTAGGTTACCATCATCAGCTGCGCCTCAGGCAACGCCTGTGTGCAATTAATATAAATTAAGTAATCGGGGGATTTCTTTATCACGGCGGCAGTTGTTTTTTCTAAAGAGAGTTTGGGAGTACTTTAAAAGGTTTTAGAAAGGAGTAAAAAAAAGAGTCCCTTTGGAAAGCAACACATAAGGGTAAATAAGCCCTTGAAGGCGACAGAAAACCAGTTAATATCTACCTGAGGAGTTTCAGCGCATGAAATGAAGAGGACGGCGCTTTGCGTTAAGAATCACCCGTGTTTCTGCACCTCTCCTTTCTGGCTTGTAGAGGTTGTCATGGTAAAAAGGCAAGTGGCCGTTAATGGGTCGCTTGGCCGCCCAGATTAAAAGGCGGCAGCGCAAGCGGGCAGGCTATACAGTGTGTTTGAGCTGCTCTCGTCATGCCCGCTCCTTGTGGAGGTTCAGTCCTCTGCACGCCTCACACCATACAGCTGCATCAGGTTAAAAACGCAGTGGTATTAGTAACAATTATTTAACCATTTCTGGAATTGAGGACTACATACTTTTATTTATTTTATTTACGTATGCATGTAGGCTATTTTATTTTTTTTTTTTTAGTCAAAGACTTTTGAAAGACCACAGGAAGGTCACTGACCTTATGTTCCTGAACGACGAGGCTGAATTCTCGTTCCTAAGCCTACTATTTAGTGGCCAGAGTTTTGTTAAATAGATTATTTAGCTACGTTTTAAAATACTAAAACTTTGATTTTCTTCAGGATAAAACCCAAGAGCTGTTTGAAGAGGTATCGTGTTCGTCGTCGTCGTTGTCGCCCGGTTCTTCACTTCATGCCATGACAGAGAAAGCCATCTGTACCAGCTGTGGCACTGAGATCGTCGACAAATATCTGTTGAAGGTGCGTTTTAAATATTTTACGTTTATAATACATCTTTCAGACGAGTGTCGTACTAAATTACTAAACTAAATTGTCGTTCCGCTCTGGGTTAACTAAATCCCAACTAAATCTTCTTTTTTCTTTTTTTAAATCTTATCTTCGCAAATGTCTCGTTCGCAACCGAAAAATATTGCTTTTACACCTCAGGTGAACGACATGTGCTGGCACGTGAGATGCCTGTCGTGCAGCGTGTGCCAAACATCTTTGGGCAGACACATCAGCTGTTATATAAAAGAAAAGGAGATATTCTGTAAATTGGACTACTTCAGGTAAAGAAGACCCCCACCCCCAGCAATTTATGAAAAAGAAATACTGAAAATAACTTTGGAAGTAGGCTACTGTCATACTGTCCATCAATATGCCGATGACTCTGCATTTTCTTATGAAGTGACTTAAACCAAACAACTCTCTACCAAACAACTGCTGTTAGCCTCACTACAAAGAAATGCCACAAAAGCTTGTTTAACTTTTAAAGATGGAAGTTCTTATTAAAGACTTTTTCTTGCAGGAAGTACGGAACACGTTGTGCTCACTGTGGTAGGAACATCCATTCAAACGACTGGGTCCGCAGAGCAAAAGGAAACACCTACCACCTGGCTTGTTTCGCTTGTTTCTCTTGCAAGAGACAGCTGTCCACAGGAGAAGAGTTTGCCCTGGTAGATGAGAGGGTTCTGTGTCGTGTGCACTACGACTGCATGTTGGACAATTTGAAACGTGTCATGGAGAATGGTTAGCTTTTGCAAATATGTTGTCATCTAAATGATTATCTAGTTTATCTTCTCAAATGTTTAAAATGAACACTATTAACTCCTCCTGCATTCATTTAGCTCCTATGGAACCAGAGCTTGAGTTTAATTCTGCTCTCGTTGATGGGACTTTGTGGTTTGCTGTAGGAAAAGGAGTGAATGTGGAGGGAGCTGTTCCCTCAGAGCAGGAAGTAAATCAGCCTAAACCAGCCAAGAGGGCACGGACAAGTTTTACGGCTGACCAGCTACAGGTTAATATTGAAATTCTCATCTTAATTTTCTCTTAAAAAAAAAAAAGCCAGATACTTAAAAACAGAGTATCCATTTCCTTGGATTGGCTGCTCAATTTATTTACTTTTAATCATGTGAATTAAGGTAATGCAAGCCCAGTTTGCTCAGGACAACAATCCAGATGCCCAGACTTTACAAAAGTTGGCAGAAAGAACTGGTCTAAGCCGGAGGGTTATTCAGGTATCTATCTATCTATCTATCTATCTATCTATCTATCTATCTATCTATCTATCTATCTATCTAAATCAATTTTATTTAATTGATTTTAAATTTGTTTAATTTGCTTTTGTTTTATTGTAACTTTTCATGCATACTACTAGTACTATTATATATTACTATACTAGTAATACTAGTGTACTGTCAATACTTCATCCATCTGCCACTCAGGTTTGGTTTCAGAACTGTCGAGCTCGTCATAAGAAGCATGTTAGCCCAAATCACTCTTCAGCCGCACCAGTGTCATCTCTGCAGTCCACTCGGATTTCTCCTCCTCTAATAGATGAATTTCAGTACACTGCTTTTGCCCCTGTAGACACCCCTATGCTGACTGCGCTACACTCCTATATGGATGGTATGTTATGTGGAATATCACTATATTCTATGCATGTATGTGTGCATTTTTAAAATGCATTATCATACTAGCTAAATCAAGTCTTAAGTAATATTTTATTATACATTATTTTAATTTAGTGCATATGCTGAGCAGCTCTTCATGACTGAAGTTTTGAGACTAGACATTAACTTTTCATCTCTGTAGTCCACTCTCCCTCTTCACTGGTTCTGCAGCCTCTCTTGCCCCACTCAATGACACAGCTGCCCATCAGCCACGCCTAAGATGTCCACTGCGGCCACATGGTCAGGTCAGAGTCCAGAGGACAGCATGAGGAAATATTGTTTCTTATACTGACTATTGAACAAGACCCATGCTACTTTCTTTCATGGGCACTTACTGAAGGATATCTGTCTTGCAATGTTTAAAGTCTTAATTGTGAAAAAAGCCTGAAGTTTTTGTTTAATATATAAAATATATATTATCTATATAGTGATGGAATAAATTTCATTTAATTTATTTCTTGTATGTGAGCACTTTGTTTTAAAATCACTACCGTGGAGTTCTTAGTTTCTGGTTTAGTTGAGACTTTTTTTCTTTTTTTTTTTTTTTCTTTTTTTCTTTATTCTAAATAAAATTGGAAGGTGAAGAAAAGCCAATAAAATTGGATTTGTCTCTAGCACTGATCAAATGAAAGTTTTTGTTTGGCTTTTTTTTTTTTTTTTTTTTTAATTAATACTGATTCTGCTTGAGAACTTTGAGTTGAATCATCAGAGGTTTGAGTTATTTTGTGATTTATAGATATGGCTGTAAAAACTTGTAGATAGTTCACTGTGCTTCTAGGAAACAATTCTAATTGAGCAATAAACTAAACTGGTTATTAAATGCAGTTTGAATTCAATTACAAACATTGTGAATCGTGAAAAGTGTCATAATTGAATTCAAACATAAATGTTCAAGATACACCCATAATTGTACAGCTGTATAATGTTAAACAAATTTGATTTCTTTGTGACATACAAAGTGTTTTATTGTATGCTCTTGCACTTTGACACGGTCCATTTTGATATTTTGGTCTGATATCATGCTTCGTTTTTGTACACCTCATAGATACAGTGCATGCATTAAAAAGCAGTTTGCTAGGATATCAGTATTGAGTTATGCAGACAAGAGCATTCCAACTTTTCCTATGTTTAAATAAAATGCAACAAATATGGATGCACTGGACCGACTATTATCATGTGTGGGCAGAATAATTGCTAGAAGCAGTCTTCTTGCAAGACCTGAGGATCTTTCTCAGCAAGTTGGTTGTGTAAAAGGCTTGTGCAGCTGATTCATTTTCCTCCACAGCTAGAGTTGTAAGTAGACCTAAGGATGATTTTACGTGCACATGTGGGTTAAGCAGCAATGTCTTCATGTTTAACTTATCCCAAACTAAGAGCAATTTCCGTGAACTTCGGTATTATGTTGTTGAAATGATCATGATTAAAATATCCAGCTAATGGTTTTTGATGAGAGATCCACAAAACAAATTTGTGAAAAATTGGGGGTGTTGAAGTTTTAATGCATTTCAATGGCAGTTTAATAGAGAGAATAAAACCCTGAGAAATAATGTTTATTCGTGAGAGATTAATCACAGCTGTTCTGCCTTGTTTGACAACTTGGGAGAGAAATTTGCAAAATGGACCTGAGGGAAAGCATTCAGGGAAATGTCTTTGTAATATTCTTTAAACATTGTATTAATTTAGATATACAAAAAAAGAACAAATACAATAAATACCACTCCTAAAACAATACAAAAGTATTTTATTCCAGGATTATAAAATGGTGGCATTTGTAACTCACAGTACAGAACTTAAATATCTCCAGACATTGAGCAGGACAGTTCTTGCTTTAAAAACTATAGTTAACAGTTCATTAAGCATCTCTAAATCAACTGTTACAGTAGGAGATAAAGTGCTTATTTTTCACTGAACCTCACTTGCCTATCCTAAAGGAGGCATGTACTGTATTTCTACAAGGAACATCTTTCTCCATGCCTCATCACTTGCAATCACAAAAGAAAATATTATGAAAACCCTTTGCTGATCTAAGGTATATAATGCTTTTTAAAGACCTAAACCTGCGAGGGTTTGTTAACATCTGTTGAAGTGTTTTGAGCAGGGAAAACTGACATGAATTCATAAATATGAATAAAAAAATAAAACCGAAAACCAGACCAGACACCTAGAGCTCAAAGCAGAATGTTGACTTAAATTGATTGTATAAAAGCCACTTTAATCTCATTCATTTGCAGCTGTAAAACCAGCTCAAATTGTGAGAAAAAAAAACTATGAATCAGTCATTCAGTTTTACACTGAAAAAGCAAACGAGTCAGTTAACTCATGTTCAACTTCTTCTCAAGGTGTCCAAGCTCAGGCAGCTTTTTAAATACCAGTTATTGAGTGAGTGATCATTTTTCCAGAATAAGGCAGCAGTCAGAAGTAAGAGGCAAACATGTTAGTATGCTGTGTAGGATATATGTCAGAAAGGCGAAAGCTCTGCGTCCTGAGTTAGTTTCTGTTATAGTGCAGAGAGTCTTTGGTCTTTGCTCTTGAGGTGGATGGTCATGGCATCACTTTCCATAATCCTCAGCTCCCATTACAAAATGTACTCCACTTTAGCTATAATATATACTGCAAGCTAATTCATGCTAAATATGTATGTCAAGTAAAGGTATTCTCATAGATTTCAGAGGGATTTATCCACATGAATTCCTGGGGCTCTGCTCAGCTCTTCCCAATATTGTTTTCAGGCCAGGAGACATGAGGAAAAGTTTGGGTGTTGTCCCATCGTTTCTTTCTAAGTCTTTGCCTGTTGAAAGAGAAGAAAAATATGTCAGGAGGAAACAGAGAAATAAAGGTTATATGTATCAGGAAATCAGATGTGTAAAACTGAAATAGAACTACATTTTAGAAATATTTTTGTACAAAGAAATTTGAAGAACAGTTGTTTAAAGCTGAGAGAAGTTTTTAGATCGACATACAGAACAAGAATAATTTCAAGCAACTTAACACTGAATAAAGCTTTATGCATGAAACAGAATATTATATTAATATTCAACATGATACAGAAATAATTATAGTAAAACTTACAGAAACAAAGAGGTGTCCACACAAATTGCATAGATGCTGAAGAAGCTGTGTGCAATCAAGTATGAAGCTACTGTCTGTCAAAGAAAGAGAGACTTGCCCGTCAAAAAACGTCTCAACCAGAAACTAGTCCCCAGTAAATAAATTTAAAAAAAATTCTAAAGAGACTTTCTAACCAAGAGTGGCATGTAAAAGTAATTCAACACGGGAACGCCCTCTTGGATGATGACGGGTATTTTGCGTGTAAAGAGGAGGAAAGAAGTAACACCTGCAGGTCATAATTTATAGAGTCCTCAACCACAAACCTCAACAGACCGCTACTCTGTTACACTCTCACGCCCTCTTGTGGTGAAAGGAAACATGAGCATGCACTACCGCATAATTTAGCAAAATTCCAATATATACACTTTTAAATAAAGGCAAATCAAAATCAAATATAAATTCCTACACTCTCAAACAATACTGTAAGCCACCGTTTAAAAGTTGGAGATTGGTAAGATTTTATTTATTTATTTTTAAAATAATAGTAAAATAAAAGTAGTCAACATTTGAAGTGGATCAAAAAGGTTAATCACAGTTGTCCTAAGACAAGAACGCATTTTGGTTTAAGGTTTTAGGACAACTTTGATGAAAGGTTTTGATCCACTTCAAATGTTGACTAGTGTATTTTTGAAAAAAGTACATGCTCATCAGTAGTGTAGTCAGTGGTTTACTATTACCCTGTCGCCCCACCACAGAACAAAAAGTTACTGTTGTTGGTTTATTAGTAATTTATATAGTAATTTAGTAATATTAATACAGTGCACTCTAAAATTGCATGACTAGGTTGTTCCAGCCCATGTTTGTCGACCACATTATTACAGTTTTATATCATTTCAACATAATTTAATTCAATTATATTCATTGTGAAAAGTGCTTCTCAGATACATCTAAATGTAATGTTTTATTATATGCAAATGGGTAGGAAAAAAAATGAAATACTTATATTATCGTATTTCCAGATATATATTTTTTCTTAAATTTGCTTTGGCTTCAGTACAGTAGAAATATAAAAGCCAATAATTTAATAGAAAAATAATTTATATTTATGACACGATTCCCTCACATCATGTTAGTGGGTCTTTATACATGTAAAAACATAGCTGATTTTAATATTTAGGAAGGGAATTATACTTCCTGCAAGAGGATTTTGCAGCGTGGACTGGGGTTAAAATTTGGCCCTGGACATATCCGGCCCCCAAGTTCCCCCATGAATGTTTTGCTGGGTTATAGGGCCTTCAATCAGAGTAAATAAATAAATAAAAAAAAAACAGGTCAGAAACAAATAATGATAGATATTACTGAATTTACAGCAAATGCAACAAACTTAATAATGCATTTTTGTCACATAGAAATGCACTTGACAGTAAAACAATGATTTTGAGTAAGAATGCAGAAAATTTACTACTAATACATTCTGTCATCATTTCCTCACTCTCATGCCATTCTAAACCTGTATGACTTACTTTCTTCTATGGAACACAAAATATATTTTGTAGAATGTTTCCAAACCATTTTGGTTACCCTTGATTTCTACTGTATGGACAAACATTTCTTGAATTTCTCAAATTATCTTCTTTTTTATGTTCCACAGCAGAAAGAAATTCATAGCTACAAGTTTGAATTTTCATTTTTGGGTGAACTATCCTTTTAAGAAATTTAACGTGTAAATAATACACACCTAATATATAAGACACTGATATTTATCTTTAATCGGGCTCTTTGCCGAATCAATAACATTTTACTTCTATTAAAATTAATTAGAACTAAACATCTAAAGAGAAAGAAGTTCTTGCTTAGAATTAGGCTAGTAGGCTATTAATTACTATGGTGCTGAATTGATAAGCCTATGTATTGGCGTTTTCCAATTTACCTCTTCTTGCAGTTTACATTGTGGCTGTTTTCAGCCAGCATGTTCTCAATTCTGTGTCACATTTGAATGGATCAAGCGACTTGCGCTGTATATCACTGTATAACACTTTTGGAGTATTTGCTTTTTTGCAGTTCGCTGTAATTGAAAAACAGCGCCTAATGTGCAGGGCTGGACTGGGACAAAAAATCGGCCTCGGTATATTTTGGCCCAGGCGGTCCACCACCACCACTTCTCTCTCTCTCTCTCTCTCTCTCTCTCTCTCTCTCTGTCTCTATATATATATATATATATATACACATATGATATACATACCAGTCAATGTTTTTTTTTTTTTTTTTTTAAAGATATCTCTTCTGCTCACCAAGCCTCCATTTATTTGATCCAAAATACAGCAAAATTAGTAATATTGTGAAATATTTGTACTATTTAAAATAACTGTTTTTAAAATATATTTTAAAATGTAATTTATTCTTGTGATTTCAAAGCTGAATTTTCAGCATCATTACTCCAGTCACATGATCCTTCATAAATCATTCAAATATTCAGATTTGCTGCTCAAATTTTTTCTTATTATTATCATGCTGAAAACAGGTTTCTTTGATGAATAGGAAGTTCAGAAGAATCTTTTGTAACAGTGTACTCAACTGTTTTAAATATTGATGATAATAATAAAAATAATAATAAATGTTTCTTGAACAGCAAATCAGCATATTAGAAAGATTTTTGAAGGATCATGTGACACTGAAGACTAGAGTAATGATGCTAAAAATTAAGTTTTGGTCACAGGAATAAATTACAGTTTAACATATTCAAATAGAAAGCAGTTATTTTAAATAGTAAAGAATATTTCACAATATTACTGCTTTTGCTGTATTTCGGATCAAATAAATGCAGGCTTGGTGAGCAGAAGAGAAAATCTTACTGTTCAAAAACTCTGGTAGTGTACTCTGACTTGACTTGACTTGATACATATCTACACTACCAGTCATCTTTATTTATATAGCGCTTTTAACAATACAGATTGTGTCAAAGCACTTAACAGTAGGGGTGTGCAGCGGAGCCATTATTTGTATCTGTATCTGTATCTGTGACAATCTCAAAATTATTTGTATCTGTATCTGTATTCGGATAGATCCGGAAGTGGGCGTTGCTTAAACCGGAAGTTCGTCAAATTACATGAAAATACCATTTTAGGGTGTTTTCACATATAGTTCGTTTGAAGAGAACCAAACCCAGTTCACTTAAAGTGAACCAGAAAGGGAACCAGCTGAAAGTGACCTGAGTCCTTCTGGTGTTCACAATCTAGTGAACTCAAAAGAGAACCCAGTTCTTTTTTTGGTCCTCTTCAGCAATGAAGAGATCTCAGACCCTTTCTTGTTCACACCACAACTTTATAAGAACTCAGACCCCAGCTTTCTTTGCAGCAGTGGATTTTGGGTATTCAAGATGGCGTCTTCACATGTTGTCATCACATGGATGTGGCACATTTTGAAGCAAATGACGAACAGAGAAAGAGTCAGACAAAGCAGAACTAAAGGAACGCATCTGAAAAAACGGAAAAGGAAAAGGATAGCAACTAAAAAGAGAATTTTCTTCCAACACCATCAACAACTGCTGCTGCTTGCCACAGGATTGCTTGTGACGTTTCAGCTTTCATTTGAACGGTTTGTATAGAAGTTTCATAAACAGAAAACTACATAATTACATATTGTCGTCTGATCTGTAATAATTTTATTCATTTATTAATATATAGTTTTGTTGTTATTATTAGTGCAAAGTAATTTAAGTGTTATAATGCTTCTTGCCAACCTTTCTGTATATTGCATATTTTTACCAGGTCATGTTGGACAAAACCCAGGTCTCGTGTCTGGTGGGAAAGCACTGTAAACTGGACAGACAACGATTGGTTGCGGAATGTCAGGATGAGAAGAGACTCATTCATGTTCCTCTGCAGTAAACTTAGACCATGCCTGGAGCGACAGCGAACTTGCTACAGAGTTCCTCTCACTGTGGAACAAAGAGTTGCAGTTACGCTTTGGAGGCTTGCTACAAATATTGAATATCGATCCATTTCACACTTGTTTGGTATCGGCCTCTCAACAGCATGTATCGTGACGCAGCAAGTAGTCTCAGCCATTCTTCAAATCCTGAAGCCAAATTTGATAAAAGTTCCTACAGGAAACAACCTGAGAAATGTAATAAACGGCTTCAGAGACATGTGGGGCTTTCCCCAATGCGCTGGGGCTATAGATGGCACACATGTGCCTATCATAGCCCCACATCTTAACAAGTCTGATTTCTACAACAGAAAAGGCTACTACTCCATAATTCTGCAGGGTGTTGTGGACCACAAATTGATGTTTTGGGACATCAATGTCGGGTGGCCTGGGAAGGTCCATGATGCAAGGGAGTTTGGGAATTCCTCCATCTTCCAGAAAGGTCAATCAGGCAGACTTTTCCCACCATGGACAGAGGAATTTCAAGGTGTTTCTGTCCCTATATGCATTGTAGCAGATGCTGCATACCCACTCCTACCATGGCTTCAGAAACCATTTCCTGAAACACCAGGAATTACACAAGACCAGCGTCTGTACAATTACAGGCTGAGCAGAGCCAGGATGTGTGCAGAGAGAGCCTTTGGCAGGCTAAAAGCCAGATGGCGTTGCCTACTTAAGAGAAACGATCACAACACCAGCAAGATCAACAAAGTTGTGGCAGCTTGTTGTACACTTCATAATTACTGTGAGAGCAGAGGTGAAATGCTGGAGTCTGACCTACTGGAAAATTTGGAAGATGAAGTGGACAGCGAAATGGGTGAAGGAGAGCTGCCAATCCCTGATCATGTCACTGGTCAAGATATTCGCAGAGCTTTAACAACACATTTCAGACAAATTTAAAATGAAAAGGGAACATTGTGTAAAGTTAATCCAACTTCCTTTTATCTCAGAAAAGATAGTGACAGTTGAATGTTAAAATGTTTCTTTGTTCATTTCATTTTTTTTTTTTTTTTAATTCACAATAGGATGCATTTAATTGATTTAGGGATTGTTTCTTTTTCAATATAATATAATTATATAATAAAAGACAACAGAATTGTTTTGTATTGTTCCAGTTAAGTTGGTTTATTATTTATTTTTTTGAAAAATGTAACAAGTGACTTCTAAACAGAATATTTTCAACGTCTGAACATGACATCTGTAAATAATATAATAGTCACAAAAAATAAAGTGCTTAGTTAAACTTCAAGCATTACTGTGTTGTGTTTTGTCAATACAAAAAAAATAAATAAAAATAAAAAATAATAATAATAATAATAAGATTCACAAATCAAAACCATATCTGAAAATGTTTCAGATACTATGCTTATTAAAAAAAAAGAACATTCAAATGTCTTCTCTTACAAAGAGAAAATGGTTTCCGGTTTCTGATTTGTAATGCAGCAACAAAAACAAAAATGTCTTCAAAAACTAACATGTGCTGCATGAACAACAGCAATCCAGTGAACAAGACATCTTTCAGTTGAATTTGTTTATCTCATGTAAAACTGATGAGAGTGGCACTTCGGTAGAAGCATCAGTGGAAACTTCCTGGTTATACACTGGAAATCCTTGACTTGACTGGTGATCACGGGTGAGTGTGTGAAGTGTGGTTGACTGCTCTGTTGCATAGATTGGAGCAGAGAAAGGTGTTTGACTAGGTGCAGTATGGGTTGTTGCACTAATCACTTGGGCAAACATACGCAACATAGCTTGGTCATGCTCCATCTGGGTCTGCCGACGCCTTTCTTCCAACTCCATTTGCAATCTGAAGCGTTCTCTCTCCAGTTCAACCTCTCTGCGGTGTCGTTCCTCCTCTTCAGCGGCAAAGAGCTCAAAGTAATGTCTTTGCTGGTCAATTATGCTACTTAGCATAGATGTCACCTCTGTGGTGCTGGAACGTCGGGTTGGTCGTTTTTCAACTGACTGCAGATGTGTACGTCTTTGAGTGTCTGCTGTAATCATTTGATCGTCATGACTGCTGTTGCTTTCACTCGCACTACTGTTTTCATTAACAGTGCTGCATCTCTCCAATTCTGAAAGGCACAAATTACAGAAAAATAAGCAGTGGATAACTGATCAGAAGAACTGATCTCATCACACTATTTGCTCAACTTAACCTCATTTGATACTGTAATCTTCATGTCTGCTATACATCTTTTGTAGCTCACAATAATAACAACATGTTACAATAAGGTTAATTACCATTGGTTATAAATTTAGATATCATGAATTGAACAGTATTTATTATAATAAAATAGTAATATACGTCTGAAAGAAGAAAGTCATATACACCTAGGATGACTTGAGGGTACGTAAATCATGAGGTAATTTGCATTTTTAGGTGAACTATCCCTTTAATGAGTGTAGCAAACTTATATTAATAAATGCAACCATTGTAAATAGTTCTATGAATATGGACTCGTCAATAGTAAATCCCATAGTGTTGTTATATTATAAGCATTAACGTAGGGATGCAAAATTATACCCTTACCTTGTTCTTCTTCATTTTCCATATCCACACTTCCACCTTCGACAACATTTGTGGGGCAAGCACAAGCGCTTGCACCCAAAATTTCGTCCAAATCTTCGTAGAAGGGACAGGAATCCTTTATTTCCGCGGACTCTCCACTTCGACGGATTTTGTCCCGGGTGCTCATGTACTTCTGGCGAAGTTTTTTCACTTTAACGCGACATTGTAGCGCAGTTCTGTTATATCCCTTTTCCTTCATTTTTTGGGCAAACAAAAGAAACACTTTTATGTTTTTATGGGTTGAGGAGAGTTGACGTTTAATGTAATCATCTTTCCAAATTTCAATAAGTGCACAGCTCTCCTCCTGGGACCACACAACCCCACGACCTGCCATGGTGAAAAGTTTTTTCTCTGTTGTTACAGCAGTGACTTAACATGGCTGCAGGTATGGCAAGCCTCCAGGTACACATGTCGAAACGAAACGCAAAGCGGACCGGGATCTCATTGCTTTCGCATATCATGAAGATATCGAACCACAAATGGACCCACAAAAACGAACCGTACTCAGACCACCTCGGAGGTGGTCTGAGTACGGTTCGCTTTTGGGTCCTTTTAGGGGGGTCTGAGATCACATGGTTTGTTCACATAAAGACGCTGAACTGCTCCGAGAGCGTTTGAAAGGGTTAAACGAACTAGGTGTGAAAACACCCTTAAATGCAAATCTGTTCAATTCGTAGTTTTCATTTAACAATTATGCCTTGTATAACTAAAGAAAGTTTTATGTTTTATTAAAATTATAACTTCGTAAATATCTTCTATTTAAAACTTTATCAAAAAAGAAAAATAACTTTATTCTTCTTATTTTCCGGTCAAACTTTGTGTACAAATTTGACAAGAGACAAGCATCCATAATCTTAAATAAGAGCACTAGTAGGAAAAAAGAAGCTGAAAAAAAATAAATAAATAAATAAAAATAGAAATGGAAAGAATGTGTTCAGTAGCCTATCATAGCAGAATGACAATAAAGCTCGCTTGAACTTTAAGTAACTTAGATCATGTGTTGCGGGAGTATTTTATGAGTTTTTTTTTTTTTAATCAACAGATCGCAAAAAATTATTTGGACCCTCCAAAAGCCTTGATCAAACATCGCTTTTCTTTGTCTTGTATAATTAAATGTAATGCAATTCACGAAAAGGGCTAATGTAATGCGTTTTTGTTGGATTTCGAAAAGGTTTGAAGTTAGGACCGTTTTTAGGATATTTTTGTCGAGTTGATTTAACTCCAGACAAAGCTCTGATTTCTGAGAGAAAAGACCCCAATGCGGCTACTGATTTGCGCTCATTTCATTCATATAGGCTAGTTTACACTCATTTACTTTACATCCAGGCCCATAGCCAGCTATGATGTCCAGACCTCCATAAATGTTTCATGTTCAAAAATAAAATTTGAAAACATATGAAAAATTATTTAAAATCATGTCGCTGAATAAATTCATTTGGCTGACTCTTGGCGCAAGTGCAGCCTCCACTCCGCTCCGCCATGTTGCCAGATCTAGTTATTATAAGCGTCGCTGGACTTGTTTTAATACTTAATGTAACAGCGTTAATAAAGTAAATGGGGCATTAATAAAGTGGGAATATGGAGGTTAGAGATTCCATATCCTATTTGCAAAATACAAGATTCAAAATTATTTTGGTGCATTTTGCAGGAGATTGGCTGTGTTTGTTTTTTGTAGCAATATCTGGCAACACTGCAGGCAGCAATCAAAAAAGGAGCGCGTGGATAGTTTTTTGCTGAGGAGACCACATTCGTTAGACAAACGCAATGATCACCATGATATTATCTGTACGAAACTGTGTCAAACGTGAAGGAGTGGATGCCGAGGCAGGGGGTCACCGCCACTGGGCACCTGCCCAGAAGGGAGGTGTTATATGTGAGATGGAAGTGGAGTGGAGCGGATGCTTGATAGGCCTAGAGCATCGTTAAGAGGGGAACTGTAAGAAGTTACAGCAATCTGCCTCAAAAATGTGAGCTCCTCCAGACCTGATCACCAACAACCGCATTACTTCATGGCTTGTTTTTCATTGTGACAAGCGTCAACAACCTGATGCCACTATGCCAGGGGATCACACCCTGAGGAAACGGAGCTTATTTATAAAGAGTTAATGGCAATGGGCTTTCAAGAACCATCTGAGACCATGTGATGACAGCCATTATTATGAGACAAAATTTCTCCTGATGCTGAGATGATATTGAACATTGATATTGGGTGTATATCATAGTTTTTACTCATGCAGGTCATTAGGCATGGTATAAGATGATTACAAGACATGGTGGTGGCTAAAAATGAACTGCTTGTGCTGATTCAAGAGATGGTTTGGATAACAAAGGTTAAGGGAATTAAGCATTTAAGATAAAAATAATTTTAAGAAATGCTCATAGCATTATGTCTAAATTGAGATTTTAGATATAGAAACCTTTACATTTTTAACCTATTTGAAGGATTAAGGGTTATATGTTGTAATGAATTTGATATTATAGTCTAAGTTAAAGACTGGTGAAACTGTCAAATGATCATTTGCACAGTAAGAGAGAGAGAGACTGCTTGAGTGGAGGCAGGGATGGCGCTCTGCTTCTCTTATCGGCCTGCTAAGCAAGAGTAACCAAAACAAAGAAATGATTTTAAGACCAAAACAACCCAGCTGATTTTTCTCAAAATAAAAATCATTAATGAACAGGTAAACTTTGAGAATAGATAAGAAGACTAGCTACAAACTAGGCAAAACTGACTAATGTTAAGTTTAAATCCTTCGGATTTAACCCCAAAAGTATACCTTGAATATATAAGCTGCTTCGATATTTATGTGCGAGCGTGAGGATGACTATATATTTTGAGGGACAGTTCTGTTTGTGTTTTGCATATGCTGTGTCACTAACCTCTGGAATGAGTGTTTTATCATTACAGATGGTTTAAGTGAAATGACAGGCTTTACAGAAGTCGATAATTCTGATAGAATCTGATGAAAAGAGGATACAGAACATGGGACAAGCTTTACCTGGATTGGGTATCCAGCTGTGTCTGCTACTGGTAATAACGACTTCTTTTGGCCTTAATAATGCTGATTTGAATCACTCTCTGGATTAATATGTTTAAGAGTGTTTATGATTCGGATTTGTGAAATTTAAGATTGCCATCCATAATGGATTAAGAATCCATGCTTAAATTCAACTGAGGGTCTAAATTTAAACAAGTTAACACTTTGTTATTCGAACATATTTTAGACTTGACGGCAGGAAAACAGTGACACATTGGCTAAGTCACTAACCAGATTATCCAGAGAGCACCCTCACATAAAGAAAGGCTGGTGGGAAGACCAAGGAGTGAACACAGTTGATGTGATATGGGTTAAAGGCAAAGCAGCTATAAGGCTGTCTGTGTGTCCTCAAGGTTTGAGTGACGCAATAGTTTGGGTTATGTAGAACAGAGATAAGTTAACAAAAACTTTTGGATCTGCTGGCTTGATGGAGGAAGACAATAACAAAAGGTTTTAATTAAAGGAAATATAGCAGATGAAGTTAACGTTTAAAATAACAAAATTGGAATATATGGATCTACGGAGCTGTTTATGAACACCTGTCAAGTCAAATTAATATTATTGTGAACACTGACAGGGCTTTTTGATAATTTATACTGTTTCAAAACAGATTTATAGAAACTGAGGATGTCTCTTTAATGAATATTTGACAATTTAGATCTGAGCAATAATATTGTTTAAATAGTGATAGGATTGTGAAATCAGTCGGCTATTGTTGAATTTATAACATTTTTGATGTGAGAAGTATCACTGACAAAAGACATATGATTAAAGGGTTTTAAGACTTTGATCAGATAGCTGACCTGTAAGCATTTCTAACTGACCAGACAGTGAGAACTAAATTGACTCTACACGAGGTCTTGAGGATTTGCTTCTGAATGTGCCATTAATTTAGTCTGAGTACAGTAATACGGTATGATAATTGAGAAGATTGCAGTAAAAATAATAATAATAATAATAATAATAAGGCAATGAGTATGATTAACAGTAATGTTATGACATAAAAATACATGCATGACAATAAGTGAACAAGTTAGTTGTATTTTTGAAGTTATACACTTCGAAACTTAAAATGTCATTTCATCCAAATGTTCTCAACATTGACAAGTCTAGGTTTATGTTTATTTATGTTTAATGTGGACTATAATTATTGTAAATGGATCTGTGGCAAAAGTAAAACTTAATGAAAGGCTATTAAGTAATAAAAGTTAGGATCTATTCTAGGCTTTAGTGGAAATATTGATTGTTTTCTTTTATTTCCATTTTGAAGGATGACTTAATCTGGGTCTTACTTATTTATGGGTTATTTTAAGTTAGACTACCACTTTGTTTTGACCCCAACATGGTTTCTAATGGGGGAATGAATGAGTGGATTTACAATCCCTCTTCTTGCACTTCATAATGGAATGGAAATAATAATTTTTGCAAAACCAGTGTATCTATCCGGGTAGTTAGGTTATAAGCAATGTCTGTATTTGGTATCTGTGAGGTGACTGAGGGTCTGACATACGTCAGGAATGCAATAACAGTGTTTATTCATTTAGCCCGGCTTCCAGAGAAGTATATATATATACATATATAACCAAATTAACCAAAAGTCATCATAGTTGTATAAAACATGTAAAAACAAAACAAAACAAACAAATGTATTTCTAAAGGGTATTGAAAATGAATTAGTTATTGTGCATGAAGTTTTCTTTAATGAATGTGCAATTTCAGTTTTAAGGCTGTTGGCTAAATGTGTTGTTTTACAAGGTCAGTGTGAAGTAGCTGTAGTAGGAAGAGAGGTATTTATGAAAGAATGTGTTTATTACTAGACATGTCAGACAGTACCAGAGATGTTAAGTATATGCACCTGCTTAAGATGAACAACAGTCTGCATTATTAGCATGTATCACGACTACTTTTTCCGTAGTGACCTCATCTAGTAGACCAGACGTGGGGTATGGACCCCACATTGGTCTAAAACGGGGGACTGAAGGAGTGGATGCCGAGCTGCCCTATCCTTCATATTGAAATTAATTATAGTATTATATTATTTCTTGTTTGACTATTAATCAGGTTATGGCAAGAGTGAAATGTGTAACCTTATGTGAGCTTATGAGATGTTAAAGAATCCTGCTGTAATTCTACTCTCTAAGATGATGACTTCATAGTGTGTGTGTAACGAAGTCAAGGAGGCCTTGAAGTTCTGATAAGTGTTCTGAGTGTATGTGTGTGTGCTGGTAGCTCTTTCTCTGTGTGTTAGAAGACTGTCTCTGTCAGCTACCGCCATCCTGACCAAAAATGGGTGTCCGGAAGACACCTATCTTGTATGATCCCTGATCGCTGACGTCTGCCCAATCTGATGGAGATATGTTTGAAGCATTTACGTCCATACGTGGAGATTGTCTAAGTTTATCTAGGATTTGGAACCTATCAGAATTTTGATGACTTATGCATTGACGCAATTAGCAACCTCTATTAGGGTATAATTGCTGGTGTTTTTGACTTGTACGCAGAGCGGCCTACGAACTCGATTGTGAGTCCTGAAGCTGACTTCTGCTGATGAAACTGCAAACTATCTTCAGTAAATTTTCTTCATTTTTGATCGAATCTCTTGACTTCTGGTCTTCATTCAACACACCTGGTCCGAGGGTCTTTACTGTATATTCCCCTACAAACGCTATCAAAGCAGTACTAGCCATTATTATTGCACACAGCAGACCTCACTAATGCAGTGCTGTTCCAGGAAACATTGTGATTGTGTCTGCCAAATATTTTTTCTATTATTCAGATAAATCCGTTATTCGTTTTGAAGCCATTATCCGTGCCTTTCCGAATAAGGTATTCGGCTTTGGGCACATCCCTACTTAACAGTATCAAATTGGAGGATAGAGTGTCAGTAATGTATAATGATAAGATTAAACACTCAATTTTCAGTTAAAGGCATTTAATTATTGAATTAAATAATAATGAAATGTATCATTGCATCTGTTTTGGATAGGGACTCGCAACGGAGGCAGGCATCTAACCTATCAAACACTTTACTGATTCAACTACTCTCCTCCTCCTGCCTGGCTCTTTGGGCTGCATCAATCACCGCAGAGCAAGCCTGCTCTTGATAAAGCTGCTGTGAAAATGTGGGAAAAGCCGACGAGGAAGAAATTGCGGTGAAGCGTTCTTTAGGCAGAGCAAAATACTTAATCGCTCTGTCTAGCGCATTGTGATTGGGTGGTTTAAGCTGTCAATACAGGAGCCAAACGAATGGGACACTGGCTGCTCGCTGTCGGCCCCTAAAATGTGTTGGCCCACCGGGAAAATGCCAGGTATGCCTGATTACCAATCAAGCCTTGGTCCCAGCATCAAATAATTTTGAGAGTATACTTACAGGACTGATGCAGTTAAATGGGGTGACTTTCATGGATGTGACACGTTCCTAGTGAGAGATACGAGGGGGGAGGGGGGTACACTTCCTGGCAGAGCATTTGTTGTGTTTAAGTGTGTGAGTTAAGAAGTCCATGCAAAAGTGTATTTTTGAAAATAATCTACACAACAGCCAATACATTTTATTTGACCTCTACATAAGCTCCAGTTGGTTCAGACTTCTGCAGCTCGTGTTCTTTCTAGAACACCTTCTACTGAGCACATTTCTCCAGTTCTTCAGCAATTGCACTGGCTTCCAGTAAAGTATCGAGTTGAATTCAAGATACTGCTACTTGCAAGGCACTTCATACCTTGAGTCCCAATGTGCATACTATCCACCCTATCTGCCCTAAATAGTATTGAAAATTACTACTATCACATAGAATTTAGGATGGATACTATGCACACTGGGACGCAGGCATGATCTTGCACCCCAATACCTTACTCAACTACTTCTTGTGGTACCTCGGATTCATCTAACTACCATGGGTGCTAGATCTTTTAGCTAACCCCCACCTACGGAACTCCCTTCCTCTTGATATTTGCAACAGTGATTGCCTGCTGACTTTTAAAACGCGTCTTAAGACATATCTTTTTATACAAGCTTTTTTTTCTAATATTTTATTGTCTTTACTGCACTTATGCAGAGTGTTTGTTGTGTGCTTTTGTATTGTGTAGTGATTTGTATTTTTTTTTATCTTTGCTTGCTTGTGTGGTGACCTTGGGTGTTGTGAAAGGCACCATTAAATAAAATGCATTATTATTATTAATGCACGTAAGTAAAAAGTACTGACTGATGAATGCTTATTTTTATAATATAGGCCATTTATATAATTTAATTTTATATTATTTATTTTATATAACCCCACTGCTCAAAATACCTGTGTTTTTCTCAAAATAACCACTATATTGAGTCAAGATAAATTTTTGTTGTTGCATTTTTGTCAGTCCTGTATTTGAGTCCTTAGTACGGTTATTTACGGGCGTGACAACTGCATTCTGTAACTGAACTCACACCCGTAAATTTTCAGGACTCACAACCGTATTCTCGGAAAACACGCACTGTGAGAATGGACAACTAGTTGTCTGTCATGTCAAACAGTGCGAGAGAGTCACTCTGACACATAAATGTGAGTTTACCGTGTATTGTTTCAGTAACTTAAAGGGGACCTATTATGCAAAAATTACTTTTATAAGGTGTTTGAACACAGTTGTATGGCTGCAGTGTGTGAAAACAACCAGCCTTTAATGTTAAAAATCCACCAACTAATTTGTTTTTAATAAAAGCAATAAATCATGAACAGTCTCTCCAAAAGAGCTGTTTCAGGTTCTCCCTCTGTTCACGTCACAGAGGGGAAAAAGTCCCACCCATTTGTGACGCTCTCTGCCCTATTAACATACACACAACCCTGAGTGAGAAGCTGCGGTCCGCCACTACTGGAGGTATATACAATGTTAGCACCAAAGAGGCTTTACAAGCATTGTGTTTTAGGATGCACTAATGACAATAGGAGTCGCCATTAACTCCCCTCATCTGAGCCGAGTACACTGTGGTTAATTTTCATTTTCGAAGGAAATATCCCAGAAAAAATTGGTAATGTCCCCTAAATGTTTAGGAATCAAATACCAACGCTTTGTGTGCGAACATCAGCTCCAGACAAAGTAAGTATCGCGTTTGTTTTCCAAATTGCCTTTCTGAAAGAGCTTCTTGGCACTCTGTAAGGCTAATTGCTAAAGCTACCATTGTCTATGCCTGTTTTTATTGATGCTGCCTTCAAGTGCTATCAGAATGATCGTGAATAGGAATGTGGTAGTTAAAAGTTACATATGAAAGCAATGTGAGTGGATCGCGTGAAGTTATCGAGCTCATAATCAGAAGTGGGACTTATAAAGTTTGTGATAGCATGAGACCAGCTATGTTGCAAAGTCTAGCACTGCTAATGCCAGAGCTTGAGCTCTTGAAGCTCCGCCCTCCTCTCCGGGAGCAACAGCTCATTTACATTAAAGCAACATATTCCAAATCAGCGCATTTGGGCTCATACCCTAAAAGTGGCAATTTTAACAAGTTATAAAAATGTATCTGTGGGGTTGTAGCATCTTGACCAATCAGACACACAATTTTGCATTTGATTTAACAAATCAATTAGTTATTAGATTAACAAATGGTCACAGACCCCTCACCCAATACACATACCCGGTGCCAGTAGGACTGTCAAGGACTTCAGGCCCCCGGTCCCATGGCAACCCATCAGATAACACTAGTTTTATTGCTCAAAGGAATGCAAATGGCCGAGCAACACTCACTTCATATCCCCTTTAGGAAAAAGACATTATGCCATAAAATGGACTTTTCTCTAATTAATTAATAGAAAAACCTTTCTTTGAATGAGCACACATATCATTAGGTCATTGTGTATATTATTGTTCTGTTACTGTTCTTGTATATGTTTTTGTGTATTGTATACTGTTTTATGCATGCTTATGATAGATCACTAGTTAATATCACTCTAACTGTAACATGTTTGGTCTATCAATTCATCTTCGGATGATCTAATTGAGAGTGAATATTAGATGCTGATACCTATGCAACATATTAATGTCCTAAGACTCTTTAATAGACTCTTTAACCCCCAGTATTTCCAAACTTCTGCTTGGAAATTCAGCCTTTCTCATTGGTCAAGCCCATCCTGAGAGGTGTGACTCTTCACAGACCGTAAAGGGCTCACGCACAGTTCCGCCGGTGCGCTCTTCTGCAAAAGCTCTACTGCCAAATCTCCGGTGGAGATGCCCGTGTGGAGAGCCTGAGTGGGCGTTCAGTTTTGCGGTTCTGTTAGATCCTAGAAGGATGTGAGCTACAACTCTTCTGAAACTAAGTTTTGCGTCAGGCCTTGTAGCCTTGACTTTCCATTCAACCAAAGCTCCGCGGGCCTCAGAACCAGAATAACATCTTTGGAATTCATCACTCTTCAACCCGGAAGAACGTGATTGCAAGTCCAAAACCTTGAAACCATCAAGACTTTTCATCCGAGAGTGCATTCCAAACACACGCCGACAGCCATGAAAGTGCAAGTATGGTACATCTAACTAAACTAAACAGAGGTTTAGTATAAGTTATAGACCCCGTTATAAATGGCGCTGATGGTTTTACTCAGGTGGTTAACTGACTCTTTCCATAACTGCATTGTTTTCTCTAATGGCTTCATTCATCCACTTTAGCTCCCCTTTTGTATATACGTGTGAGTGTATATATGTTTGTTTGTTTGTTTGTTTGTTTGTTTAGATTAGTTATGTGTGTTAGTGTTTAGTTAATAAAATTTGTGTGCACAAATTACATGAGTTTCTGGTTCTGCCTTGCAAATTAATGTCCCTTTACGAATTTCGATCCTTACTACATGCTCTAATGCATTAATACTTAAGTATTTTCTGTGGCCAGTGTAGTGGACAGCACATTCCAGGGCCCAGTTTATGGCGGGGCCCCTCTCTGACCACAATAGTGGACAAAGGTTTGCTACATTTTGATTGGATCTTGGTGGACTAACATAAGCAAACTGTCCAATCGCCATCAGATAAAGATGCAAGGACAACAGCCAGACACCTCTTAGAGGGCAAGAAGAAGCCCTTTGGTAAAAAGCCCGGGAAGGACAGGACTTCTCATTGGTCAAATGCAGATTCTGCCCTTCACCCTCCAACAGACTGATTCCTAAGGTTTTGGCCTGTGACTGCCATAAAAATTCCTTAGGACCTCTGGATGCAGCAGCAGTGGATGAAACAAAGAGAGATCACAAAGTTCCATCCAAATCCATTCATAACTATGTTCTCAAACCTTAAACTGATGCAAACTACAACACACACATCCTACTTATTCAGAGAAATAAGTATTCTTAGTGACAGCGACGTGTAGTGCAACATCTTACACAAACTCAGCTGTTGATGGACAAATGAATGCATGCATGACAGTTCAATCTTCTTCCATCATGTTTGCCAAAGGTATTCTGGTACACAGGAGGAAAGAAGGGTGGGCCACACCGTGTCCCCCCACTCTGATGGAAACAGCCAATCACAGCATAGAAATGGAGAAGTGCCAGATTGCAATCTCCTCCTCATCGAAAACAGATAAAGGTACCTTACCAAAAGACACTCCTTTTTCTGAGTCCTGTTACCAGGAAGACAGCAACAGATCAACCAGATCTGAGTCTCTGGCCTGCAAGGGTGAGACATTAACAGATCAACCAAGTTCTGAGTCTCTAGCCCAAAGAGGCAGAAGACACACAGACATCTGTAACAAGGTTAAGCTCCAGCGAGCCAACCTTCACTCCAAGGAACCTTGGCTTGCGTGTTCCAGGCTAAGGACCTTCTGCACCTACTCCAGGGCCACATCTGTGTGTTCCAGATTCTAGGACCTTTTGGTGCTCCAGGAGATCAGCATCCTCCAGCGCTTCGTGTTCAAGGCTGTCGAAACAGATTCCTGCTCCTTTACCCACTTCATTGTTACCAGCACATCCAGTGGATGAAGTCACCGCCACCGGACTGCTCACTCGACCGCAGAGAACGTAACTATCACTCATCCAAACCTCTTCCAGAGACCTTGGCATTGTTGTATATTATCAGTATATGATTTTTCTAATTTACATTAGATATTATATAGCTGATTGCAGTTTATAGCAAATCATTCATGTATTTGTTTGATGCATAATAAGGTCCTTCACCTTATTTCTTTCAGAGTAGCAACAGTATCTTTCCAGATAATGTAGCTCTGACATTGCAACACCCAACATAATCACTTGCATTTTATGCATCTTATGCACTTTATTCCCATTTCATTTATGGTATTCGTTTAGTAGTTGTTGATTACTCTTGTCTATTTTTTGTTAATAAATTCTATTTTATTACACTTGTGTCTTCCTTGTGTTGATGATACAGAAAGAGGTTCTACAAGTTAGAGATCCCACCAATCTTTCTTATGTGATGTACTCATAACCACACCTTAAGTGACACATGATCCAAATATCATAACGTCACTGGTGGCGCGAGTACCCATCACTACACCATTTCGCCTCCCTAGGTTGGCGAAAGCAAAAATCACTCCACCAGGAAAATATCCTTTCTTAGAGTTGATATGAACTTACTATAAGTGGCCACTGGAGGCCGCTAGAGCTAATGCACTCACTGTCAGGTCATACATGTGACTGGGTTTCAGGCTGTTTACCCCGGAATCTGTATAGCTGATTATCAGTTAGCTCTCGTCTGATTTCGCGCATCTCATAAGCTCAGAGACATAATGTAAGTTAATTCAGATTGTGGAATCTTGGCGCTCTTCTCTCTGAATATTAATTTAGTTCTGTAATTCCATTTTTCCTGATGTTTTTGTGAAGTTGTTTTCTCTTATGTCCACACTTTTATGTGCTGTTTTAGTTCAGAGACCTTCAAGCTAGCGGCTAACACAGAAAAGCAGCAATTTTAAGTTTACACCCTTGGTGAGCGGAGCGAGGTGTGTATTATTTGGCTCCATGTATACTGACTGAAAGGCTTTAAGGATGTTAAATGTCTATATTGACTGTTACTGGAAATGTGTGTTGTTATTGTTAGACAACTTTAAAGGTCATTTGATTTGCATTGCATATACTCAAGTGCATGAGAATTTACTGTAAAAGAAGTGATGCTTTATTTGTAAATTTGTGTCATGCTAAAAGTTATTTAATAAGCATATTTGTGTGTTTACTTTGTGTGTTTTCACAGTGCTCATGCTGAATACAACTGAATAAAAGGATTGCACCTATTAGAGACTCTCTGCCATTATTAAGGAGTCAAGGGCTGTAACAGTGAAAACTCGTCGCTGGGTCATCCATCAATGCCGACGTCTTCTTCAGCCAGCGGATACAAGATCATCTGATGTTTTGCACGCCAGTATATTGATGCCACAGCTGCATTGAGAGACTTTGTCTGACTAAGTGGGTAAAACCAATCGCAGATACACATACAGGAGCACTAAATTAAAGTCAGTGTCGTAAAAGGACTATGTGCTCAGCTAATTCATCACATGGGACATTGGACATCTAAAGAAATCAAGAAATGCCATATTCTAAATAATTCCAAGAAGGGTTTTAATTCCTGAACTTAACAATATCTGAGGGGCTAAATATTCCGACTGAAGATAATCAACAGTATTCTCGTTTATGACATTCAGTAGCTGTTTCTGTTTACTCTCCTTGATGTGTCCACAAAGTGTAAATGTCTGATGTGAGTGGTAATATATAGTTTTAAAGATAATTTAAAGCCACCACTCATCTAAATTTAAGTCTAGACATAAAACACTCTAAGGCCTTACAGTACAAACAGATCCATTAAACCAACAAGATGTCATCACCTGCTGAGGAAACAGACAAAACCCCAGAAGCACAAGTCAGGTTGAGCTCCCACAGGAACTGTGCAAAAGTGCAGGTCTACGTCTGCACAAGTTCAACTCAAATCAAATGGAAGTCCTCTCCTGTGTGGCCCCCTCAGAAAGGGCAGTAACCACTGATCCTCTCAACCTTAATCCAGACGCAACACCAGAAGGACACATACTTGGCATTCAGTGGTCATCAGAAAACGACACATTCAGCTTCAACATTGACGCAAAGGACCACCTCCCAACTCGCCGTGGTCTGTTGTCAGTCATTGCATCTCTGTATGACCCACTTGGATTTGTAGCTCCCTTCACTCTGAGTGGCAAGTGCATCCTACAGGAGCTATGTCGTAGAGGTATTGGATGGGATGACCCTATTCCTGTCAAGAATTACGTGAACAGGAAGCAAAAAGGAATGAAAAGGCATTCAACAAAGCCTACGATTCTTGGAAACACACAGCAAAGAGTTTAGAGTAAAATTGAAGGCTTTCTGCTCATCTGAGGACCTTGGAAAAATCCAAATTAACATTAAATCCAAACACGCTGTAGTACACCAAAATTATGAGCCCATTCGACGCAATCATACCACTACTTCCGATATTGTCAAAAGAATGGATGCATGTGACACTCTTACAGATGAGATTTGTGACCTTGTCAGTAAACGACTAGAGAACATAGATGAGGCTTTCAATGACCAACTAGAGAAAGAGAGAGTGCGAATAGTGCTGAATAAGGATGAGTATGAGTCAGTCTTTGGATATACGAAAACAGAAACAGTCATTTCTGAGTCATCACAAGGATCAGGCAACCACTCAAGCGTCACCTCCAGGTCCTCTAGTAAATGTGCAGATGCCGAGGCAGAACTGGCCGCCAAAGTAGAACAGGCAAAAGCTATGCAAAAAATACACTTTCAACAGGCGAGACTAGACAAACTGGAGAGTGAATGGAAACTCAAGGAAACACAGATGCTAGCAGAAATCAAACAAAGGGAGGCTGAAATGAAACTAAAGCTAGAAGAGGAAAAAAACGAGGTTACAACAGCTACAAGCGGACAATGAAGTGAAGGTAGCAGCAGCTCGGGTTAGAGCGTACAACAATTTTGATGGCTTTGAAAGTCAAGTCAAGTCACCTTTATTTATATAGCGCTTTTACCAATACAGATTGTGTCAAAGCACTTAACAGTATCAAATTGGAGGACAGAGTGTCAGTAATATATAATGATAAGATTAAACACTCAATTTTCAGTTAAAGGCATTTCATTATTGAATTCAGAGATGCCATTGTCTACCTCAGTTTAGTTTAAATAGTATCTGTGCAATCAAATCGGCGATAATCGCTAGAAATTAGGTGTCCCCAACTGAGCAAGCCAGAGGTGACGGCGGCAAGGAACCAAAACTCCCTCTGAGACAGAATGGATAAAAAAACCTTGGGAGAAACCAGGCTCAGTCGGGGGGCCAGTTCTCCTCTGACCAGACAAAACCCACAGTTCAAAAGTTTCAAGTTCTAACAATAGTAGTATTATGTAGTTAGGTATTGTATTATATTTTTAGTTATATTTTTTTAGTTTTATTGTATTTTAATTGAGGTCTCTGGGGGTCATCTGGGTGTCCTGGTCGACGATCAGGCCTGCAGACATCATCTCTTGGTGCTGATCCACCATCTAATCATAGGAAAGAAACAGACAAATATTAGCGTAGATGCCATTCTACTTACGATGTAACGAGTACATCGTGTGTTATGGAAAGTGTTCCCGGTTCCGGTTGATCTATTTAATGCAGCCTAACAATCCTTTAACGGATTTGAATAATAGAAGCGTATTAGTGTGTTATGTGTACGCCAGGATAAAGAGATGGGTCTTTAATCTAGATGTAAACTGACAGAGTGTGTCTGCCTCCCGAACAGTGTTAGGTAGACTGTTCCAGAGTTTGGGTGCTAAATAGGAAAAGGATCTGCCGCCCGCAGTCGATTTTGATATTCTAAGGTATTATCAAACAGCCAGAGTTTTGGGAACGCAGCGGACGTGGCGGACTATAATGCGATAAGAGCTCGCTCAAGTACTGAGGAGCTAAGCCATTCAGGGCTTTATAAGTAATTAACAAGATTTTAAAATCTATCCGATGTTTGATAGGGAGCCAGTGCAGTGTTGACAGAACCGGGCTAATATGGTCATATTTCCTGGTTCTAGTAAGGACTCTAGCTGCTGCATTTTGGGCCAACTGTAGTTTGCTGATCAAGCGTGCAGAACAACCACCCAATAAAGCATTACAATAGTCTAACCTTGAGGTCATAAACGCATGAACTAACATTTCTGCATTTGACGTTGAGAGCATAGGTCGCAATTTAGATATGTTTTTGAGATGAAAAAAAATGCAGTTTTGCAGATGCTAGAAACATGGCTTTCAAATGAAAGATTGCTATCGAACAGCACACCTAGGTTCCTGACTGATGAAGAAGAATTGACAGAGCAGCCATCAAGTGTTAGATAATGTTCTAGGTTGTTACATGTGGGGTTTTTAGGTCCGATAATTAACACCTCTGTTTTTTCAGAATTTAGCAGTAAAAAATTACTTGTCATCCAGTTTTTTATATCGACTATGCATTCCGTTAGTTTCTCAATTTGGTGTGTTTCACCGGGCCGCAAAGAAATATAGAGCTGAGTAAAGCTAACACCATGTCTCTTGATAATATCTCCCAAGGGTAACCTGTAAAGTGTGAAAAGTAACGGCCCTAGTACTGAGCCTTGAGGTACTCCATACTGCACTTGTGATGGATATGATACCTCTTCATTCACTGCTACGAACTGATGGCGGTCAGATAAGTATGATTTGAACCATGCTAAGGCGCTTCCACTAATGCCAACAAAGTTTTGTAGTCTATTCAAAAGAATGTTGTGGTCGATAGTGTCGAACGCAGCGCTAAGATCCAGTAGAACTAATAAAGAGATACAACCACGATCAGATGATAGAAGCAGGTCATTTGTAACTCTAATGAGAGCAGTCTCAGTGCAATGATACGATCTAAATCCTGACTGGAATTCCTCACAGATATCATTTTTCTCTAGGAAGGAATATAATTGTGAGGATACTACCTTTTCTAGTATCTTTGACAGAAAAGGGAGATTTGAGATCGGTCTGTAATTAACTAGGTCTTTGGGGTCAAGTTGTGGTTTTTTAATGAGAGGCTTAATAACAGCCAATTTGAAGCTTTTGGGGACATATCCTAATGACAATGATGAATTAATAATAGCCAAAAGAGGATCTATGACTTCTGGAAGTAGCTCTTTTAGTAGTTTAGATGGAATCGGGTCTAACATACATGTTGTTGGTTTAGATGATTTAACAAGTTTATACAATTCTTCCTCTCCTACAGTAGAGAATGAATGGAATTGTTCCTCAGGGGATCTATAGTGTGCTATCTGATGCGATACTGTAGCTGACGGCTGCAAGGATACAATTTTATCTCTGATAGTATTGATCTTGGAAGTAAAATAGTTCATAAAGTCATTACTGCTATGCTCTTGGGAAATGCCAACACCTGTTGATGCTTTATTTTTCGTTAATTTAGTCACTGTATTGAATAAATACCGAGGGTTATGTTTGTTTACTTCTAGAAGAGACGAAAAGTAATCAGATCTAGCAGTTTTTAATGCTTTTCTGTAGGATAGGGTACTTTCCCGCCAAGCTAAATGAAATACCTCTAATTTAGTTTTCCTCCAGCTGCGCTCCATTTTCCGGGCTGCTCTCTTTAGGGCGCGAGTGTGCTCATTATACCACGGTTTTGGACTCTTATCCTTAATCTTCCTTAAGCGTAAAGGAGCAACCACATCTAAAGTGCTAGGAAAGAGAGAGTTCATAGTTCCTGTTACATCATCAAGTTGATCTGAGCTATTGGATATACTGAGGAACTGAGATAAGTCAGGAAGATTATTTATAAAGCAGTCTTTTGTGGTAGATGTAATGGTTCTACCATATTTATAACAAGGAGTTGGCTTTACAGCTTTAGCTATATGGAATATACAGGAGACTAGATAATGATCTGAGATATCATCGCTCTGCTGCAAAATTTAAACCCCATTAACATCAATTCCATGTGACAGTATTAAATCTAGAGTATGATTTCGACAATGAGTAGGTCCTGACACATGTTGTTTAACACCAATAGAGTTTAGAATGTCTATAAATGCTGATCCCAACGAATCTTTTTCATTATCAACATGGATATTAAAATCACCAACGATTAGGACTTTATCTGCAGTCAGCACTAACTCCGATAGAAAATCAGAAAATTCTTTAATAAAGTCTGTATGGTGCCCTGGTGGCCTGTATACAGTAGCCAGTACAAACATCACAGGGGATTTATCATTAATACTTGTTTCTTTGGATAACGTTATATGGAGCACTATTACTTCGAACGAATTATACTTGAAACCCAACCTCTGATAGATACTGAAAATATTTCTATAAATTGTAGCAACACCTCCCCCTTTACCTTTTGGACGCGGTTCATGTTTGTAACAGTAATCTTGGGGTGTAGACTCGTTTAAAGTAATGTAATCATCTTGTTTTAGCCAGGTTTCTGTCAGACAAAGCACATCTAGTTTATGGTCAGTGAACATATTTACAAAAAGTGCTTTTGAAGAAAGGGATCTAATATTCAATAAGCCAAGCTTTATCATGTCTTTATCTGTATTATATCGTTTTTTTATTTGTTGAACATCAATTAAATTGTTACTATTACTTTGGTTTGGATGTTTTCTGTATTTTCTAGTTCGGGGAACAGACACAGTCTCTATAGGGTGATATCTAGGTGAAAAAGTTTCTATGTGCTGAGAGTTAACTGACTTCTGTGACGTGAGGCGGCTAGCAGAAGATCGGTTTAGCCAGTCTGTCTGCTTCCTGACCTGGGCTCCAGTTAGTCAAGTACAAACTCTAAGACTATGTGCCATATTTCTAGAGAGAAGAGCGGCACCACCCCAGGAGGGATGAACACCATCTCTTTTCAACAGGTCAGGTCTGCCCCAAAAACTCATCCAATTATCTATAAAGCCTATGTTATTTTGCGGGCACCACTTAGACATCCAGCCATTAAGTGACGACAGTCTGCTATGAATCTCATCACCACAATAAGCAGGGAGCGGACCAGAGCATATTACAGTGTCCGACATCGTACTTGTAAGTTCACACACCTCTTTAACATTATTTTTAGTGATCTCCGACTGGTGAAGTCGAACATCATTAGCGCCGACGTGGATAACAATCTTACTGAATTTACGTTTAGCATTAGCCAGCACTTTTAAATTTGCCAAGATGTCAGGCGCTCTGGCTCCTGGTAAACAATGGACTATGGTGGCTGGTGTCTCTATTTTCACGTTCCATACAATAGAATCGCCAATAACTAGAGCACTTTCATCAGGTTTCTCAGTGGGTGCGTCACTGAGTGGGGAGAACCTGTTTGATGTTCTGATCGGAACGGAAGAGTGGTGTTTTGACCCACGACTATGCCGCCTCACTGTCACCCAGCTGCCCTGCTGCACGGGCTCAACCGAAACCGAACAATGTACAGGACTCCCTGAGCTAGTCGCATCCAAAGCAGTATCTACAGCCCTCACATTCTTACTATCCTCAACTAAAGTTTGGATGCGTGTCTCTAGTTCTAAAACCTTCTCTGTCAGCCTAACTATTTCCCTGCATTTATCACATGTGAATCCCTCGCTGCTGACAGAGACAGATAAACTATACATGTGGCAAACAGTGCAAACAACAATAGCAGGAGAAGAAGCCATTACTCACCGTGATTGATGGATGATACCAACTTAACTTACCACTTACCACTGTTGTTTGATGAGCTCGTGAAAAACGGAGCGAGGAAAAAAAAAATAAAAAAAAATAAAAAAAAATAAATAAATAAATAATAGGCGCGAAATGCAAAAGGAACCGCAAGTGACAAGCTAACGGGCTAACAAGCTGCACTTGCGGTTTTAAAAGCGAACGATCAAATTAGTTAGATTAGTTTGAAGGATAGCACCTGAAATATGGTGGGAATTAAGTTATATATTATCACTTTAGACAAAAAGGAGTGAAAGTAAGGTAGAGATTCAATAAGAAGCGAAAGTACACGGAGCTACAATCACAAACCTCTCAGCAGCGCACAACAGACTGAAGCAATCAGAAAGAAAGCTTTTAGGAAGAGACTGACCATAAAACTCAGTATAGTGGGCAAAATTTTGGACTCGGAACCCCGCTAAATCCCCAAGCAATGCCATTCCAGCCTCATCCCACACACTCAGAGGTGCCAGTAGCTCAGGAGGTCAGCCTAGCCCAGGCAATTGCAAGCTCACTTACCCTAAGCCGCCTACCTGTCCCAGAACCAACCACGTTTACTGGCGATCCCTTAAAGTTCATAGACTGGAAGATATCCTTTATGGCTCTCATCGACCAGAAGCCCCTCCCAGCTAGTGAAAAAATGCTCTATCTAAAGAGCTATCTTGCTGGGGAAGCACGCAAGGCTGTTGAAGGATTTTTCTACCGAAACTCTGAGAAGGCATATCAGGGTGCCTGGGCAGTCTTACAAGATAGGTATGGAAGTCCATTCATTGTCCAAAGGGCTTTCAGAGACAAGCTCATGAAGTGGCCAAAGATATCTGTAAATGACCCTATTGCATTAAGAGAGTTTGCAGATTTCCTTCAAGGTTGTGTTGAGGCCATTCCTTATGTTAAGGGCCTGGGTATTCTAAATGATTGTGAGGAAAATCACAAGCTCCTTAAAAAGCTGCCTGAGTGGATGGTGCGCAGATGGAGTCGTATTGTTGTGGAAGAGCTAGACAGATCTGGAGACTATCCAAGTTTTGTGCATTTCACAGAGTTTATGCAAACCGAAGCTCGTATAGCTTGTAACCCAATCGCCTCCCCCCTTCTGATGAACGTTAAAACCACAGACGAGAGGCTTCCAAAGAGAGCCAAGACGCTCAACACAAGCACTCAAATGAAAAACTCCACCTCAGGAACTCTGGAAAATTAAAAACCAAAGCCACCTTGCTTAGTTTGTAAAGACGAAACACATGGTGTTGTTAAGTGTCCAACCTTTGCAGCAAAGACTACAGATGAAAAGAAGGCCTTTATTCATGAAAACAACCTGTGTTTTGGATGCTTAAGAAAGGGGCACACTACCAAAGACTGTAAGAGGCGTCACACCTGCAGTACATGTGGTCGACATCATCCAACCTGCTTGCACATAGAAAGAAACAGAAACCCTGGCGAATCGGTAAGCAAAGATCCCGTAGCCACAGGAGACCATGCAAGCAAGGAAATTCACAAGGTTATGGCCCATGCATTGACACAGTACGTTTCTGCCACCTCTAGCATCGTTCTAGTTCTTGTGTCATCAACAACAGAGCCCCAGAAAGAAATACTTACTTATGCTCTACTCGACACACAGAGCGACTCAACTTTCATCTTGGAAGATATGGTCACTGAACTAAATGTGAACACTCAGTCAGTGCAACTTAAACTCAGCACAATGACAGCTGTCAACACAGTCATAGCAAGCAAGACTGCCTATGGTTTACAAGTACGGGGACTCAACACTGAAACTTACATCCAACTACAGCAGACCTATACACAAGACTTTATCCCAGTCGACAAGTCTCACATCCCTACTAAAGGTACAGTGCTTCAGTGGCCTTATCTGAAACATCTAATAAACAAGTTACATTCACTCCAAGATTGCGAGGTTGGACTGCTAATTGGTTATGATTGCCCGTCAGCACTAGCTCCCTTGGAAGTCATCACAGGTGGTGAAAATGAACCTTTCGCACAAAGGACAATGCTTGGCTGGAGCATTATAGGGTCTGCCAATCCCCACTTGGATAGACAAGGGAATGAGAGCTTTGTGCATCGTGTTGCAGTGAAAGAGGTGCCAGTGGCCACTGATGTACTGAAAGTACTGGAATCAGACTTCAACGAGAGGAACTATGAGGACAGGTACGTGTCACAGGATGATGTTCGCTTCATACAGCTCCTTAGTGATAAAATTAAGCAGAAAAAGGATGGACATTTCAAGATTCCCCTCCCTTTCAAGGGCAGTGGTCCACCAGCTCTACCAAACAATAAGAAGCTGGCTACTGTTCGGCTGCAACATCTAAAGAAGTTAAAGGCCAACAAACAGTATTTCGAACATTACACTGCCTTCATGGAAGAAACTATCAAGAAAGGTGATGCCGAGCCAGCTCCTCCATTTTCGGAGGGAGAGATTGTGTGGTATATCCCACATCACGGGGTGTACAACCCCAAGAAGCCAGGCAAATTAAGAGTCGTGTTTGATTGCTCAGCAAAGTTCCGTGGGATTTCTTTAAACGACACTCTGTTGACAGGCCCCGACCTAATTAACTCTTTATTAGGAGTCCTTTGTCGCTTTAGAAGGGAAGCAGTTGCTGTGATCTGTGACATTGAAAAGATGTTCCACCAGTTCAGTGTCTCACCCGAAGTTCGCAACTACCTAAGGTTCCTCTGGTGGGAGGGTGGACTGTTAGAAACAGAACCTCAGGAGTATAGGAGTATAGTCATTGCATCTCTGTATGACCCACTTGGATTTGTAGCTCCCTTCACTCTGAGTGGCAAGTGCATCCTACAGGAGCTATGTCGTAGAGGTATTGGATGGGATGACCCTATTCCTGAGAACTTGCGTTCACGGTGGGAGGAGTGGATGAATGGTCTACAGAGGTTAAAGGAAGTTGCCATACCCAGATGTTACCATCCTCAATTTTGGTAAAATTGTTAGTGTGGAACTGCACCATTTCTCAGATGACAGTAACGCAGGATATGGTTCATGTTCCTATCTCAGATACAAAAACGACAAGGACGAGATTCACTGCAGTCTTGTAATGGCCAAAGCGAGGGTTGCACCTACGAAGATCACAAGCATCCCAAGATTGGAACTCTCAGCCGCAGTCACCGCAGCCAGAATGAGTGTTATGCTGAAGGCGGAACTCGAGATGAAAATTGAACAAGAACTCTTCTGGACAGACTCACAAGTAGTGCTGGCTTACATCAACAATGAGGCACGAAGGTTCCATGTGTTCGTGGCAAACCGTGTTCAATTGATAAGAGAGATTACAGACCCAAATCAATGGAACTACGTAGATACAGCGCAAAACCCAGCTGACCATACCTCTAGAGGTCTTCATGCAGCAGACATCTCTTCGACTCGATGGCTATCAGGGCCCAAGTTTCTATGGGAACAGGAAGTGCTCCCTACACCTAAGCCTTCAACCGAGCTGCTCACAGGTGATCCAGAAGTCAAACCGATTCAAGTGTTTGCAACTCAAGTCAGTGACTGGAATGACATTCTAAGTCGCCTGAGCCGGTTTTCCTCCTGGACAATGCTTGTTAAAGTGGTTGCAAGAATCAAAAGACTAGGGTCTTTGCTAAAATATCAAACTGTGACTGTCGAGGAACGTAGGAGGGCTGTTGAGGTGGTGATTCAGATCGTCCAGCAGCAAGCCTTCCCTCAAGAAACAAAGGCACTGCAAAGGAGCCCTCATGAGAACATTATTCCAAGTTCAAGTCCTCTTCTTTGTCTCGACCCCATTCTGGATGGGAGACTTCTTCGCGTTGGCGGAAGACTTAAGGGATCAACCCTCAGTCAAGAACTAAAGCACCCCATCATTCTCCCAAAAGACAGCCACATCACCAAGCTTATCCTGTCACACTACCATGCCCAAATTAGCCACCAGGGTCGGAGCCAGACCTTAATGGAACTCAGGGCAAATGGATTTTGGGCCATTGGTGGAAGTAAACTTGTCGCCAAGTTAATACATAGATGTGTGACATGTCGGAAGCTCAGACGACCTGTTGAGGAGCAAAGAATGTCTGAACTCCCCAGAGAGCGCTGTGAAGTCTCAGCTCCTTTCATGTTCTGCGGAATGGACTGCTTTGGCCCATTTGTCACTAAGCGAGGTCGCAAAGAGTGCAAGAGATATGGACTCATCTTCACATGCCTGTCTTCTCGAGCAGTCCATCTTGAAATGCTTGATGACATGTCCATGGACGCCTTCATTAACGCTTTAAGGTGCTTTATTAGCCTTAGAGGAGCTGTTTGCCAACTCTGCTGTGATCAGGGCACAAACTTCGTGGGTGCGAAGAATGAGTTCAAGGAATCCCTCAAGCAATGTGATACAGAGGCACTGGAAGCCTTTCTGGCGGATAAACAGTGCGAGTTCATTCTCAATGCTCCTTCAGCGAGTCATGCAGGCGGTGTGTGGGAGCGGCAAATTCGGACCATCCACAATGTGCTGAATGTTACGATTGCACAGTGTTCAGGTAGACTAGACGATGCCTCCCTTAGGACGCTGTTCTATGAAGCTATGGCCATCGCCAACAGTCGCCCATTAAACGTCAATGGAATCAACAATCCAATGGCACCAGAGCCCCTGACTCCAAATCACCTTACCCTGATGAAAGCTAAGGTTGCCTTACCACCTCCTGGAAAGTTCGTAAAGGAAGATGTGTACGCCGCAAAAAGATGGCACAGAGTACAATATTTAACCGAACAGTTCTGGAGCCGGTGGAAAAAGGAATACCTTCTGAATACGTCCATTAGGCAAAAGTGGCATGTACCCCGGCGCAACTTGAAAGTGAACGACATAATCATCATAAAGGACGAGTTGTTGAAACTACAGAAGGGTCAGATGGCTTAGTTTGTCGGGAAAGGGTACAAGTAGGGGAGCGGAAACTAACACAACAGAACCATTGATCTAAGCCATCAATCACTGAACGGCCGATCCAAAAGCTGGTGCTCCTCCTTGAAAACGAATAGTGGTCTGTCAATTTTAAGTATACTTACATCAGACATAGTCTAAAGGTTTTATTTAAGGTGACCCTATTTTTTTTGTTCGTGACCTTATACACCTATAGCTCTATACTTAGTTATTATAGTCTAGAAATCATGTATGAGTAAATGTTTTGTTTTCCCTGCTGAGAACATTTATCATAACATGATTGGTGGGAGTGTAAGTGGCCACTGGAGGCCGCTAGAGCTAATGCACTCACTGTCAGGTCATACATGTGACTGGGTTTTAGGCTGTTTACCCCGGAATCTGTATAGCTGATTATCAGTTTGCTCTCGTCTGATTTCGCGCATCTCATAAGCTCAGAGACATAATGTAAGTTAATTCAGATTATGGAATCTTGGTGCTGTTCTCCCTGAATATTAATTTAGTTCTGTAATTCCGTTTTTCCTGATGTTTTTGTGAAGTTGTTTTTTTTGTTGTACACACTTTTATGTGCTGTTTTAGTTCAGAGACCTTCAAGCTAGCGGCTAACACAGAAAAGCAGCAATTTTAAGTTTACACCCTTGGTGAGCGGAGCAAGGTGTGTATTATTTGGCTCCATGTATACTGACTGAAAGGCTTTAAGGATGTTAAATGTCTATATTGACTGTTACTGGAAATATGTGTTGTTATTGTTAGACAACTTTAAAGGTCATTTGATTTGCATTGCATATACACAAGTGCATGAGAATTTACTGTAAAAGAAGTGATGCTTTATTTGTAAATTTGTGTCATGCTAAAAGTTATTTAATAAGCATATTTGTGTGTTTACTTCTAGTTTTCACGGTGCTCATGCTGAATACAATTGAATAAAAGGATTGCACCCGTTAGAGACTCTCTGCCATTATTAAGGAGCCAAGGGCTGTAACTCTTACACTGAATGGTCGCTGGACGAACAGATCAGTTGATAGCAATTTAATTCTGCTACAGTTATTACTGTCAGCCGATATAAATAATTGTAGTTAATCATAATTAATTGTAATTATTTATATACAATTCCCTTTTAAGCTAATTTGCTACAGGGTATTCTGAGCTAAAATTTCACATATACGCTCTGGGGTCATCAGAGATTGATTTTACATCTTGTAAAAAGGGGCATAATAGGTCCCCTTTAAAGTGACGGAGAAATGGAGTAACTCCAGAGTGCACCCTGGACGATGGGCGGGGCGACACATTTTTTAAATTTATGATGAATATAGTTAGATTAAGTTCCTATCAAACACTTGGTGGCGGCATCTCCAAGTACTTCGGGCAGAACAGAGCTGTGTAATATGAGCGGCTCACGAATTAAGTTGCTCGTTAAATGAAGTCATATTATTGCACTTTTCACTGTACACAAAGCAGACATACCTAAACACTGAGCAGTTTTTGCTGGGAGATGTGGATAAAAATTATCCACTGTTTGAGATTTAGCTGTTTTGTATAATGTATATTTATATGTAGCCTATATTCTTTATTTTAGGATCGGTGGATAAGCAATAACTTAGGATATCATGATAATTCACTGTAGTTCAGTAAGACATAGGACAAACCCCCCCCCCTTTTTTCTTTTTTGCATATAGGCCTATTTTAAATGTTTTTGTTTACTAAAACAGCTGTTATTAAATCTGACCTACAGCAAATATTAATGTGCTTTATTGCGTATTTAAGCAATACATTTTAATTTTCTCTGAAACATTTTTATTTATACTTTTATATAGGCTATATGCACAAATTAAATTACTGGTTTTGTTGCTCAATCCTTTAAAAAGAACCAGGAATCACTGTACTACATTAGGCATATTGATTTTAGAGTTATTATAGTCTTTAATAGATAAAAAAAAATGTAATAACAGAGAAGGTCTCTTTTGCTCATCAAAAGTGCTCACGTATATTGCACAGATTTACAGCTCTGAGTGATTTAATATTCAATAGTTATGCAGATCTATATGGCTACAATCATCGAGTGTTAATAACTGCATATAAATTCATCCCGTACACAGATTAGAGCACGCACACACAATGAGGGTGTGGATACATAAATAATTGTTTTTTTAATATCTGATGTCACGGACACTTATTTACTATAAAATAGAAACCTTTAAAAACTGTAAGATAATCAATATAGGCTCAAATATTTTATTAAGATATAAACAAGGAAGCACTTTTAACCTACTTGTGACGCATTGAGCAACGTAGGCTATAACTCATCTCTTTAAACAACAAAAACGGTTGTGCTTTAAAATGTAAAATCAGCCGCTTATGTTCGTGTTTGTAATGCATCTCTAAAATACAGTAAATTATCATCATTTGCGTATAAAATCCCAACTTAGTGCTGATCCGCGGCCTGCCGATCCTCAAGGAAATAGAATGAAGAGCTGCAGCCTGAAGAACCCGGAGGTGCAGTCATCATGAGTTTATTTGTAAACGACTTCATCTGACTAAAATTACCATGGTTACTAAACAGATAATAATTAAGAGAGGCCTATGATTCTAGAGTTAGCACATACTATTTCTATAATATGGCCAAATCAATTACAAAATCGCACACAAAGGAATGCGCATGCTCAGGTCTACACCAATAAGATTTGCCGTGTTATAAACCAATGGAATTGGAATCGCCCCATCCCATCATCCAGATTGCACTCTGGAGTATTTGGAGAAATGAGCTGTGTCATCTGAATGTTTTAGATCCAATCAGTTTTTATCCACTGCTCCGCTCCCGTCCGTTTTGTGTTCTGCGTGCAACTCAAATGCTTTATATCTCCACCCAATATAAAAGCTGCTGTCGGTTAATGAAGATTTGACGGATGAACTCGCAGCTCGATTGGACTCTTGTCATGTCAGAAAGAGATAAGACTTTCAGTTTTACGGACGTTGCCATCTTTGATATCACTTTGGTCACTGATGCTATGGTTACTGGTAAGGAATATAGACTTGACTCCCCTTGCACACTCATACAGCCAGTATTTGAGACGCTATTGTAAGTTGCTGTGTGAACGGGACATTTCGAGACTCACACCTGTAAGTAAATGTGGTTGTCAATCCCAAAAGTTGACAGTGTGAACGAAGCCATAATTTCGGAGCTCCTCTGATCATGACTTCTCATAGTCATGGTGTACGCACCTACTCAGAGGGGACTGAACTAACACAATTCAGCTGTCCTGAAACTGAAAACTCAAGAGTTTCCCATTTCAGGCCAAGTCAAGCATTGGTAGAGCCTCCTTATTGAAACGAGCCCCAGAACAACCGATTTATATTTATCTTTCACAAATGTTTGCAAATACAGAATGCATGGCTAGGTTCTTGATTCAATACACCTGTATGTGGCAATGTGTCTGTATGAAACATTAAATAATAAGAGGTGTGTCTCTCTTTTAATTTTTGCAGGGATGTAAAATACTTGAGTCATTTTACTTGCTTACTGTACTTAAGTATTATTTTAAGGGAATTAGTACTTTATTCAAGTACAATTTAAACTGATTACTTGTACTTTTACTTGATTAGATTTTTGAAAAAAAAACAAACAAACAAACAAAGTACTTAATTATAATTCATTACATTTATATAATGCCTTTCTAGGCACTCAAAGTGCTTTACATTGCGAAGGCTGATCTCCTCAACCACCACCAGTGTGCAGCATCCACCTGGATGATGTGATGGTAGCCATAGTGTGTCAGAACGCCCACCACACACCAGCTTATTGGGGGAGACAGGCTGCTGAAGTCAATTAGTAGATACAGGGATGTTTAATGTCTCATCTGAAGGATGGTGCTTTTCAACAGTATAGTGTCCCTAGTCTCAGCCTCAGACATCATGCCCACGGACCGTTAGCTAAACGTCTGATGCATATGGCACACCAAAGTGGAAACACTTCAGGAGTTTCGAAGTCGTCGTCGGATTGGTTGAATTATACATGATTTACAGGAGATGTGTGTGTCCCATTCTTTAACGTTCCACCTGGAAACAAAGATGCCGTGATGCCAAACCCCCTCACGATAGAAGAAAGCTGTCGAGTTTATAACTGTGACAACGAGCGCTTATCAAGATCAACTAAATGCTGGAGTTTCAAAAGTATGTGAAATATTTAAAGTTCGCGGCATAGAATCTTTAAAATACGTCTGAGAGATTTACACACCGGCCTGTTATTGCGGCGACATTTCCACGCCCCGAAACGTGGTGCTGAACAAAACTAACTGGGATTGGTTGTTTGATATGTCGGTCAAACGGCCTCATGGGCGGGCCTTGGCCAATGAAAGCTGCCAGGGATTCCAGACCGTCAGTCTGAAGGTCTGGGTACACAAGACTATAGTGTCCCCATCACTATACTGGGGCACTAGCACCCACACCACACCCCCTGCTGGCCTTGCCATTTACTCACCATCATACCGTCCCAGATGTATAATGGCTTTCTTTCTTCAGATGAACACAAATAAAGATTTTAAGTGCATAGTGCAAGTATACAGGACCTCTTCAAGAATAAAAAAAAGTAAATAATGGTAAGGTTTAAAATATTATTATCTGCATAAAAGTCAACAGTACGCAAACATGATGGTTCGTTACGTACCTTGGTTTTGACGTCACAGTTTGGTTTGTTTTCAGTCCAGCAGGGACTTTTCTTTTTTTCTTCTTCTTGTAATTAAGAGCGCTTGCCCTCCTAATTTAAAATAGTTTTTAGGAGAACCTTCTAATCAATAATAAAAAAAGTCTGATAAAAAATGAGTCTTCCTAATACAAGGTGACATTTGACTCAAAGTGATTTACAGGGGCATTTTCTTTTTACCTTTGTAAATGCATTTTTCTAATTTTATTAAATGTATGCAGTGTTTCCTCTAGGATTTAGTCCAGCTGTGGTGGCAGGACTATTTCCCATGGACCACGCCCCCTCCCCACCCAAGAATCACGTGCACACAGAATTGAATTTATTTGAACTAAAAAAGACAAGCAAATAATAAATAATAAAATAAGAACAAATAAATTAATGACAATCAATAGCACAAACAAAAACAATAACAAGATTAAAATTAACAGTACTTTAATTTTTTTTCAGTTAGATCTAACTATAATCTATTCAACTGTAAAATAATACTGGATAATATGAATAGATAGAATGGATAGAATGGATCTAATATACTGTTACACATGGCTCTGTGCTTACTTTTCTTTTTAGGAGCGCTTGTCCTCCTAATTAAAAAAAAAATAGGAGCACATTCTGATCAATAATCAAAAATTCTCATAAAAAATTAGCCTTCCTAAAATGAGGTGACATTTAACTCCTTAAAGTGACTTACAGGGGTATTTTCTTTTTACTTTTGTAATGGCATCATTTTCATCTATGTCAAATTCAAAAAATTATGTTATATGCTTTTTAAAATTTCGGTAACACTTTATTTTGATGGTCCCTTTTGAACATTCTGTTGACACTAAGTAATGTTGCAACTACATGTCAACAAACTCTCATAAGAGTATTAATAGACTGTCTACTTGATATCTACTAACTCCTTATTGTGTTAGTCTCCCAACAGATATTCTACTGACTATAAGTAACTTTGCAAGAACGTGTCAACTTAGTCTAACCCTAACCTTACCAGTCAACTAATACTCTACTAACAATCTAATGAGAGTTACTAGAAATGTAGGTGCAACATTACTTATAGTCAATATAATGTGTTAAAGGGACCATCAAAATAAAGTGAAACCAAAATTTCTATTTAAAACAATATAATAAGAATTAGATTAAGACAAATAAGTTACCAATCATATGAAATTAGTATTCATAAAAAAATAATTTGTACTACAAAGGTGGCACAGAACACAAAAGTGGCCTGTAGGTAGTAGGTACATTTTCAGACGTTTAATTAGGCTCAGAGGTGGCATGAGTGCAATTAAATTCATAAATTCATGTGGAGATTAATGTTTTAAATATAAAATTTTGAATACAGAAATATTAAATGATTTAAATAACTGAAATTATACGCTAAAAATGAAACTAAAACCGCCAGCAGGTGGCGGCAAGTCAATGATTTTATCACTGAATCATTCATTCAATTGATTCGTTTTAACAGCTGATTCATTCATGAATGAAACAAGTGACTGTCTTTATGAATAGGTAATCATGAATCACCGACTCACTAGATTCGTTCAAAAAAGCACTTTCATTCATGAATGAAACACTGCTGTGTTTGCTTTTAGAGATGTGCAGCGGCTGAGCTGTTACTTTATTTGGAAATATTTTCATTGATGAAATAGAGAAAAATCAGGCAGTACTTGTTTATTGAACTGTTGTATTAAATCAATATCACATTTGCAAACTCTCTTAATAATTATTAAAAGCTGTCCCTCTCCTTATCACGATCTGTGGGCGCACAGAAAATGAGAGTGCGCGAGTGAGTTCTCAAGACTCAAAAGCATGTGCAAATGACGGTCACGTCATCACGTTATAAGTGTGGAATTCACCTCGCAGAATGAGTAGAATTGTTACTGATAGCCACAGTCCCGCTCCGAAATTCAAGTTCTGCTCTGTGTTCTCTGCTAATAACCCGACTGTGAATGATGCGAGTGAGAAGCTGCAGCCTTGGCTGAGATGATTTTTGGTGTGCTGGCACAACAACAACAACAACAACAACAACAACAACAACAACAACAACAACAACAACAACAACAACAACAACAACAACAACAACAACAACAACAAGGCCCTGCGTTTCTTTTCCCCTCATTTTGAATTAGAATTTTGGAAAACTTGAATCCCTGGCGATGTGACATTTTGTTTACAATCTGTTTTGAGGTCATTCCACGGTAGAAACACAGACTGAGCGATTACATGAGGCACGAGATGTTCATTCATGTTTATTTCACATTAAAACTAGTAGTTAAGAGAAAGGGATAATCATGCTCACACTTGTTTTGCACTGCAGTTTGAACTGAGGCATTTAATACAGCGATCTGTCACGCCACATCAAAGAGTGTCAAAACGGAATTTTGTTTGAGTTTCCTAAAAAAAAATAAAAAAATAAAAAAGGACATAATTTGAAAGAAGAGACTTTGGCTCTTATCAAAAGTAACAATATATAAAACTGGAAGTTTCCAATGAAGTTCCACTCATGCAGTTGTTAAAACAATACTGTATTTGCTTACCGAACCAAAAGACCCGTACTGAAAATATATCGGGACGAATACTGTATGTGTACCGTTACACCCCTAATTTGTATATTGTGCCACCTCAGACGACATTCATTTATCAAAAAGAGTTGTACAGATTATCTCGTTTTCATTTTGTGTAGTTTCTGAAGCATCATCTTTGGACATCCCATACATTTGCATTATATGCAGAGAGATTTTTTATTTTTATTTTATTGTATTGCTGACTGTTTCTCACAGTTGTTTGTTGACCTTGAATCTGCCATTTCTTTTTTTTATGAATACACTAACAAAGCTTTGCTTAGGGCCCCCAGAAAGTCTAGAACCAGCACTGATGCTATACATTCAATTTTTATAGTATATAATGTCCTCTCTCTCATGTGCTGGATGGTATTGTATTTTGTGAATAACTTTTTTGTCTGATGAGCTGTGGAATGTGTTGCGATGGCAATCAATTGAAAATCTATTTCTTCCTCTCTGCAGCTCTCGTGTTCTGCTATCCAAAATCTCAAACACAACCTTAAGAACTGATTCAAATCTCTGATTTCATGTGTGAAATGTCATAAAGGTCAAACCTGATATTAGCCAATCATTTTATCCAGAGTTCCTGCAAGAAAAAAAAAAAAAAAATTCTTTCTAGGATATTGATAATATCACAAACAATGCTTAACAACACAAGATGGTACCGTATGCATGCAAATCTAGGATCCTAGCCATTAAAAGGATTGTGCAAAACTCTAAGCAATGTATACAAGCTAAAACAAAATAGTTTCAGCACCATAATATAATTTTTATTAGTCTATATTAGTATGTTTTTTTGACAGGTTATGGAAAAAAAAAAAAGTACAATCAGTGAACTATTGCTGGCAAAACGGGTGAATGCAATAAAACGTAAATATTTTTACAATAAACATGATTATTCAGTCATGTGTAATGTTATAGGACAGATACATCTGACGTTGTTACTGGAATTATCACATCAATACATCATGGTTTTGAAATAAGACATCAAATTATAACTAAGCCTAACAACAGAAAAGTTTAGTTAAAGTCAAAACAGTACTCAATTCAGACTCCATTTACTTATGATTTATGTCATAGGATGCCCTGTAATAACTGTTTGGTAGAGGTAGTTACAAATCATGAAAAAATTAAGATATTAAGTATCAAAATTAGAGAACTCCATTCTGTTATATTTAGTCCCTCTTCTTTTCCCGTCCTTTGAAAGCATCCATGAAATTGAAGGCCCCAAAGTACATACCCAGGATGACTGACTGCTTGAATGGGACAAAACTGTAAAGAAAAAACAATGATATTTAAGGGGGGAAAAAACACACACACATGAAAAAAAAACAAACAAACAAAAAAAACAGCTCACATTACAAAATCATAATTCTTAATTTTTTTCTTTGTATCATTAATGATATCCTACCCACAAAGACGGCTCGTGTTGAAATTTTCATTTCAAATTTGAGCATGGCAGCCAGAAAAATTGTAAAAGGCCAACGTTCAAGACTGAACATAATGACCAAACCTATGAATTAGATCATTCAGCTAATTATCACCTAATGGACTGAAAATCAACACTCTCAGCTTCACACTGGAATAATGGTTTGGTTTCATATTTAAAAGTATCATTATTTCCCCAACATTTCTTATTTGTATGTTAATGTTAAAATGTTAAAACATTAATCTTATAAAATTACATATGCATCTGAAATTTTGCGGTGTGAATGCATTTATGGTATTTCAGCTTCATCAAACAGTCTGTGTAAATACATCTAATGCCACTTCAGATGTAGCTTCTGTGTTTTGTTGATACTCTTTTCATTTGAATGGTAACAACTCTACAGTTTCTTAATATTCTAACTGAATTAATTGAAATGATGTTAGAATTTGATGTGAAAGCTGACGTGTTTAATAAGGCTAGAGGAAAAAATGACAATTTATAAACAGTAGCAAATGGGCTGGCATCTGTTTTGTTATATACAGCAACTTATTTTCAGTTAATTGTTATTTCTACTTGTTTCCAGTCACAGAGCACTTTATTTTGAGAATTGTTTTAGTGTAAGAACATCTGTAACTATTTTTTTGCATTGAAAAAAGTATAGATTTTTGTTTGTATCTGCTGTCAATTATAGTTCTTAGAAAGAAAATCCCAATCAACAAAAACCGGTATTGACAGGTCAAATCGGAATCTGCCAAGAAAATTGCAATCGGTGCATCTCTACACAAAACCAATCACAGATGGGAATTAATTGGACAATTTTATTCACCGAAGACTGTCTTACAGCCCACACAAATAGGCGTTGCTTTATCTTCTGAGTTTGTCAGTTATGGCATCAGTAATTGTCACAGCTTGTCACAAGATTATCATTCTATTTATTTTATCATGGTCCGTGTACGTTTGCATACATTCATTTTTTTTTTTTATCCGTGATGAAAAAAATAAAATAAAAAGGACAAAAGAACAGTTGTTGTATTTTTAAATGTTATGCTGAAAACCAAAATTGAAATTAGAACCGTACACATATAATGCTGCCCGAAAAAGTAAAATATTGACCTCTTTTCAGATTTTTTGTTTATGAATTTTTGCACTTTTAATAAACATTTGAAAAATGCACAAATTAATATAGAAAAATTTCGATTTTAACAAGTTTTCTTTGGCCAATTCAGAATACTTCTCCCACAAGTTCAGTTGAGAACTATAGCTGTCTCTGGAACAAGTAGATATTTTAATACACAATGCACAATACAAATATGATTTTACAAATACAGCAGAATCCTGGGAACTTTATCGTCATGACCTGATATACTGGGGTAAAATTTTGTCATAGTTTTGAGTGCTATCTGGGTCATGGTATCGGAGAAGACCATGCATGGTCGCTCAAAGCACGTACAGAGTGCTACACAAGGTTTTAATATATGGAGTAAATATACAAATGTAATATATAAATATACAAAATGATCATTTCTCCTACTTCTCCAGATACAGGCAGTTTCTGTTCCAGAATCAAATCACTGAGGGTGTTTTTGAAATTAGTGAGGGTGCTCTAGCCTGAATGTACATCCTCTTTGACATATTTTTGCCCTGTCCATTGATAGTGACAATGCCACATTTATATGCGGATGTCATTCCTGAAACTTTGCAGCGTGTAAGCCGTCACTGGTCCTCTTAGCATCAGGCAAGTATAAAACAAAACTTATTCAAATTCTGAATGGATTAGCCAAGAAAGCGCGCAAAGAGCACATCCTTTATAATAATTTAAAAAACTGTCACTTTATCACAGTCTCACAAAGGTCCGTTACAATCACTGAAGCTTTACACTGAACAATGAATTCATATTTACATCATGTTGCACTTTGTTACAATGGGAGACTCCTGAGCCTGAAGCAGCTGTATTTATCACCATGAGTGTAAAATTTGCATTATAAACTTGCTGAATTACTAGGCCGAGTTTTGAACCGCTATGTTTTGGACAGTCACTCGCCATCATGCAGTTCTGGTACTGTAAACGACCATAGTTTATCAAGTTGCTTCAGTCCAGGGGAACTTGTTTACCTGTATTTGGTGCCACCTATTTTTTGCGGCTGTACGGTATTATTGACATGCAATAGTCTAAAGCTCGACTATAAGACGACATTGTTTATTGAGATGCATTTCCATGAAAAAAATTATATTCATGACAATATGCTAAAAGGTTGACCCCCTCATAATATATATTAGGGCTGCACGAAAAATCGATTAGACAGAAGCTGCATATATATATATATATATATATATATGCCCGTAGACAAGGTGGGTTCGGGTGGTTCGAACGACCCACCCCACACTGCGGTCCAGAATTTAAGTACTTTTTTTTTTTAAATAATCAATTGTTCTTTTAAATAACAATGATATTTAAAGCCATAAAAAGGTATTAAATACCTTAATTGGTACAATAAAAGTCTTAATTATAATTTCAAGAGGTCTTAAATTTGGGGATGGAAAGACAAGAATCGCGTTATGGATTAATGTGATGATTAAGCCATCATAGAAATGAATATTCATTGAATAAATATGAGCACTGCACGTTTCAAAGTGAAAACACTGCACGGGTGTTTTTATATGAATGTATCATTCAAGGAACTGACTGACTTCCGAAAAGTTTCGATGCCATTTTTATTTAATCTTTCCTATAGGCCCTTGTTCTGTTAATAAACATTGTGATGTTTTTCTGTGGGTGGAGCTTAGGTGGAGGCAGAAAGATTCCCCTGACTGCTTCAATAATGCTAGCTATGAAGTTTGTTAGTTTTTTTTTTTTTTTAACAAGCACTGGAGAAAATCAAATCTTACCTGCATATGTAAGGTTACTCACTGGCTGTCCAGGACTGCGATTGTTATTTGAAAAGGTTAACTTTAACGGACTAAACCAGATTGGCCGAACTGTACACGCTAGCTCAAAGCATGAAAGAAAAAAAAAAAGAAAAAAAAAAAAAAACCTCAACGCATGAACGATCTGACAGGATTAGCTCCGGTTGAGTGACTCACATCTACAGGGAAACCTAATGTGTATAGTAAAGAGAAACTCAACTGTGTCTATCTAGTCATGAATATGTGTATATATTTCAATTTCAGGCAACTATTTTTCAGCTACGTGAACTGGGCCAAAATAAAAAAAAAGAAAGTTAAACATTCAGTGTGATGATGTTAGGCCTATTTGAAGATGCATGTATCATGTAATGGCCAAATACTTATTTGAAAAGATATACCTCCTATACATGATGTAAGTTTACAGTGACATTACAGTACATTTAAGTTAAGATGTGAATATTTTCTAGAAATAAAAATTCCAGAAACTAATTTTGAACTTTCTGTATTTGATTATTCTTTCTTACCAAGTTCTTAAAAAATCCAGCCACAATCAATCACAATAATATATATACAATTACAAATGATTAAGCATATAAATCGTCAGTTTGTTGTTTTACACACATGCACACAGACATAATTTCATACACGACAGAGATGCATAAGAACACAAGCATTTTTGACGATTGTTTCTGTCCAGTCCACTCGTTTTATCACATTTAACCACAGCTGTCGTCAGTTTTTTTGTCTGACTGTGGCAGCAGGTATGCGTTAAAATTTCAAATTGGATTTTGTCAATTCTTGCATCCAACATCACAACAAGACGATATATTAAGCTCCTTATGTAGCCAAATCTGTGCTGGTTTGAATTGGCCACCTCCAGTTTTCACTTTCTTTTGCCTCCAGCTAGCACTGTGACATAATTGTGACGTCATCCCTAAAAGGGTCTATAATGCCTGATAAAGTAGGCTTGCAGGTATGAGCATTTGTATAATGTAATTCAGATGTTACAAAAGCGCCTCCTATTGGCAGAGAATGAATGTGCATTTGCAATAAGCCTGTTTGTTGTTTTTGTTCAAATCAATATGAAAATCCACCCATGATTTTATGTAGCAAACCCAGAGCTGTAAATGTGAACCTGTGGATTGGCAAGAAGCTGGCCTTCTAACATCTAGGGTAAACATACCTATTAAGCTCACATACCCATTAAAGGAACACTCCACTTTTTTTTGGAAATAGGCTCATTCTCCAACTCCCCCAGAGTTAATAAGTTGAGTTTTACCATTTTTGAATCCATTTAGCCGATCTCCGGATCTGGCAAGAGCACTTTTAGCATAGCTTAGCATAGATCATTGAATCCAATTAGACCAGTAGCATCGCGTTCAAAAACGATCAAAGAGTTTCGATATTTGTCGACCGGTAGCTGGGGACTACTTTCAGGCGCTGCGTAATATCACTGCGCCTGCTGCGGCCATGTTACGGCAGCAAAGTTCCTTGATTATTACGCCGGAATGAGAGTAGTTCCTAATCATATCAGCCTAGAAAATCGCAACTTTTCATTTTCCGCCGATCTTAGTACACGATATAACTACAGAAGAGTCAAGTTTTAAATAGGACAAATATCGAAACTCTTTGATCGTTTTTGAACGCGATGCTACTGGTCTAATTGGATTCAATGATCTATGCTAAGCTATGCTAAAAGTGCTCTCGCCAGATCCGGAGATCGGCTGAATGGATTCAAAAACGGTAAAACTCAACTTATTAACTTTGGGGGAGTTGGAGAATGAGCCTATTTCCAAAAAAAGTGGAGTGTTCCTTTAAGGACACTTCCATTTTTGAGCTCAGATCATATAAAAAAAAAAAAAAAAGTATTATCCTAGTATTATCCTACTTGATGTCTTAACCAATTGATGTATTTGTCATTACATACATTCTGTAATTTCAAGTCAATCAGATCATTGCACACTGAGATATGAGCATCCATGTGTTCACACTGTCTGGCGGCCATTTTGAAAGCTGTCTGAAAACTTTCACCACAAGAGGAGCCCCATAAATGTGCATTATTTTGGGTAAGTTTCAGTACTTGCTGTAAAATTAAGAGATTAATGTTTAGACTTTATTATAACCTAGAACTTGGATGTGGGAAATAATTACAGTTCAAAAGATTCAAAAGATTTAGCAACATAGCGCAGATGCTACAGAACACAGTTAGCTGACTAGCTGTATAAAATTGTGTGCTTCACTAATGTATTATAATATATACACAATATACAATTACATATATATATTGTATTATATATATATTGTATTATATATATATATATATATATATATATATATATTATATACAATTAAGACAGTAAAATATATATTTGTTTTAAATGAATTTATACATTTGACACCTTTAAAAATGGTTTAAAGGCTGAAATGTGATGTTTATCATTATATAAGACCTTTTGTTTTTGTGAAACCCCGTATAATCATCCCTGTATTAATATGTTACTTTAGACATTGCTCTATCCCGCTCACACCTGTGGGATTACAAATTTATTTAAATGTTTAATTTAGATTCCAATGTAATAGTGTACAAACTGAAGAAGTTATATACATTGTATTTAGCATTTATGGTGAAGATGATGACATCAGATGAACGATTCTGTTAAACAAAGTTGGTAACAAGAGGTCCCTGCCAGTTCCTGTTCTCTTATTGTAAGTTAAATGAGTCAGATCACTGAGACTCGAATCTTTTGTTCTGCAAATGGCTTTCGGAGCCCCTGGCCCAGACGTTGAATCATTAGACTGATTGGATTATCAATGCAATCGAGTGTTATGATGATTGGGTCTGTCTTTCTCTTTTGAGCAAGCCAGATAACCTGCCAAACCGGTTTTCTCTTGATAGAATCAAATCCTCTCTCATTTGCATGCTTTGTTTAAAATCGTCACCCAGGTGCTTTGTTTCCATTCCTAAGCACTGCCCCCTAAATGTATTTAAACTACAATGTATCACTGCTTTAGTTAGACTTGGATGACCACAGCGACGCGCAGCAAGTTCTCAATAAAGAGTAACTTCTGTATGAAAGATATCCCAACGTCTCCTGGTCTCTGCTTCGTAGAAGATAAAAGTTCACAACAGATGGTGCCTTGTGACCCGGATAGAGATCTGCTTCCAGACTGCATCTTTTGGAATCCAGCGAAAACTTCCCAGCTGAATAAAGATTTCCAGACTGAATTTTTCTCTCAACCAAGGTTGTGGTGAGTGCTGTCTCTAATCCAAAAGAACCTTTAAGACCAGTACAAATTTGTTATCCTCTGCGCTCTCAGAGAAGAGTTAACAGACAGCTGTAGGGTTTGGTTAGCTAAGTTATCCTCTAAAAATGTCCTTTTAGAGATGAAGGTTATCCTCTGTCCAGGCAGGGAAGAGTAGCATCACATGCTAATAGTGTGTTACCCTCTTTTTTCAGGCAGGGAAGATTAGCATCACGTGCTAATATTGTGTTACCCTCTGTTTTCAGGCAGGGAAGATTAGCATCACGTGCTAATATTGGTTATCTTCTGTCTTAGGCAGAGAAGGTTAGCATTTCATGCTAATAAATTTGGTTTATCCTCTGTTCTTGTAGGCAGGGAAGTTAAGTGTGAAGTGTTGGTAATTTGGAAAGTTAACAATAGTTAAGCTGTGTTAACAAGTGTACCCTCTGTTGAACAGAGAAGTTTTAGTGTTTTTGATTGTGTGGTAACAAAGAAACTCACAAAATGGTTAGAAGGAATGCTAGGCTGATTCCAACAACAGAAAAGGGTGGTCTGGCGACTCCATTGTGGTCAGATAGTGAATTCAAAACACTGTTAGGGGAACAAATGAACCTAATAATCACTGAGAAAGTTAGACAAGAACTAACTCAGAAATATGAGATCCATCCAGACAAGACTTGGTCTGTAGATGAGTGTAAAAAAGTATTAGGTGCATGTATTCGCAAGAACAATGTGAAAGGCATTATCTGCTGCCACAGAGAATTTGGTTTAGCGCTTGCTACACAACAGTCTCAGCGTAACTCAGAGCTAGAGAAACAGAACAATGAGCTTCGAGCTAGAGTATCCTCTTTGACTAAGAAATTGAACCGCAACAAAGCTGCAGCAAAAACTTATGTGGAAGTTAGTCAGCCGGATAACATTTACCCTGATTTACAAGCATTCTTTGAAAGAGATGTGAGATTACAATCAGTAATTGACGTGCCTGTAAATTCGGTCAATGTGTGTGGTGCTAGGAGAAGATCTCAGGGAATTGAGGAAACTGACAGTGTTCCTCTCAACTCTTCTGTTGTGCAAGTACAAACTGTTGCCAAAACACTAGGACCTAAAGATATAGAGAGACTGTCTCAGAGCTTACCCTCAGCACGCACACATTTTTCTGAATTTAGAAGAGTATTGATCAGTAAAATGCGCCTTTACGACATGTCCTTAACAGAGGTAACGCAGCTGATGTCACAAATTCTAACTGAATTCAGTTTTGAATCTGCTGTTACTTCTGAACTGCGACATGCAAGTAAAGGTGATTTAAGAGAAGGTGTTTTGAAAATCCTAAAGGATATCTTAGGACCCAAAATAGATTGGTCTAGAATTACTACCTGTGTGCAAAGGAAAGAAGAAACTGTGAGTGAATATACTGAGAGATTTTGTCAGTCAGCTGTAATTTACAGTGGAATCGTTGATGACCCTGAAAGTGTGCTAGATGACAAGGGACCCCCTGGTTCGTATCTGGTCAGATGGCCTTGTAGCCGAATACAGAAAAGCTTTACCATTTTTAGATCTAACTTGGTCTAACAGAACTCTCAGAAGTAACCTAGACAGGTTAGCTACATGGGAAAGAGATGCTGATGTCAAGGCAAAAGTGAGAGTAGCAGCAGCTACGTTTAACCCTCTGGGGTCTGAGGTCATTTTGGGGCCCTTGAGATGTTTTGACATGCCCTGATATTTATGCTTATTTCAGCTACTTAAAACATACTATTGACCAAAATGTAATTTTTTTGTATTCAGCACAAACTGTGCTACAATAATATGTGACCAAGATGGATGTACATGTTTGCATTTTTTAGAAAAAAAATATTATGCATGGTTAGTAAGTTTTGGGAAAAAAAATGTAGCTGAAATAAGGCCTTAAAACCCACACTAAATAGTCCTGAACAAGACTTTTGAGTAATCAGTCTTGTAGGCTAGAATATTTACCTCAAAACTATGTGAAAATCATTCTGCTTACCGTAATTTCCGGACTATTGCGCGCACCTGAATATAAGCCGCACCCACTGAATTTGAAAAAAAAAAATTATTTTGAACATAAATAAGCCGCACATGTCTATAAGCCGCAGGTGCATTGAAACAAATTAACTTTACACAGGCTTTAACGAAACACAGCTTGTAACAAAAATAAATAGGCTTTAACGAAACACGGCTTGTAACAAAAAAATTAAAAAATAGCAGTAAACAGTAGCCTACGTTGCAACATGATCTCACAAGATTCCGTGTAATGTTCACGGACTTAATTAACCTCCGAATCTGTGGTGGCATCACGGAATCGCCGAAAATTCTGTGATGGGCTCACAGAAAAAAATCCGTGATGGGCTCACAGAAAAAAATCCGTGATGGGCTCACAAGTGATACCAATGTAAGTCAGTGACAGGCATCAGTCGTGCTCCATGCACGGATCCACTGGTTCAACACTTTAAATAGGAAACCCTTAGCATCAATATGCCAACGCGATAATTTATCGTCATCATTATTGTTCAGAACTGGGTAGGTTTAGGGTAGGGGTGGGGTCAGGTACTCCAGTGAAAGTATAACTGCATCGGAGTCACTCTTTTTACGTGGTCCGATGCAGCGCTGGTGTTGAACCAGTGAATCCGTGCATGGACCACGGCTGATGCCTTCTGTGAGCCCATCACGGAATTTTCGGCGATTCCGTGATGCCACCACAGATTCGGGGTTAATTAAGTCCGTGAACATTACACGGTCACTATCTTCCTCCTCCTGTGCTTTAGTTGTCTTTATACACCAAGTCAATTCCTCACGCTGCTGTTTCCAACGTCTTATCATCGACTCATTAAGACCAAGCTCCCGTGCAGCAGCTCTATTTCCTTTTCCAACAGCCAGATCAATCGCCTTCAACTTGAAAGCTGCATCATATGCATTTCTCCGTGTCTTTGCCATGATGAGGGTGACAAAATGACTACCGTGATGATGGGAATGGTGGGAAATTTGAGCGCGCTCGATTTAATCTAAACAGTAAACAAAAAAGTTGTTTGACCTCAACCTGTTCGGCAATTTAACTGGTCTGATGAAAGCTTCATGCCGCCAAAAAACTGAGCGCGTCACAGAATGTGTGTTTTTTTTTTTTTTTTTAAATTTGAAAGCGGGAAAAATCCATATATTAGCCGCGTCATTGTTTAAGCCGCAAGGTTCAAAGCGTGGGAAAAAAGTTGCGGCTTATAGTCCGGAAATTACGATACTCATTCACAGAAAAAAATATATTGATTTAAAATTTTCAAGACATGTTTTGTGATCGAGGGTCTGTATGCGAGGGAGTGGTAATGGCCATGAATATTAAGTGAATCTCACCTGAGAGACAAAGGGCCCTCCCCTATGGGCCTCTAATGGCCCATCAGTGTGACTGTGACTGTGAGGCAGGTAAGAGAGAATGTGAGGACATTGAAAAAAAGGGTTTTTTTAAATTATTTGTATTTTATTTACAACAGTATAATCAAAACATACATAATGAAGGTCAAAGACACATTATTGTGCACACTGATCTAACCACAGAGATGTGAACAGACTTTGAGTCATTCCTGCAACAGATTCTGTTCAACAAGTGAAACAAGTAAATCATACCTGATATTTACGTGTTTTATTTGAAGTGTTTCTACTTCTTTCCATGGATTCAAGAAGAAAAAAACATAATCAGTAGAAAAGGAGCTTGTTTTAACATAGAATATCAGCGTAGTTGAACATCTGATGTTGGTTCAGCGCTCTCAGAGGAGAACAGTTTGAAGAGACATCAGGATACATCTGGTGCTGGTATCTGATTCAATAAAATACAAACAAAAAAAACATTTGTGAGCATGTTAATATCAGGAAAATCTGTATATATATATATATATATATATATATATATATATATATATATATATGTGTGTGTAAAAAGAAAAAGAAATCTTATATCTGAGAAACTAATTATTATTGTTTAGCACGTTATTAAAATCTATTTCTGAACAGAGTAGGCTATTAATAATAAACATGTACTAAACATACTTAGACTCGTAGCATTCATCATGTTACAGTGTACACTCATATTACTTTTATTGTTTTATATAGAGCATGAAAACATCATCGCGCCATAAGAAATTTAAATACAATGAATTGCCCCTCATATTAAAAATGTTTTACACTATTTCAAACACTGTAGTCAGGAATTATAGTTTGGGAAAGACCCAACTATGATTTTGTAGTCATATAGTCTAGTATGTATGATTTTATAGTAGCCTATGACATGATTCTGAAGCCACAGACTCAAGCATGCTTTGTACAATAAAATGATGTACTTTGTACTATAAAAAATGATATTTTATATCTGAGAAACTAATTATTATTGTTTAGCACCCTATTAAAATCTATTTGTGAAGAGAGTATTAATAATAAACATGGTCTAAACATTCTTAGACGCGTAACATTCAACATGTTGTTTGGGAAAAATGCAACTAACTGTTAGTAAATCTGTTCAAGTTTATGTCACAATAAAACGTTAACTAACGCAAAAAAGAAACATTACTTACTCATCTCCTCTGCTGGATGAAATCGTGTTCTTCTTTTGAGGGAAATCCTGCTTTTACTCGGCGCGTCTTCCAGAAACGAACAGTAGCCGCGATGAATGCTCCTCACTCTTTGTTTGTTTTGGGCATTTGCACGTGCGCAGGTCCCACGCGGCTATTTACATATGAACAGCGCGAGCTGCGCGAGGGCGGGAACACATTAGAGATAATGAGTCAGACGGGACAGACTGAACATCGTGTTGGTTTCATACGGATTACTTCATCACAGAATGTTTGTTTGTTCATTTCAAAGTAGACACTTCAAGCTTTCTATAGATATATTTTTCATGTCTCTGTGTTGAGTATTTGCTGAGTTACAGTTCATTTTAGTGACGTGTTTCTAAAAACAGTTCGCGGAGACGGAAAAGACAGAGAGCGCTCCCTGTTTGTTTTCTTTATTCTTCAAAAGCACAAAGTTTAGTTGTTATTATGAGTATATACAAATAAAAGTAGCCTTACAGATTAAAATGGTGTATTGCTCTTATCTGTACGATCAAAAATGGCAGAGTAATTCAAGCTCATTTCGGCCTTATCAGGAAAATCTGCGTCAAAACGTGTATACACGTTTGTCGACCTCAGAGGGTTAACACAACAAAACAAGACAATAGATGGTCTAAAAGAGAAGGCAAATGCAACTACTGTGAAAAATTAGGACATTGGGAGAAAGAGTGTAGGAAGAAGTTGCAAGACAGTAAAAGAAATGCTATGCATAATTCTGCTCCTCCTCAGCCTGCCTACAACCCTGAAGTAGTTCTGCCAGTGACCACTGAAACTTTAGGACAGCTCGTACAGGCTCTTCTAAGAGCACAACCAGACCAGGAAAAAACTAATTGTTGGGGCTGTGAGTAGCTACCTTTCCCCTGTAATCCATCACAATGACAAAATAATTTTTGTGAAAGGTAGCATACAAGAGAAAGAGATTGATTTTTTGCTTGATATAGGTGCAGAAATTACAGTAATTCCTACAAAATTGGCTAAAGATTTAAACATCCCGTACAAGAAAAGTAAACTTTGTTTAACTGGTGTAATAGGTGAAGATTCTGTTTTGTATGAAACCCCGCCCATAGAGGTACAATTTGGCCCGAAAACTCTGGCTACAAAATTGCTATGTGCTCCATTAAATACAGGTGCAATTCTAGGCATGGATCTACTGAGACAAGTACATCTAACGTTAGACATGTCCTCAGAATCTGCTAGCATAAAAATTTCCTCAGCACAAGTTTCTACCAATAATTCAACCACTCCTGAGTATGCTTTCTTACAGAATCATCCAATTTGGGCTAAAGACAAGGATGATTGTGGTTTGTTGACAGGTGTAGAACCAGTCGAATTGACAGGAAATCCACCTTCGGTCACCAAACAATATCCGATTAATAAGGAAGCTATACAGGGAATCAAACCTATTGTAGAAAAGTTGCTGAAGCAAGGAGTGCTAGTTAAAACCAACAGTCCATGTAATTCACCCATATGGCCCATCAAGAAATCAAATGGGACATGGAGACTTACAATAGACTACAGAGTAGCCAATAAACATATTTATAAAATCACCCCCCTAGTGACAGATCCATCTACAATTTGTAATGGCTTACCATTAGATTGTAAGATTTTTTCAGTAATTGATATGTCTAATGGATTCTTTTCTGTACCGTTGCACTCTGACAGCCAGTCATGGTTAGCTTTCACAGTTGACTATGAACAATACCAGTGGACACGATTGCCACAGGGATTTCAAAACTCCCCAACCATATATCATCAGGCTGTCAGACGTGATTTGTGTGACCCAGAATTTCCAGTCAAACAGTCCACTATGATTCAATATGTCGATGATATTTTGCTTGCCTCAACAGACCACGAGATACATCAAACTGAATTGGCAGCATTGTTGGACTATTTGCATAAAAAGGACACAAATGCAGCTTTCACAAAGCTCATTTCTGGGTCAAACAATTGGTGCAGGAAATAGATCCATTACACAGGATCGAGCGGCTTCAGTCAAAGCCATACCTCTGCCTACTACCATTAAAACACTCCGCTCATTTTTAGGAACAGCAGGTTACTGTAGACCTTGGATTGAAGACTATGCCTCAATTGCTCAGCCTCTCTATGATTTGTTGAAAGGCCATGGTAAAGATTCAGATACTGTTTGTATGGAAGAACTTCATCTCGAAGCTTTTAATGATTTGAAGAGAGCACTATGTCAAGCACCATCATTAGGAATTGCCCAATCTGATAGACCCTTTGTGCTTTATGTCCATGAATACTTAGGATTTATGACTGCATGTCTAATGCAAGATCATGGGGGCAGCTTACGCCCAATTCATTACTATTCTGGTAAACTTGACATAGTCGCTCAAGGTATGGGCCCATGCCTCAGAGCAGTGCAGGCAGTTCATCTAGCGCTTCAGGCTTCATCAGGAATGGTGTTAGGTCAGAATGTAAATGTAAAATGTCCTCACGCAGTGTCCGCACTAATGAATCAAGCAAAAGTCACTTCTGTCACCTCCTCCCGTTGGGGAAATTGGTTAGCAACTCTCACAGCCCCAAACATTGTTATACAGCGTGCACCAGTCACGAACCCATCTTCATGTATGATGTCTGCAATGACTGAAGTTGTGTTAGAGGGTGAAGGTGAAATGACTCATGATTGTGTTATGCTTACATATGCAGCGACAAGTGAAATAGCAGAAACTCCCATAGAGAACGCAGAATTGGAGTTTGTTGATGGTTCAGCTCAAGTTATTGAAGGTAACAGACGAGCAGGATATGCAGTAACTTCCACCACTGAAGTAGTTGCTTCAGGTCGTCTTCCAGATCATTTTTCAGCTCAAGCTGCAGAACTAGTAGCCTTAACAAGAGCATGCACGCTAGCTTCAGGATCAGTTGCAAATATCTACACAGATTCCAGGTATGCTTTTGGGGTAATTCATGATTTTGGTGTCATTTGGCAAACCAGACAATTTCTAACTTCTGCTGGATCCCCCATTAAGCATGCTGGATTAGTGAAAGATTTAATGTTTGCCATGAAACTCCCAAAGAAATTAGCAGTGATCAAAGTGAAAGCACACCTCACGACTAATACTACGGAAGCTAAAGGTAATGCTCTTGCTGATGTAGCGGCTAAACAGGCTCGTTTCTATGCAACTGTACAAGTGTGTTCAGGTAGTATAGCACAGAAGACAATTCTACCTCCTGAATCAATCATTGATCTGTATAAAGACGTTCCTCTATATGAAGCATGGACATGGTTAGACAAAGGAGCCACTGTGGATTCATCCGGCTGCTGGACCAAAGGGGGAAAGTATGTTGCTCCCGAATCACTGTTGCCATATTTGGCTCAACAAATACACAATTTGGGTCAAGGTGGTCCAGCAACAATGAATCACAGGTTCTCAAATCAATGGTGGAATCCAAAATTCAGAAACATAGCCACTGAAACAGTCAAGAGATGTGTTACATGTCAGAAAAATAATGATGTACCAGCAGCCACCACACCAGCAACACATACCCCAGCTCCACCAGGGCCATTTCGTCACCTGCAAGTTGATTACATATCATTGCCCCCTTGTAAAGGAAAAACTGACGTTTTGGTAGTAATAGACAAGTTCTCAAGATGGGTAGAAGCTTATCCAACAGGGCGTGCTAATGCTGCACATACTGCTAAATGTCTTGTCACTGATTTCATTCCCAGATAGGGATTACCAGATTGCATTGACTCAGATCAAGGTACCCACTTCACAGGACAGGTAGTCAAGGAAGTGTCTAGAATGTTGAAGATTAAGTGGAACCTTCACTGTCCCTATAGGCCACAAGCATCAGGACAGGTTGAACGATCAAACAGAACAATCAAAACCAGGCTAAGCAAAATGCATCAGGAAGGAGTACCATGGGTTGAAGCACTGCCTGTGTAGTATGAGAGCGTCACCTAACAGATCAGTAGGACTGAGGCGTCCTATGCAGATGCCAGGTGTGATTGATCTTAGAAATGCTGATTCACATTGCTTCAGATGCCCTGATCGCTTACTGTGAAAACCTCACAAAGGCAGTACAGAGTGCCAGAGAGAGAGTTGAGTCGTGTTGGCAGACTCCTACATTGACACACTATCATCCCAGGTCAATGGGTCATGATAAAGTCGTTCAGAAACAAGCCATTAGAGCCTAAGTGGTACAGACCACATCAAGTGATGTTGATTACAGCAGCTCCAGTATTGTGTCAGGGAAGGAAAACTTGGACTCATGTGTCACACTGTAAAGTTGTTCCTCCACCTACAGGGATAGGATAGGACACATGGACCAGTGAGGAACCCAGGGAAGAACCGGATGCAACAGGCTTCGGGGGCCAACCCTGCAGTGAAGATACCCTCATAGGCCCTTCCCCATCTACTAGTCCATCCTACCTCACTGTTTCTTTAGGTGTCTCATGAATTAAGAAATAGGGAAAGAAGGAACAACAATAGCAGACTCAGATTGAACAGAGGATACAACCCTAATGTTTGCAGTCTTTAGAACAAATACTGCTCTGTCTTTTGTTTTCTTTCTTCCTCTGTGCAGATACCACTTGATGGCTGTCCCAAGACCCATACGCGCCAAACCCCTCACCTGCGTATCAAGCCAAAAACAAGAACCACTGCCGAGCCAACTGTCACGGAAGACAGAACAAAGAAAAAAATACACAACACAGAGACTCACATACGGGAACTTCAGTCATCCATAAAATTACACCAGATGACTGAAGATAATTCTTCATGGTTCGGAGACTTGTTAGGTAAACCCTGGCTGTGGATCAAGGACATAGCAATTCTGCTGTTGTTTTCTCCTACTGGCGTACTATCTATGCATCCACAGTATCAAGTGTTTCGTTCAGCAAATTACTTCCGCCTCTCACGAGGAAATGACAGTTCCAACCAGAAAAGATTATTACCCGTAAGAACTTCACGGACCCGGAGCTGTATGTTTGTTTCTGTGTCAGCATGTTATTCATCATTACAGACAATCAACCCAGAACAAGTGCTATGAGCCTGTAACGATCAAGAATAAACTTTTAAGTGTCTAAATTTGTATTTTGTGAGAGTTATTAGAACTCTCAAAGGGGGAATTGTGGGATTACAAATTTATTTAAATGTTTAATTTAGATTCCAATATAATAGTGTACAAACTGAAGAAGTTATATACATTGCATTTAGCATTTATGGTGAAGATGATGACATCAGATGAACGATTCTGTTAAACAAAGTTGGTAACAAGAGGTCCCTGCCAGTTCCTGTTCTCTTATTGTAAGTTAAATGAGTCAGATCACTGAGACTCGAATCTTTTGTTCTGCAAATGGCTTTCGGAGCCCCTGGCCCAGACGTTGAATCGTTAGACTGATTGGATTATCAGTGCAATCGAGTGTTATGCTGATTGGGTCTGTCTTTCTCTTTTGAGCAAGCCAGATAACCTGCCAAACCGGTTTTCTCTTGATAGAATCAAATCCTCTCTCATTTGCATGCTTTGTTTAACCCTCTGGGGTCGACAAACGCGTATACGCGTTTTGACGCAGATTTTCCTGATAAGGCTGAAATGAGCTTGAATTACTCTGCCATTTTTGATCGTACAGATAAGAGCAATACACCATTCGAATCTGTAAGGGGTCTACTTTTATTTGAATACACTCATAATAACAACTAAACTTTGTGCTTTTGAAGAATAAAGAAAACAAGCAGGGAGCGCTCTCTGTCTTCTCCGTCTCCGCGAACTGATTTTAGAAACGCGTCACTAAAATGAACTGTAACTCAGCAAATACTCAACGCAGAGACATGGGAGTTATATCTATAGAAAGCTTGAAGTGTCTACTTCGAAAACAAACATTCTGTGATGAAGTAATCCGTATGAAACCAACACGATGTTCAATCTGTCCCGTCTGACTCATTATCTCTAATGAGTTCACGCCCTCGCGCCGTTCATATGTAAATAGCCACGTGGGGCGTGCGCGTGTGTAAACGCCCAAAACAAAGAGCGGAGATCCTCATAGCGGCTACTGTTCGTTTCTGGAAGACGCGCCGAGTGAAAGCAGGATTTCCCTCGAAAGAAGAGCACGATTTCATCCAGCAGAGGAGATGAGTAAGTAATGTTTCTTTTTTGCGTTAGTTAACGTTTCATTGTGACATAAACTTGAACAGATTTACTAACAGTTAGTTGCGTTTTTCCCAAACGACAACGTGATGAATGTTACGCGCCTAAGAATGTTTAGACCATGTTTATTATTAATACTCTGTTCACAAATAGATTTTAATAGGGTGCTAAACAATAATAATTAGTTTCTCAGATATAAAATATCACTTTTTATAGTACAAAGTACATCATTTTATTGTACAAAGCATGCTTGAGTCTGTGGCTTCAGAATCATGTCATAGGCTACTATAAAATCATACATACTAGACTGTATGACTACAAAATCTTAGTTGGGTCTTTCCCAAACTATAATTCCAGACTACAATGTTTGAAATAGTGTAAAACATTTTTAATATGAGGGGCAATTCACTGTATTTAAATTTCTTACGGCACGATGATGTTTTCATGCTCTATATAAAACAATAAAAGTAATACGAGTGTGCACTGTAACATGATGAATGCTACAAGTCTAAGTATATTTAGTACATGTTGATTATTAATAGCCTACTCTGTTCAGAAATAGATTTTAATAACGTGCTAAACAATAATAATTAGTTTCTCAGATATAAGATTTCTTTCTCTTTTTTTATGGTAGTACAAAGCATGTGTGAGTCTATGGCTACAAAACATATACATACATACATACATACATACATACATATATATATATATATATATATATATATATACAGATGCTCCTGATATTAACATGCTCACAAATGTTTTTTTGTTTGTATTTTATTGAATCAGACACCAGCACCAGATGAATCCTGATGTCTCTTCAAACTGTTTTCCTCTGAGAGCGCTGTACCAACATCAGATGTTCAACTACACTGATATTCTATGTTAAAACAAGCTCCTTTTCTACTGATTATGTTTTTTTCTCCTTGAATCCATGGAAAGAAGTAGAAACACTTAAATAAAACACGTAAATATCAGGTATGATTTACTTGTTTCACTTGTTAGACAAAATCTGTTGCAGGAATGACTCAAAGTCTGTTCACATCTCTGTGGTTAGATCAGTGTGCACAATAATGTGTCTTTGACCTTCATTATGTATGTTTTGATTATACTGTGTTGTAAATAAAACACAAATAATTTAAAAAACCCTTTTTTCAATGTCCTCACATTCTCTCTTACCTGCCTCACAGTCACAGTCACACTGATGGGCCATTAGGGCCCCATAGGGGAGGGCCCTTTGTCTCTCAGGTGAGACTCACTTAATATTCATGGCCATTACCACTCCCTCGCATACAGACCCTCGATCACAAAACATGTCTTGAAAATTTTAAATCAATATATTGTTTTCTGTGAATGAGTAAGCAGAATGATTTTCACATAATTTTGAAGTAAATATTCTAGCCTACAAGACTGATTACTCAAAAGTCTTGCTCAGGACTATTTAGTGTGGGTTTTAAGGCCTTATTTCAGCTACATTTTTTTTCCCAAAATGTACTAACCACGCATAATATTTTTTTTTTCTAAAAAATGCAAACATGTACATCCATCTTGGTCACATATTATTGTAGCACAGTTTGTGCTGAATACAAAAAAAATTACATGTTGGTCAATAGTATGTTTTAAGTAGCTGAAATAAGCACAAATATCAGGGCATGTCAAAACATCTCAAGGGCCCCAAAATGACCTCGGACCCCAGAGGGTTAAAGTCGTCACCCAGGTGCTTTGTTTCTATTCCTAAGCACTGCCCCCTAAATGTATTTAAACTACAATGTATCACTGCTTTAGTTAGACGGATGACTACAGCGACGCGCAGCGAGTTCTCAATAAAAGAGTAACTTCTGTATGAAAGATATCCCAACGTCTCCTGGTCTCTGCTTCGAAGAAGATAAAAGTTCACAACACATCATATTAATTTTAATTGTGCAGGTCTTAAAAAGGTAACAAAAAGCCTTAAACTTGATTTAATAAATACTGCAGATACCCCGTAGCCCTAAATAGTTAAATAAAATTCCTCCCTTAATATTTGGGTTTTGAAAATGTTTTTAATTGATGTTTTGACTTCTCCGTTAAAAAAAGGTCCTTTTTTTGGCTAGTTAAATTAATTTCGGGCTACCAAAATCTGAAGAGTGCCTACCCGAAGGGCTACAAGTGATTCTGAAATTTTGCAAGCCATTCCATGAATGTGTTACTGGCATGCAACATGAAACAACCTACTGCGCAGCAGTACGTTTATGCAATTACGTTTTATGCACTCATAGCAAAACCTGTGAGGCCAACAACATCCAACTGGATAGTGAGTATGGGGCGAAAAGAGCAGGGGAGACTGAGGAGAAAGCAGGCAGCAGCATCATTGTCACAGAATTGAACATATGTCCAGCATATAAGGGGCCTAGAAAACTCAGTGGAGGGGTGTAGCATGAGTCAAGGAAAAACACAGTACATTCTGACCAGGGGCGGTTCTAGACACTTTTTAGGTTGTCAACAACATTTTTTTGCCCCCATGGGCATGCCCCCGGACCCCCCTAGAGGGATACAGGTCCACCCACCACTGGCTCACTAAGTCTTACGTGAGCATGATGTGAGCCCCAACCCACCACCATTAGCCCCTGATGTTTTTTTTGATGATTTCAAATCCTGATCAAATGCCCCTGATCATAAACAAACAATAATGGATGTCTATAAATATAATGGATCTGTACATTTATTGCATTGACAATGTTACTCAAACAAAAGAAAAAGAGAATCACCTCACTGCTCTTAATTAAGTAACTTATTGCTTTACTAGGTATTTGTGTATAGCCTATTTAATGAAGAAGGTGGTACGTGATCTTGTTAAGCAATGTGACAACATTTTAGGGAATATTTTTGGTGCATCCAAAAATTTAACGCACTAAAAATAAATAAATTGTCATTATTTACTGAATTTCATTGCACGAACAAAAATGCAGAGATGTTTCTCAAATCTTCTTTTATGTTCCATACTTTATGTTAGGCCATTTTAGCCTAAACATGTAACACAATAATAGCTTTAAATTATGTGTTGAGGCCAAATTTAGTTTGCAATTAATTAGATTAATCACAGCACCCTGTAATTAATTAGATAAAAAAAATTTAAATCGACTGACAGCCCTAATATATATATATATATATATATATATATATCTATGATCGTCAAAGTCTTTTGGATATCGGCAACGCATACAAACACCAACTCTCGCTGGCGGCTTCTGAGAAGTTACGAGGCCTTTGTTTACCGCTGAAGCCGGAACTTGAAACAGTGGCCTCGCCTACTGACGCTACCCGCACAAGGCAGCGTCGCAAGCGGTATGAGAGAGAACGGAAGTGCGATAATCATGGAGGTATACGAGCTAGGCTGAGGGCTAACCCCACAAGACCAGCTCTTCCAACACTCATGCTCTCAAACGTTCGCTCTCTGGAAAACAAACTGGACTTAATTCAACTCAGTCAGTCTACACAGCACGAGGCACGGGATTGTTGTGTGTTTGTTTTCACTGAAACATGGCAAAAGGACAACAGCACGGACTCCGCCATTCAGCTGCACAGGCTTAACTGCCAACGGGTTGACAGAGATTCATCACTGTCTGGTAAGACGAGCGGGGGTGGCTTGTGTGTGTATAACAACAAAGGGTTACACTTTATTTCGATAGTCCACTTTAGACATTCTACTAACTATAAGTAACTTTGTAAATACATGTCAACTACATGTCAACTAATTATCATTAATTTGTAACTACATGTCTACTAACTCTCAGTAGGGTAGGTTTAGGATTAGTAGAATAAGTTGACATGTATTTGCAAAGTTTCTGATTGTCAGTATGTTGTGGACCCATAAAAATAAAATGTTAGAAGATATTAAGCAGACAGTCTACTAATACTCTAATGACTGCTAGTTGACATGTAGTTGCAAAGTTACTTACTGTTAGTAGAATGTCTAAAGTGGACTATCGAAATAAAGTGTTACCCAACAAAGAATGGTGTAACAATGCTGCGGTAGTATCAAAACACTGTTCGTCGCTGGTGGAGTTTATGGTTGTGAAGTGTCGACCGTTCTATCTGCTGTGGGAGTTCATGGCCATTGTTATTGTTGCGGTTTACATTCCCCCGTGTGCAAACGATAAGGACGCACTTCGTGAACTGTACAGCGCCATCAGCAAACAACAAACAAATAACCCTGGCGGCATTTTCATCATAGCCGGTGACTTCAACCACGCAAACTTAAAGACAGTTTTGCCAAAGTTCTACCAACATGTGAACTTTGCAACAAGGGGAAACAACACACTGGACTTTGTTTATACAACAGAGAAAAACGCATACAAAGCTGAACCCCGCCCCTACCTCGGGTACTCGGACCACATCTCTGTCATGCTAATCCCAGCATACAGACCACTTCTCAAACCGGTTCAAAAGCAGATCACTGTATGGCCAGACAATGCCACCTCAGTAGTACAGGACTGCTTCTAGGACACAGACTGGAACATGTTTAACTCTCTGGGGTCGGCTGTATCGCCGGCGAGACCAACTCGTTTTTTTTAAGATCAGTGCAAAAGACACTACAAATTCTCTGTTGATTTTGGTCACACAAATAAGTGTTATACATCAATCGAAACTGTTAAGTGTCTACTTTTTTTTGAGTACACTCACAATAACAACACAACTTTGTGCTTTTGGAGAAATAAGAAAATAAACAGGGTGTGCTCTCTGTCTTCTCCGTCTCCGCAAACTGTTTTGAGAAACGCGTCACTAAAATGAACTGTAACTCAGCGACTACTCAACGCAGAGACATGGGAGTTATATCTATAGAAAGCCTGAAGTGTCTACTTCGAAATGAAGCAAGTCCTATCGAAAACAAACATTCTGTGATGAAGTAATCCGTATGAAACCAACACGATGTTCAATCTTTCCCGTCTGACTCATTATCTCTAATGAGTTCACGCCCTCGCGCTCCTCGCGCCGTTCATATGTAAATAGCCACGTGGTGCGTGAGCGCGTGTAAACGCCCAAAACAAACAAAGAGCGGAGGTCCTCATCGCGGCTACTGTTACTGTTCGCGCTAAGTAAAGAAAGGATTTCCCTCGAAAGAAGAACACGATTTCATCCAGAAGAGGAGATCGATCTGATGAGTAAGTTATGTTTCTTTTTTGCATTAGTTACCGTGTTATTGTGTCATAAACTTAAACAGATTTAAACAGTTAGTTGGGTTGTTCCCAAACGACAACATGATGAATGCTACGCGTCTAAGAATGTTTAGACCATGTTTATTATTAATACTCTGTTCACAAATATATTGTAATAGCGTGCTAAACAATAATAATTAGTTTCTCAGATATAAAATATCATTTTTTATAGTACAAAGTACATCCTTTTATTGTACAAAGCATGCTTGAGTCTGTGTCATGAGAATCATGTCATAGGCTACTATAAAATCATACATACTAGACTATATGACTACAAAATCATAGTTGGGTTTTTCCCAAACTATAATTCCTGACTACAATGTTTGAAATCTTGTAAAACATTTTTAATATGAGGGGAAATTCATTGTATTTAAATTTCTTATGGCACGATGATGTTTTCATGCTCTGTATAAAACAATAAAAGTAATAAGAGTGTACACTGTAACATGATGAATGCTATGAGTCTAAGTATGTTTAGTACATGCTTATTATTAATAGCCTACTCCGTTCAGAAATAGATTTTAATAACGTGCTAAACAATAATAATTAGTTTCTCAGATATAAGATTTCTTTCTCTTTTTTATGATAGTACAAAGCATGTGTGAGTCGATGGCTACAAAACCTATATATATATATATATATATATATATATATATATATACAGATGCTCCTGATATTAACATGCTCACAAATGTTTTTTGTTTGTATTTTATTGAATCAGATACCAGCACCAGATGAATCCTGATGTCTCTTCAAACTGTTTTCCTCTGAGAGCGCTGCACCAACGTCAGATGTTCAACTACACTGATATTCTATGTTAAAACAAGCTCCTTTTCTACTGATTATGTTTTTTTCTTCTTGAATCCATGGAAAGAAGTAGAAACACTTAAATAAAACACGTAAATATCAGGTATGATTTACTTGTTTCACTTGTTGAACAGAATCTGTTGTCAGTTCACATCTCTGTGGTTAGATCAGTGTGCACAATAATGTGTCTTTGACCTTCATTATGTATGTTTTGTACTGTGTTGTAAATAAAATACAAATAATTTTAAAAACCCTTTTTTTCAATGTCCTCACATTTTCTCTTACCTGCCTCACAGTCACAGTCACACTGATGGGCCATTAGGGCCCCATAGGGGAGGGCCCTTTGTCTCTCAGGTGAGACTCACTCAATATTCATGGCCATTACCACTCCCTCGCATATAGACCCTCGATCACAAAACATGTCTTGAAAATTTTAAATCAATATATTGTTTTCTGTGAATGAGTAAGCAGAATGATTTTCACATAATTTTGAAGTAAATATTCTAGCCTACAAGACTGATTACTCAAAAGTCGTATTCAGGACTACTTAGTGTGGGTTTTAAGGCCTTATTTCAGCTACATTTTTTTTCCCAAAACGTACTAACCATGCATAATATTTTTTTTCTAAAAAATGCAAACATGTACATCCATCTTGGTCACACATTATTGTAGCACAGTTTGTGCTGAATACAAAAAAATTTACATGTTGGTCAATAGTATGATTTAAGTAGCTGAAAAAAGCACAAATATCAGGGCATGTCAAAACATCTCAAGGGCCCCAAAATGACCTCGGACCCCAGAGGGTTAAAAAGGTGGCCACCTACAACAACCACACAGACCTGCAGGAGTACACTGAAACTGTGACTGCTTACATCAAAAAGTGCATAGATGATGTGACAGTCACCAAGACCATCACCACACGTGCCAACCAGAAGCCATGGATGACAGCAGAGGTTCGTGGGCTGCTAATGACCAGAGATGAAACATTCAGATCAGGAGATAAAGCAGCCCTCAAAACAGCAAGAGCCAATCTGTCTCATGGCATCAAGAAGGCAAAACATCAGTATGCTAAGAAAATCAACAACAACAACTTCAGCGTCAGTAAAGACACTCGGACCCTGTGACAAGCCATTCAGACTATCACTGACTACAAGGCCCCGCCACAGGCCAGTGACGATGACACATCCCTAGCAGAGGCACTCAACCACTTCTACTCATGATTTGAGATACAGAACGACACACCTGCACAGAAAATACCCACATCTCCAAATGACCAGGTACTCTGTCTCTCCCCAGCCGATGTAAGGAAGACCCTATCAAGGATTAACCCAAGAAAGGCTGCGGGCCCTGACAACATACCTGGACGTGTACTGAGAGACTGTGCTGCACAGCTCATGGATGTCCTAACAGACATCTTCAACACCTCGCTGAGCCAGGCAGTCGTCCCCACGTGTCTCAAATCCACCTCCATAATCCCAGTACCAAAGAAGTCACATGTGTCCTGTCTGAATGACTATCGTCCCATAGCACTGACCCCAATCATGATGAAGTGCTTTGAGAGGTTAGTCATGCACAACATCAAAACCAGCCTCTCCAACACACTCGATCCGCTCCAGTTTGCATACCGTCCGAACCGCTCTACGGACGATGCAATTTCCTCCACCCTCCACCTAGCTCTTACCCACCTAGAAAACAAAGACTCTTATGTTAGAATGCTGTTCATTGACTTCAGCTCAGCATTCAACACAATAACCCCACAACAGCTCATAAATAAACTAAACCTGCTGGGCCTCAACAACTCCCTCAGTAATTGGATTCTGGACTTTCTAACCGGAAGACCTCAGTCAATCCGTGTCGGCCACAACACCTCGAGCACTACCACACTGAGCACAGGTGCCCCACAAGGCTGTGTGCTCAGCCCGATGCTCTTCACGCTGCTGACCCACGACTGCACTGCCAAGTCCAGCTCCAACCACATCATCAAGTTAGCTGATGACACAACAGTGGTAGGTCTCATCAGCAACAACGATGAAACGCACTACAGAGATGAAGTGGCACAGCTGGCGAAATGGTGTGGCACTAACAACCTGTCCCTCAATGTGAGTAAAACAAAGGAGGTTGTGATGGACTTCAGAAGAAACTCCGGTGATCACCCCCCACTGACCATCGACAGCTCGCCTGTGGAGAGAGTCAGCAGCACTAAATTCCTAGGGGTGCACATCACAGAGGATCTCACCTGGACCACCAACAACATGTCATTCTCCAAGAAGGCACAACAGCGCCTACACTTCCTCCGCCGCCTGAAAAGAGCAAGTCTCCCTCCACCCATCCTCACCACTTTCTACAGGGGCACCATTGAGAGTGTGCTGACCAGCTGCATCACTGTCTGGTACGGGAACTGTTCTGCAGCAGACTGCAAGACCCTCCAGCGGACAGTGAACACAGCTGAAAAGATCATCGGTGCCCCTCTCCCTTCCATCCTGGACATTTTCCTTACACGATGCTCCAGCAAAGCCAACAGTATTGTGAAGGACTCCACACACCCCTCCCACAGTCTCTTCCAGCTTCTACCATCAGGAAGACGGTACCGGAGCATTAGAGCCTGCTCTGCCAGTCTGCTCAACAGCTTTTTCCCCCAGGCTGTGAGAGCCCTGAACTCAAATCACCCCGCCCCTCTCTGAACCCCCATACAAACCCCCTACCTCCTGAAACATGGACCATCTGAAACTTATGGAACTTTTTTTTTGTGCAATCGAAGTGTGCTACACGCAGGTGAGTGGGCCTGTACAAACCACCTGTAGTAGCACACTCTCCTCCTCTATGCGCACTAGTCACTTTTCACACACACTGCTGTGTGTATACAAATCCCACAAAAAGACTCAGTAATATATGTATGTTTACATGCTCATGCACTACAAATCTTCCTGCACTGTTCCCCAGCCAGCTGCTGACTCACAATGTTTCTCTTTGCACATGTACAGTATTTATCTGAAGCACTCGTATAGTTTTTATTTTTTAGTTTTATGTATAGGTAAAAAAAAAAATTATATATAGTATATTTATAGTCAAAATCTATCAGTAGGATAGCTGTGTATAGGTTTATATTGTTTTACTTCATTGCTGTATGCCTGTATTTATGTAGCACCGTGGTCCTGTGAGGCACGACATTTCGTTCCACTGTATGCCCCCGCATGTAGCGGAATGACAATAAAGCTCAACTTGACTTGACTTGATAACAGGTACATAATGACAAACCTAACAACTCTGTTTTTTGTTTTTTTACTTTTTTTTATACATTAAAGCAAATTACAAACAATGAACCAAAAATTCCTTGACATCAGCAGCGGCTCAAAGAAAAAGAGAAATAATAATACAAATGAGTAAGAAGAATAGAAAGAAGACACCAGAGGTGGGACCAAGTCATTGTTTTGCAAGTCACAAGTAAGTCTCGAGTCTTTGCATTCAAGTCTCGAATCAAGTCCCGAGTCAAGACAGACAAGTCCCAAGTCAAGTCTCAAGTCATGATAGGCAAGTCCAAGTCGAGTCGCAAGTCCTCAACTTTTAGCTTCAAGTCTTAAACAAGTCATTAGTGCTCTTTGCCCAAATTAGTGTCTCAGTATTAATTCCCATATCAAATTTACAGTAATTTATATCAGGAAGGCAGGTAGAATATGTTTTTACAGTTTAATTTCATGTGAGATGGGTGCTTTTAGTAAAACTACTCAAGTTCAATTTAGGGATTGTGCCAAAATAGGACAAGCAGTGAAGAAAAAAATAAAAATAAAATATTAGTAACAGAATATCAAAGACAACATAATTTCATAGAAATTATGAAATACTTTTTTTAGAACTACTTTGCATGTGTGCATAAGAAGAATATATGCTAGGTGTTTGTTATTTCTAAGCCAATGAGCTATATTTGGAACCTCAATGAAACAGATTTAAAAACATGTGAGCAGAAACTCAGAAAGAACCGCTTTGAAAGAACTAGAAGAAATAACTGCTACCATACTTTACATGTGAGACCTGCAATATGGATGCAGACAAACTCATGAAGACAGTCATTCAAAAATGCTGTGCTACCATTCTTTATAACTAATAGTAACAAAGACAAAATGTTGTACGTTAAATGTTAAGTATATAATATGCATATTGAACGCTAAATTCAGGGGCTATATGTGCTATAGGCTACAGACTGATTTACAACACGTGAATTCAATTAATTATCCTGAAAGAAATAAAAGTGAAATGAGTGCCTGGTGAAGAGGGAGAAACATTTAGTATATTTTATAGTTATATATAGACTACAATTCACAAATCATTTTGTGAAAGAACACTTCTTCAAATTATATTTTAAAATGATCATTAGGCCAATTGCTCCTTTATTTTTTTTCTTCAAATTATAGCTAATTTTTTTTGCAATAATTAATTTTAAATCTAGCTTAAATCAAGGTTTATCTAATAATTATTTTGCACCAAACTTTAAAACTTTAAAAATAAGTAGGTTTACATTCTAACCCATCATTTTGATCCTGGATTTAAGTAATATTTGCACCATAACTTTAAACTCATATTTAAATCTTGATTATGGATTAACTTTAAACTTAACTGAGGTTTAAATAAAATAAAATGCACATGCAATTAAAATATGCAACTGATTGTACAAAAACAGTGGAGATCTGACAAAAAAACAAACAAACAAACAAAAAGGTCTAGGAGAGGTGTTTACCAATAAAAATGAAAATTAAAGCACATCGAGTTGGTAGAGCTGCGAGGGGTCGTGGCGGGATGTGGATCCATCACTCGTGGTGCAACTCGGTGTCGGACAAACAAAAGAAGTGAGGAATATGTTTAGCATTTCACAGCAGCGGTCACGATGATGATGAGGCGAGCAGTGATCGCGGCAGCGCCTCTCCTTTCTCCTGACCGCTCCGTGTGACTGCTGGGCGCCGATCAAACGCGCAGGGCAGTGCTTTTCACTAGCGGAGATTTTCTACTTTTATTTTCGTATCTCGGTTCATTTGTTGTAAGTTATGCTATTACTCCATTAATTTAAACTAGCATATACTGTATATCAAGCGCTCCCTGAACGCAGTCTCTGGCTTACTGCCAGTCAAGCGGAAGCACGCTGCACCCGTCTCGAGTGATAACGACGGTGATCTGATCAAGTCTTTCCGAGTCACAGGGCTCAAGTCCAAGTCAAGTCTCGAGTCATTGCTGTCAAAGTCTAAGTCGAGTCTCAAGTCTTCTTTAATTATGTCAAGTCGAGTCGCAAGTCATCAAATTTGGGACTCGAGTCCGAGTCAAGTCCTGGTGCACTATGGCTGCCGTCACATCATCCAGGCAGATGCTGCACACTATAGTATCGAAAGAAATCACTTGATGATAACAATATTTTCTTTAAGATCAGAGAATGAGTGCAATGTACTTCCATTAAATAACTGATCAATTATTATAAGATCCTTGTCGGACCATCTTTTGAAAGTTGCATCCCACTTAGAGGGTAAAAACTCAGGGTTATATGCTATGGACATATCTATTGATAAGGCTGCCACTCCTCTCAGTTTTTTCTTTTAGTTTTATTCTGGGTCGTCTGTTCTGCCAAATGAACTTTGATATGAGTTTATCTAGCACATTAAATGTAGATGCCAGAATCCATACGGGGAGGGACTGAAATAAAAAGAGCAGTCTAGGTAGAATTTTCATTCTCACTGTCTCAATCCTACCAAACAGTGAAAGTGGTAACACCTCCCACCTTTGTAAATCCCTTTTAATTGTGTGGATTAACTTCCTGATACAACTGTTAAACTTTAGATGTAATGGCAACTCCTAAATATTTGAATCCCTGTTTAGACCATCTAAATGATGCTCTATCATTTAGTTCTACCAGCCAGACTCCAGTAATCACAAGTGCTTCTGATTTAGTTGAATTGATTTTATATCCAGAGATGGATTCATATACTTCTAGACAATCCAGAACAGCTGGTATTGAAGAATTTAGATTTTCAATAATTAATAATATACTGTGTTATCTGCATATAGAGCAATATTTTGACAATTACCACTCTCATCAGCTATTCCTTGTATATGATGATTGCATCTTATGCTCTCAGCCAATGTTTCAATGCTTAGACCGAACAAAACAGGAGACATAGCATCTTGTTGTCTCGTTCCCCTCCCCAGATCAAAGAACTCTGAACAGTGACCTTTCACCCTAACTCTCGATTTAGGATTATGACAGAATATTTGTATCCATCTTATAAATGTGCCAGCGTTTGTTTTAAATATGTCAAATCCAATCTATCAAATGCCTTTTCCGCATCTAAACTAAGTAATATTGAGGGAACCTTTCTCTTTCCTGCAATCGTCTGTATGATTAGAGCTGTCCTAACAATCCTGTCTGGTCTGGCTTCACTAATTTTCTACTGTGTCTGAATCCTCTCTGTTAAAATTGAAGTTAACCCTTACGTAGTTGGAAAGTGAGCAGCCGGTTTGCCCTATTACCATATTCATAATATTTTCTGCTTGTATATCTTAGAGCACTTTCTGCCTTGTAGGTCAAGTCATCTAATTTCTGTCTATTTTGCTTCAATAGATCTAGAAAAAATTTATTTTCAGTGTTTATATGTTCATATACTAACCTTTTTATTTCTTTTTCAATTTCCAATTGTTTAAATTCCCTTTGCTTTTTTAGTCTGGATGTAAGTGCAATCATCTTTCCCCTTATTAATGCTTTGGCAGCGTACCATAACACAGAAGGAGAGACAGACCCATTGTCATTTATTTTGATGTAATCTTCCCATTCCCGCTGTATTTCCTTTTTGTGTGTTATGTTATTCAATATTGAGATATTTAGTCTCCAGTATTTCAACTGTTTATGTTGCCCCAGATTTAGTTAAAACAACAGGGCCATGATCTAACAAAGTAGTGGGCTCTATATTGCACTCTACTACTCTATGCAGTTCGGTTTTTGAAATGCAGAAAAAAATCCAGTCTAGAATAGCTTCTGTGTGTTTGTGACATAAATGTAAATTTTTTTTCTTTTGGATGGAGGTATCTCCAAATATCAATCAACTCCAGTGCATTCATCATCCCCCAAGCACTTATCAGAAGGAGCAGAAGAACAGCAGAAGAGAACAGCAGTTTGTAAGTGTTTTGTCTTGTTTTCTCATTAGATTTCAGCGCAGTTGTTGTTGCTAGGAAACTCTGTTTTTGCATATACTGTGTTTTACCGTGGTAAGTGAAGTCTCGTTTGTTGTCGTGGGTATCGCGGGAATTTCCCAGTTTCGCTTGGCTAAGTAGTAAGGCGTGGTCAGCTGACTTCTATAAGGAATAATTAAGGCTAGTATATTACTGGATTCAATACCGCGGCAGCGGTCGCGGCAGCCCTCATGTGAAGCCCTCCTCGTGTGAAGACCGACGAGTGTGAAGACGATCGACTCTACCTTGCGCGACTCCACCGAGCAAGAACACCAACAAGACACTTGAGTATTGCTCTTTCCCCTTTCCTTACTTTTTGCACTACTTGTTCGCATTTACTTATTTTAGTCAATTGTACACACTATGTGCTTTCAAATCTCCACCATTACTACTAACACTCGGAAGGCACGCACTGTACATTGGAGGCAGGCCAATCCTACTAACCTACGGCCTGTCCCTCGGTCTTCTAATACTTTACTCTCTATTCCAATTGGTCTCTGGAACTGCCAGTCTGCTGTAAACAAAGCAGACTTTATTCCTTCTATTGCTGCTCATTCCGGTCTCAACCTCATGGCCCTAACTGAGACTTGGATCAAACCTCAGGACACTGCCACTCCTGCAGCACTCTCCACTAACTTCACTTTCTCCCACACCCCTCGCACACTTGGGAGGGGTGGAGGCACGGGCCTCCTTATTTCAAATGAATGGAAATTTGATCTTCTACCATCTCTTACAGGCAACAGCTCATTTGAATCTCATGCAGTTACTATCACACACCCTGCTAAAATCCACGTTGTAGTTGTGTATCGTCCCCCAGGTCAACTGGGAAACTTCTTGGACGAGCTGGATGTATTACTGCCAAACTTTCCTGAGGATGGCACTCCTCTGGTACTCCTTGGCGACTTCAACATCCACCTAGAAAAACCCTAGGCTGCTGACTTCAACACCCTTCTCACTTCATTTGATCTCAAGCGAGTGACTACTCACAAATCAGGTAACCATCTGGACCTCATCTACACACACTACTGCTCCACTGACAACACGTTAGTTACTACACTGCACACCTCAGACCACTTCCTCATCACTTCTAACCTCACACTAACTCCGGTCATAACACACACTCCCCCACAGGTCACCTTTCGCCGTAACCTACGCTCGCTTTCTCCCTCTTGCCTTTCCTCATTGGTTACATCTGCACTTCCTTCACCCTCTCAGCTTTCAGCACTGGACACTACTGACACTCTTTGCTCCACTCTAACATCTTGCTTAGACAACTTTTGCCCGCTTTCATCCAGACCAGCACGCTGTACCCCCTCTGCCCCCTGGCTGTCTGATGTTCTCCGTGAACATCGCACTAAACTAACGGCTGCAGAGAGGAAATGGCACAAATCAAAAAACTCTACTGACCTTAGTGCGTATAAGTCAATCCTCTCTTCCTTCTCTGCAAACGTATCCACAGCTAAAACGAATTACTACCACAACAAAATCAACAATTGTTCTGACTCTCGCACACTTTTCAAAACTTTCTCTTCTCTGTCCTCCTCCCCCTCCTCCTTCATCAACTCTTACAGCTGATGACTTTGCAATTTTCTTCACAAATAAAACAAAAACCATCAGTGACCAATTCCTCACACCACAAACTGATAACTTCATACCGACTAATACACACTCCCTCAACTCCTTCTCTCCTCTCTCGGAGACGGAAGTTTCAAAACTCATCCTTTCTAATCATCCCACTACTTGTCCGCTAGATCCTATCCCCACTCACCTCCTTCAGGCCATTTCTTCTTCGGTCATACCTACGCTTACTCACATTATCAACACCTCTCTTCACACTGGTACATTTCCAACAGCTTTTAAGCAGGCTCAGGTAACCCCACTGCTTAAAAAACCCTCTCTAAATCCAGCACTTTTAGAACACTACAAGACCGGTATCCCTTCTTCCATTCATTGCAAAGACACTTGAGCGAGTTGTGTTCAACCAACTCTCTGTGTTTCTTGCACAGAACAATCTTCTGGACAGCAACCAATCGGGCTTCAGAAGCGGCCACTCTACTGAGACTGCCCTACTCTCGGTTACAGAGGCCCTGAGACTTGCAAGAGCGGCTTCCAAATCCTCTGTACTCATCTTATTGGACCTGTCTGCGGCTTTTGACACAGTTAACCATCAGATCCTCCTGTCCACTCTCAGAAACATGGGCATCTCGGGAACCGCGCTCCTGTGGTTTGAGTCTTACCTCTCAGGTAGGTCCTTCAGGGTGTCTTGGAGGGGTGAGGTTTCAAAGTCACAACTTCTTGCTACTGGAGTTCCTCAAGGCTCAGTGCTAGGACCACTTCTCTTCTCCATCTACATGTCGTCATTAGGATCGGTCATTCAGAAGCATGGCTTTTCTTATCACTGCTATGCTGATGACACTCAACTCTACTTCTCATTCCAACCAGATGATCCGACGGTAGCTGTTCGCATTGCAGCCTGTTTGAGCGACATTTCTAACTGGATGAAAGACCATCACCTTCAGCTCAACCTTGCCAAGACGGAACTGCTTGTGTTCTCAGCCAATCCATCACTTCACAACAACTTCTCTATACAGCTAGCTTTGTCAACCATAACTCCCTCCATGACGGCCAGGAACCTTGGAGTTGTGATCGATGATCAGTTAAGCTTCACAGACCATATTGCTACAACGGCCCGGTCCTGCAGATTTGCCTTATATAACATTAGGAAGATTAGACCCTTCCTGTCGGAGCATGCCGCACAGCTCCTTGTCCAAGCTCTTATTCTCTCCAGACTGGACTACTGCAATGTTCTCTTGGCGGGCCTTCCCGCATCTACTATCAAGCCTCTACAATTGATCCAGAATGCAGCAGCCAGAGTGGTCTTTAATGAACCAAAGAAAGCTCATGTTACCCCTCTCTTCATCAGGTTACACTGGCTACCAATAGCCGCTCGCATCAAATTCAAGGCACTGATGTTTGCCTACAAGACAACAACTAGCACTGCACCAATATATCTAAACTCACTAGTTCAAACTTATGCACCCTCCAGAAGCTTGCGTTCTGCAAGTGAACGACGCCTTGTGGTGCCATCACAAAGAGGTACCAAATCTCTCTCGCGGACCTTTTCCTGGACTGTGCCCAGCTGGTGGAATGACCTCCCGATCTTAATTCGAACAGCTGAGTCTTTAGCCATTTTCAAAAATCATCTAAAGACGCATCTAAAGTCGTGGCCTAATGGTTAGAGAGTCGGGCTCGAAATCCAAAGGTGGCGAGTTCGAGTCTCGGGCCGGCAGGGATTGTATGTGGGGGGAGTGACTGTCCAGCGTTCTCTCCACCTCAATACCTCGACTGAGGTGCCCTTGAGCAAGGCACCGAACCCCCAACTGCTCCCCGCGCGCCGCAGCATAAATGACTGCCCACTGCTCCGGGTGTGTGTTCACAGTGTGTGTGTGTTCACTGCTGTGTGTGTGCACGTTGGATGGGTTAAATGCAGAGCACAAATTCCGAGTATGGGTCACCATACTTGGCCGTATGTCACTTCACTTCATCTTTTTCGCCAGCACCTGACCAACTAATACTAACACTTTCCTATTCCATTTATTTATTTAAAAAAAAAGCAAAAAAAAACACCCTAGCTATATTTACTGTGATGGGCTAAGTGAAACTTGTCATGGTACTTGTATACTGCTGCACTCTCGATGGTCTAACTGCTTCTATTGTTCTCATATTGTACGTCGCTTTGGATAAAAGCGTCTGCCAAATGTTTAAATGTAAAATGTAAATGTAAAGCTGTATTTGTTTTACGGGATTGGGATCCCTTTTCTATTGGCAACCTCTCCATGTATGGGTTTAGGGCACAATTGAAGTGTTGAGACGCAGATTTTCCTGATAGGGCCGAAATGAGCTTGAATTACTCTGCCATTTTTGATCGTACAGATAAGAGCAATACACCATTCGAATCTGTAAGGGGTCTACTTTTATTTGTATACACTCATAATAACAACTAAACTTTGTGCTTTTGAAGAATAAAGAAAACAAACAGGGTATGCTCTCTGTCTTCTCGGTCTCCGCGAACTGATTTTAGAAACACGTCACTAAAATGAACTGTAACTCCGCAAAAACTCGGCACAGAGACATGAGAAATATATCAATAGAAAGCTTGAAGTGTCTACTTTGAAATGCAAGTCTTATTGAAAACAAACATTCTGTGATGAAGTAATCCGTATGAAACCAACACGATGTTCAATCTTTCCCGTCTGACTCATTATCTCTAATGTGTTCCCGCCCTCGCGCAGCTCGCAAAGTTCATATGTAAATAGCCGCGTGGGCCGTGCACATGTGCAAATGCCCAAAACAAACAAAGAGTGAGGAGCATTCATCGCGGCTACTGTTCGTTTCTGGAAGACGCGCCGAGTAAAAGCAGGATTTCCCTCGAAAGAAGAACACGATTTCATCCAGCAGAGGAGATGAGTAAGTAATGTTTCTTTTTTGCGTTAGTTAACATTTTATTGTGACATAAACTTGAACAGAATTACTAACAGTTAGTTGCGTTTTTCCCAAACGACAACATGATGAATTTTACGTGCCTAAGAATGTTTAGACCATGTTTATTATTAATACTCTGTTCACAAATAGATTTTAATAGGGTGCTAAACAATAATAATTAGTTTGTACTATAAAAAATGATATTTTATATCTGAGAAAGTACATCATTTTATTGTACAAAGCATGCTCGAGTCTGTGGCTTCAAAATCATGTCATAGGCTACTATAAAGTCATACATACTAGACTATATGACTACAAAATCATAGTTGGGTCTTTCCCAAACTATAATTCCTGACTACAATGTTTGAAATAGTGTAAAACATTTTTAATATGAAGGGCAATTCACTGTATTTAAATTTCTTACGGCTCGATGATGTTTTCATGCTCTATATAAAACAATAAAAGTAATATGAGTGTGCACTGTAACATGATGAATGCTACAAGTCTAAGTATGTTTAGTACATGTTTATTATTAATAGCCTACTCTGTTCAGAAATAGATTTTAATAACGTGCTAAACAATAATAATTAGTTTCTCAGATATAAGATTTCTTTCTCTTTTTTATGATAGTACAAAGCATGTGTGAGTCTATGGCTACAAAACATATACATACATATATATGTATACATATACATACATATATATATATATATATATATACACACACACACACACACACATACACATATATATATATATATATATATATATATATATATATATATATATATATATATATATATATATATATATATATATACACACATGCATACATACAGATTTTCCTGATATTAACATGCTCACTAATGTTTTTTTTGTTTGTATTTTATTGAATCAGATACCAGCACCAGATGAATCCTGATGTCTCTTCAAACTGTTCTCCTCTGAGAGCGCTGAACCAACATCAGATGTTCAACTACGCTGATATTCTATGTTAAAACAAGCTCCTTTTCTACTGATTACGTTTTTTTCTTCTTGAATCCATGGAAAGAAGTAGAAACACTTAAATAAAACACGTAAATATCGGGTATGATTTACTTGTTTCACTTGTTGAACAGAATCTGTTGCAGGAATGACTCAAAGTCTGTTCACATCTCTGTGGTTAGATCAGTGTGCACAATAATGTGTCTTTGACCTTCATTATGTATGTTTTGATTATACTGTGTTGTAAATAAAATACAAATAATTTCAAAAACCCTTTTTTTCAGTCTCCTCACCTTCTCTCTTACCTGCCTCACAGTCACAGTCACACTGATGGGCCATTAGAGGCCATTAGGGGAGGACCCTTTGTCTCTCAGGTGAGACTCACTTAATATTCATGGCCATTGCCACTCCCTCGCATATAGACCCTCGATCACAAAACATGTCTTGAAAATTTTAAATCAATATATTTTTTTCTGTGAATGAGTAAGCAGAATGATTTTCACATAATTTTGAAGTAAATATTCTAGCCTACAAGACTGATTACTCAAAAGTCTTGTTCAGGACTATTTAGTGTGGGTTTTAAGGCCTTGTTTCAGCTACATTTTTTTCCCCAAAACTTACTAACCACGCATAATATTTTTTTTCTAAAAAATGCAAACATGTGCATCCATCTTGGTCACATATTATTGTAGCACAGTTTGTGCTGAATACAAAAAAAATTACATTTTGGTCAATAGTATGTTTTAAGTAGCTGAAATAAGCACAAATATCAGGGCATGTCAAAACATCTCAAGGGCCCCAAAATGACCTCAGACCCCAGAGGGTTAATACCCCCTACTGTCCCCACAACCATGACATATCTGCCATTTTTATCTTTGATCATTTTATCATCTGTAAAACAGACAGCCTTACTAATCAGAATGGCAACCCCCCCCTTTTCTCCCTCCACCATATGATGCGCTAAAAACCTGATACACACATTCTCTTTTCAACTTAAGATGTTCTTTGTCTGAAAGTCTCCTGTAACATAGCGACACAAAACTTTAATGTCTTAAGCTGATTCAGTATTTTTTTTCCTTTTCACAGGACTACCTATTCCCTTCACATTATAATTAACACACTTTCCATGGTCATTAATTAAATTAAATGCCTTCTTATTGCCCCTTTGGGCTCACAGAACCAAAAACCATAAGTGAGTCTAAGTACAGGTGCTGGTCATATAATTAGAATATCATCAAAAAGTTGATTTATTTCACTAATTCCATTCAAAAAGCGAAACTTGTATATTATATTCATTCATTACACAGACTGATATATTTCAAATGTTTATTTCTTTTCATTTTGATGATTATAACTGACAACTAAGGAAAACCCCAAATTCAGTATCTCAGAAAATTAGAATATTGTGAAAAGGTTCAATATTGAAGACACCTGGTGCCACACTCTAATCAGCTAATTAACTCAAAACACCTGCAAAGGCCTTTAAATGGTCTCTCAGTCTAGTTCTGTAGGCTACACAATCATGGGGAAGACTGCTGACTTGACAGTTGTCCAAAAGACGACCATTGACACATTGCACAAGGAGGGCAAGACACAAAAGGTCATTGCAAAAGAGGCTGGCTGTTCACAGAGCTCTGTGTCCAAACACATTAATAGAGAGACGAAGGGAAGGAAAAGATGTGGTAGAAAAAAGTGTACAAGCAATAGGGATAACCGCACCCTGGAGAGGATTGTGAAACAAAACCCATTCAAAAATGTGGGGGAGATTCACAAAGAGTGGACTGCAGCTGGAGTCAGTGTTTCAAGAACCACTACGCACAGACGTATGCAAGACATGGGTTTCAGCTGTCGCATTCCATGTGTCAAGCCACTCTTGAACAACAGGCAGCGTCAGAAGCGTCTCGCCTGGGCTAAAGACAAAAAGAACTGGACTGCTGCTGAGTGGTCCAAAGTTATGTTCTCTGATGAAAGTAAATTTTGCATTTCTTTTGGAAATCAGGGTCCCAGAGTCTGGAGGTAGAGAGGAGAGGCACACAATCCATGTTGCTTGAGGTCCAGTTTAAAGTTTCCACAGTCAGTGATGGTTTGGGGTGCCATGTCATCTGCTGGTGTTGGTCCACTGTGTTTTCTGAGATCCAAGGTCAACGCAGCCGTATACCAGGACGTTTTAGAGCACTTCATCCTTGCTGCTGCTGACCAACTTTATGGAGATGCAGATTTCATTTTCCAACAGGACTTAGCACCTGCACACAGTGCCAAAGCAACCAGTATCTGGTTTAAGGACCATGGTATCCCTGTTCTTAATTGGCCAGCAAACTCGCCTGACCTTAACCCCATAGAAAATCTATGGTGTATTGTGAAGAGGAAGATGCGATATGCCAGACCCAACAATGCAGAAGAGCTGAAGGCCACTATCAGAGCAACCTGGGCTCTCATAACACCTGAGCAGTGCCACAAACTGATCGACTCCATGCCACACCGCATTGCTGCAGTAATTCAGGCAAAAGGAGCCCCAACTAAGTATTGAGTTTTGTACATGCTCATACTTTTCATGTTCATACTTTTCAGTTGGCCAAGATTTCTAAAAATCCTTTCTTTGTATTGGTCTTAAGTAATATTCAAATTTTCTGAGATACTGAATTTGGGATTTTCCTTAGTTGTCAGTTATAATCATCAAAATTAAAAGAAATAAATATTTTAAATATATCAGTCTGTGTGTAATTAATGAATATAATACACAAGTTTCACTTTTTGAATGGAATTAGTGAAATAAATGAACTTTTTGATGATATTCTAATTATATGACACAGCACACAAAGCCACAGGGCTTTTGATAGCTCCATGTTATAAGTAGGGGTGTAACTATACACCAATGCCACGGTTCGGTTCATATCACGGTTTTGGAGCCACGGTTCGGTTCGGTTCGGTTCTGTTTGCTGTGGGGGCAGGGTTCATGGCAGGGCACCAGCAATAATAACACTAGATTCACTTTAACGTAATAAAAACAACAACAACAATAATTTAACTTATTAACTTTATCTTTATTAACTTAACTTTATACATTGGCTTCACGTTTTCTTTAGAGCAGTTAGCACACCTGAGTTAACTAAAATTAAATAAATGCCTCCGCTGACTAGTCAGAAATAAACTGCACACCTGAGTCAACTATAATTAAATAAATGCCTCCACTAGTCAGAAATAAACTGGTCTAATAAAATAAAATGTATAATACATCTAAAATGTTAAATTAAAGTTTTTCTTCAAAAATACCATCATGTCCACATTCTCAGGTGAGAGGCTTGCTCTCTGTGCTGTAACAATGTCCCCTGCTGTAGAGAACACCCGCTCACTGGGGACTGATGTTGCAGGGACTCCAAGGAAGCATTTAGCCAACCTGGCTAAATGGGGAAACTGGCTCTCTTTGTCCTTCCACCATGCAAGTGGATTTGACTCCACTTGAAGAGTCGGCACTTCCTTGTAACGCTGCACCTCCTCTTTCACCATTTGAGACAGAGACTTGGATGCAGGTGTGCTCGTCTCCACTGGAAATAACTTTCCAAACAGTTCCGCGATTGGTGCTCTTTTGGCTGGAGGATCACAATCACTGCTGGATGCCACTTCTGACTGCTCCTCTGAGGCTTGGGCCTAACAAGGACAAAGCCACAAAATAGTTTTAAGTTACTATTGCTAATTGCAAGTCATATCTGACAAATAAAACTACCAAAAACATAGTGATGCTCATCATTTCTGATGATCTAAGTTTCTGTTTAGATTTTAGAGTTTCAAAAATTATATATGTAAAGTGCTTTTCACAGGACATATTCACTACTAGTAAGATATGTTGCAGGTCTGTGGTATTTACAAAACAATGACATTTATAAAATGTATTTTTTAAAATGTATTAATTAATTTAACTTAATCAAATTATTAAATTAACTCATTTTGGAAATAAAACAATTAAACAAAAATACCTGTGAGGGATGGCATTCCAGAATATTCTCTATCAGGCTGTTGAAGACGATGCTGCGTGTGGTCTCTTCAAGAAACGGCAGAGATTTAAAACGTGGGTCAAGTGCAGTACTCATATGAAGAAACTGCACAAGTGTTGAGTCAGAGTCTGGGTATCTGTTGGTGAAGTCGGACACAATGGCAGATTTGACATCTTTCACAACTGCTGTATCTGTGCAACTCACGTTCATAGATTCCAGGATGGTGTGTTTCAGTGGCATTATCATTGAAACGGTTGGCAGCTGTTCAGTGCTCAACAGAGCTGTTACCGTTTTCAGTGGTTTGAGAACCTGAACAATGTTCTCAGCTACTTTTACATCTTCATCAGACAGAGTAAAAATGTCCTTAAATGTTCCTCTTAATATTCTTGTCTGTAAGTGCTGAGAAAACAGCAGCCTGCTGTTCAAGGTAGCGCTCAAGCATGTCATAGCTTGAGTTCCACCTGGTGGGGACATCCTGGATCAGCTTGTGTGTAGGCAGTTGGAGCATCTCTTGTTTGTCCTTGAGCACTGCTGCAGCAGTAGTGCTTCGATGGAAAAAAGTGACAACTTTTCTCACTCTGCCTAAAAGCCGTGACATCTGGTTAACGCCCATCCCCCGTTGTGAAGCCAGGTTAACAGTGTGCAAAACATCGAATGTTTGGTGAAAATCCGGCTGCTTTAACTGCATTCACAATATTTTTGCCGTTGTCTGTTGTGACGGGAACAGTCGCGTTTTCTCTGTCAATTTTCCACTCAGCTACAGCTCCCTGTAGTATTTCCGACAGATGATCACTTGTATGGCTTTCATAGACCGCGCGTGTCTGGAGAACGGGATTTGCAATTACCCAGTTGTCGGTAATATAGTGCGCCGTGATCGTGATGAAGGACTGAGTTGCACGGGAGGTCCACCCATCTGTAGTTAAAGGGGTCATATAATGCCATTTTTGTACAAGCTAATATGATTCTTTAGGGTCTAAATTGAAAGTTTGTAATATACTTTAATTAAAAATTCTCATTAGTATTGTAAGAAAACACTCATTTTACCTGCTCAAAAACAGCTCTGTTTTCAGCACACCGTTTTAGTGGGTGTGTTTTTAAATGCTAGTGAGCTTTGCTCGCCCCGCCCCTCTGTTCTGTGGGGCGTTTTTGACACAACACACGTGGAGTGTTGCCTTGACAACAGTTGAGGGTATATTTTGAAGAATGGCAGTAAATATGTGATCAGATAACATAACTTATTCTGGCATAATATTGAAAAACATCAATTAGAGTATTTATAGTCTTGGATCATATGCATTTGCAGGATGTAAACAGTATTTTGCAGGTATTGTGTTACCATTAATTTTCATGCAGTTATAACTGTTTTTTATTCATTTAAATTTTTAACATTACTTCTTAACAGACACCGTTATAAACCATCTACAAAAGTAAGCTTAGTGTAGTGTTATCATGTTAACTTTAATACCTGCGTACACAGTTTGTAATAACACAATAACCATAACGTTTTGTTCATTATAAACGTGGGATTATTAATTATATTGAGAACGTCATAAATAGAAAACATGCATGTACCCTGAATGTAAACATTAGCCACATACATCGTGAAGCTTGCTAGCGATTTGCAAAGATTAATATAAAGATTAATATAAAGGTTAATTAAACGTTACACTCACTTCTTCTGGAGGTTCAGCAGGAACACGAATAGTTGGTACCGATTCTTTTTTCAGGAGCAGCTTCTTAGCAAAACCAGCTTTATACTGACCTTCATTTATAAAGCAGTCTGGTGAAAAATGATTCGCGCAAACATGAAAACATTGACGTTGCTCGTGGGGAATATTCCCTTCAAAAGCAAAACTCAGCCACTGTGTCTCCAGCGGTTCGGACTTAGGAACATCAAAATGACTGCTGTGTTCATTATTGCACCCGAGAACAGAACACCCCAATCGCTTAGACGCCATTCTGCTCATAGACAGCTTATATCAACAATGACGCGCGGACTATGATTGACAGCTCGCTCACGAGCAAGGGCGGGTCTGTGTTGAAACACTGCTGTCAATCAACCATCGTGGGAGGGGCGTCCGACCGTGTGACGTCACACGGTTGAACGGCTTGATTTGAGACAGGGTAAAACAAATAAGGAGATTAAAAAAAAAAACACTGGATGTATTTTTATCATTTTATGATGGTTGTGTACAGGCACTGCTAACACACATTTCAGTACAATCAACTTGTAAAAGTGCATGTACCATTATATGACCCCTTTAAAGCAATGAATTTTGCATTGCTCAGGTCCTCCACCAGTTTGGCTCTCACTTTGTTGTAAAGTTCAGGCAAAACATTCTGACTAAAATGCGGTCGGCTCGGTAGTTGATATCTGGGCTCTAACACACGTAGCAAATGCGTGAATCCGTCGTTCTCAACAACTGAAAATGGGCGCATATCCAGCGCCATGAAAACACCAATCGCCTTGGTAATTGCTTGAGCACGGTCTGAGTTGGCCTGTAGCTTAATTCTAAAGGCAGTAGGAAGAGTTTCCTGTTTTTGAGGTCTCTTACGTGTGCTGCTGATATCAATGTCGGGATGATGTCTCCGGAGATGCGCTTGCATGTTAGAAGTGTTTCCCGTCGTATGAGCAACTTTTGTGAAACACTTACGGCAGACGACGCGCGTTTTGTCTATGACACAATTTCCATTGTTGTAGTCCACTGGAAAACCAAAATTTGCCCACACAGGAGACGTAAATGTGACCGGTGGGTCTTCAATCTCAATATGCCGCGGAGTTGCCATCCTGAAGTGCGTAGCGTATGTAAACTCCCGTGCGTGATCGATCACCCAAATAACGTGGTGACATGCACTTTATTTAGTAAATAATATTTATTAAAACTACAGCTCTTATTAGTTGTTAAAAGTGTACTCAATTACTATTTAATCAAATGTCAAGGAAGAAAAAAATAGTTTTGTGACAAAATGAAGTGAAAGTTGGGTCGGGGCAGCAGGGGGCGGGGCGCGTTCGGTTCGACATGCGAGTATCGCGGTTCGAACCGTGGCTGTGGTATTGCGGTTTTTCGGTTCAGTTTGAATATCGTTACACCCCTAGTTATAAGTATACACTTATAACATTACCGCTGTCAAGGAAGAAAGAACAATGAACTTGAATGTCAAATTGAACTTCATCACATCCAACTGTTTGCACTTTACACAAAGAATATTCGACCAAACATAAATACAAAAAGGCAACCAGTTCCCGGTTGAAAGTGGGCAGAGTTGTGACTCGGTCTCTCTGGGGAAAAAACACATTGTGTGTATGCGACCTTGCCATTCAAATAGCTCCCTTGAGAAGGTCGTGGCCCAACAGGTGAGTGTAGTCCACTCATTAAATGTTATTATGTCCATCATTATTGAAAAAAAACAACAAAATTTACCAGTCCTAATGCAGTCACAGTATAAATGTCAGTCACAATACAGCCTCTATTATAGCCCTCCCGGTACCAAATATAAGTCCTTACCTCGCTTTCACAACAAAAGGAAGGGGGAAAAACAATAGTAATTATAGTCCTTGCCTGTATTTGTTCATGAAAACAATACAACTATATCATCTAGTCAGAGAAGAAAGCTTTAAACATCCACATCTGACAGCGTAGCTTGATTAATCCGGCGGCAGCCTCCTCTCTGCATCTGCCACAGGGCTTTTGATAGCTCCATCTCCAGTGCGTCGCGCTCCCCCTTTGGTATCTTGATACCGAGCTCACATAGTGTTGGCAGGGCTTCTACCAGCGTAGAAAAAGTTTTGTCGCCAGTATCCAGGCTGATCGAACTATATGTTTAAACGTGACATTCTGGAGGGGGCGTCCGATGGCATCACGTGGTGACATAATAACGTGTGCCATTAATCAATCTATGTACTATAACATGTAAAACGGGAACATGAAAGGATTATTCTAAAAGCAACTCATGTAAACACCTTAATCATAATATTGTCTTATTCAGAATAAGGTAAATAATTAGATTACTGATGTCCATGTAAACGTAATCACTGTCACTATGTCAACTAGATGAGCCCCAGAGACAGATCCCCTCCGAAGACTTTGTCACCTAGACGGCCATCGGGAGACCAGACCACGGGAACCCAAATGAGTCATCTGCACAATCTGACTTTGTTGCAACCTAGAATTAAACTGCTGGTTTCATCTGGCTAGAGTAGAATGCCACACTATTTCGACTAGGGGTGGAACGGTTCAACTTTTTCACGGTTCGGTTTGTATCACGGTTTTAGAGTCACAGTTACGGTACGGTTCAGTATGTTTATGGAAAAACTAAACTGTCAGAAAATAAGAATAATCTATCTAACTACAAGCAACAGCACAAATAAATACAATAGAGTAAAGATACAAATAAAATAAACAGTGATTTTCAGGGGGTTTTTTTTCTTTAGGTAGGTCTATAGCATTAGTTTTTAGGTACATAAATTGAATAAAGTAAATCAAATGTAGCATTGCATATTTGACTGTATAAATTAAAGATTAATCTTTATTAAAGTTGCAAAAGCTATTCAGTCAAGAGCAGTGAGTGATTTCTTTGTTGTTGCTGATTAATATTAAAGGGATCATATAATGCCCATTTTCCACAAGTTGATATTATTCTTTAGGGTCTTAATGAAAAGTCTGTAACATAGTTTGGTTAAAATTTCTCACTGGTATTGTAAAAAACACCCTTTTTTAAACCCCGTCAAAAACAGCTCTTTTCTGAGCAAGCCGTATTGTGTCATTCTCCTTTAAATGTTGCTGAGCTCTGCTGACCCCGCCCCTCTCTTCCGAGCCACTCTCTGAGGGACTGTTTACTTTAGCTGCATTCATAGTGAAACTTGCTAATTAGCACATTATTAGGAAAGGCGATTTGCAAAATTCATTTTAAAAAACTTTTACTCACTTCTTCTGTAGGCGAAGCTGGATCACGAATGATTCACGCGAACATAGACGCATTTAGGTAGATCGAGGGCGCATTCCCTTCAGAACAAAACCTTATCCTCTTCAGTGGCTCAGATGATGGGAGTAAATGACTACTGCTATGTTCATTATTACATCCAACCACAAAACACCTCAATAACTTAGGAGTCATTCTTGTCTACATCTGCTGTGGCGGTGAAACAACTGATGACAGCTCACTTAGGGTGGGTCTGAGGTAAGACATCAGTGCAGTCTGTGCTAAAATGCTAGTGTCAATCAAACTATCGTGGGAGCGGCCTTCAGTCTATGGTGTGACGTAGGACAGATGGCTCGATTTGAGAAAGGGGTAAAGATTTTAGCAGATTAAAAAAAAAAAAAACACTGGGTGGATTTTTATCAATATAGGGTGATTGTGTACACACATTGCCAACACACATTTCAGTTCAACTTGTAAAAGTGCACGTAGCATTATATGACCCCTTTAAGAAAGTGCTGTCACTTAAAGAGAATGCACTGATCCAGTGCACTGATACTGTACGTTCAGCCAGCTATGTCTGCTATAGACCAATTTCGTGTAGATGTCAGTTACGTCACTCGCAGCTGCGCATGCATTGTGGTGGCAGAAACACACAGTAAACAGGAAAAATCCACAGAATAAGAGATAAAATGTACTGTTGTGCTTTTGGATGTCAGAATCGGAATGCAAATCATTTATATAGAATACTGTCGTCAAAAATGCCATTTGAAGCTAAACGCAGACGTTTAAACGGACAGAATGAATGAAACCTGCTATGATTACTCTGCTTTTAAAGCATAAATTTGTTTTAAACAATTGGTCTACAAAATATACATATGGAGTTCATAGGGAACATATTATATTTGCCCTACAGTTACAGCATGAAATACTATTTAAACCTATAACATTTTACATTTAACGTTACCTATTTTGTCTCACAATTCTTTTTTTAGACTTTTTTTCCTCGCAAATGCAAATTTATATTTCGTATTTCGGACTTTATAACTCGATTTAACTCAACAATAACGAGTTTGTCCATTCTGGGGTGGGGGGGGGATGCCAGAAGTGTGGGATATAAATTCAAAAGAGAGAATGATGAGTTGATTTGTCTTATCAGAATTGTGAGATATAATCTAGGAATTGCGAGAATACTGAAATATTGAAATTTCAACCCTGCTGCCACTGCCAGACAAAAAAAAACGATGACAGCTGTGGTTAAACGAGATAAAACCAGCGGACTGGACAGAAACGATCATCAAAAATGCACGCGTTTGCAGCGCACACTTCTTATCAGAAAAGGTTCAATAAAGTACTGTCTTTTGTTGTTATGGACGATTTCTTATGCATCTCACTAGTAGGAAGGCGCGGGAAGTGGGAGTGCTGCAGCACCCCCTGTTTTTTTTTCTGTGGGCAACTGTTTAAATTGTTGGGAATATAAAAAAAATAAATAAAAAAATAATCGGAGTGTCTATTTAAGTGCAAATAGCCCAGTTGTTGGCAGAGACTATTTACACTAACTCCACCCACAAACGTATGACTGGGATAGTCAAATTTGCAAAAGACGATCATCAGTCGTTAGATTTAGTGCCGCAGATGGTAAAGCGTGTGTCACACTCCTTTTGACACGATCGACCGGGGTTCGAATCTGCCTTTTGGCGAACTTTTTTTCTCCCTTTTCAAATTTCAAATCACATCAGAAAAGCATTTATTTTTTTATAAAAATGAAGGAAATAATCAAAAAGTTGAACAAAGTATTGGGTAGGGTTAGTGTAGGTGTATGGAGGGCTTTTGTCCCAATAAGGTGGCATCCATTTAATAATTTGAAATAAAATTTAAAAATTACACTCAATAAGTTATTGCATACTATTTTATAATGTATTGCAATGCAGAGGTGAAGATAATTGCCACTATTTGCAATATGTAATGTTTTTCTCTAATAATGTTTTTCGCCACAATTAATCATACCCTATTATTCAATATTTGCAATAAGTAATTAGCAGAATCCTGCTATTTTAACATAGAATAAATATAATCTAAAGCTATTTGCACTGTGTAAATGGCATACCACTAAAAATACTGCTATTTTCACTTAGTGTAAATAGCCTCTATCGCAACCCCCCCACATGCGTACAGCACCCCCCAACCTAAAACATATTCCTGTGCCCCTGCTCACTACTATGTCGTGTATGAACTAATGCCTATGTGCATGTGTTAAACAACAAACTGACGATTTATATGCTTAATCATATGTAACTGTACATTGTTATGAGTAATTGTGGCTGGAATAATAATGTAGCTGTAAAAGTAGTTGCCTGCTGTAATTGAAATATATATTACATCTTCATTTTAAGATTTTAAAATCTTAAGTACTTATAAAGCCCTGAATGGCTTAGCTCCTCAGTACTCTCATCACATTATAGTCCTCCACGTCCGCTGCGTTGTCAAAATTCTGCCCGATTAATAATGCCTAGAATATCAAAATCGACTGCAGGCGGAAGATCCTTTTCCTATTTAGCACCCAAACTCTAGATTAAAAAATCTAGATTAAAGACACATTTCTTTAACCTGGCATACACATAACACACTAATACAGTCAGGTCCATAAATATTGGGACATCGACACAATTCTAACATTTTTGACTCTATACACCACCACAATGGATTTCAAATGAAACGAACAAGATGTGCTTTAACTGCAGACTGTCAGCTTTTATTTACATCCAAATCAGGTGAACGGTGTAGGAATTACAACAGTTTGCATATGTGCCTCCCACTTGTTAAGGGACCAAAAGTAATGGGACAGAATAATAAATAATAAATCTTAAATCATAAATCAAACTTTCACTTTTTAATACTTGGTTGAAAATCCTTTGCAGTCAATTACAGCCTGAAGTCTGGAACGCATAGACATCACCAGACGCTGGGTTTCATCCCTGGTGATGCTCTGCCAGGCCTCTACTGCAACTGTCTTCAGTTCCTGCTTGTTCTTGGGTCATTTTCCCTTCAGTTTTGTCTTCAGCAAGTGAAATGCATGCTCAGTCGGATTCAGGTCAGGTGATTGACTTGGCCATTGCATAACAGTCCACTTCTTTCCCTTCAAAAACTCTTTGGTTGCTTTTGCAGTATGCTTTTGGGTCATTGTCCATCTGCACTGTGAAGCGCCGTCCAATGAGTTCTGAAGCATTTGGCTGAATATGAGCAGATAATATTGCCTGAAACACTTCAGAATTCATCCTGCTGCTTTTGTCAGCAGTCACATCATCAATAAATACAAGAGAACCAGTTCCACTGGCAGCCATACATGCCCACGCCATGACACTACCACCACAACAGATTCCAAATGCAAATAGCACACTTGAAATGAACTCTGGACCTTTTATCTGCTCATTGTAATTGGGATAATGAGGGAATAACACACACCTGGCCATGGAACAGCTGAGAAGCCAATTGTCCCATTACTTTTGGTCCCTTAACAAGTGGGAGACACATATGCAAACTGTTGTAATTCCTACACCGTTCACCTGATTTGGATGTAAATACCCTCAAATTAAAGCTGACAGTCTGCAGTTAAAGCACATCTTGTTCGTTTCATTTGAAATCCATTGTGGTGGTGGTGTATAGAGCCAAAAATGTTAGAATTGTGTCGATGTCCCAATATTTATGGACCTGACTGTATGCTTCTACTATTCAAATCCGATAAAGGATTGTTAGGCTGCATTAATTAGATCACCAGAACCGGGAACACTCCCCATAACACACAATGTACTCATTACATCGTAAGAAGAATGGCATCTACGCTAATATTTGTCTGTTTCTTTCTTATTCTGTTTCTCAGTCCGTGTCCATATCAGATGGTGCAGATAATATATATTATATATATATTATATATATATATATATATATATATACATACACACACACACACACACACACATATATACACAGTGGGTACAGAAAGTATTCAGACCCCCTTAAATTTTTCACTCTTTGTTATATTGCAGCCATTTCCTAAAATCAAGTTCTTTTTTTTTTCCCTCATTAATGTACACACAGCACCCCATATTGACAGAAAAACACAGAATTGTTGACGTTTTTGCAGATTTATTAAAAAAGAAAAACTGAAATATCACATGGTCCTAAGTATTCAGACCCTTTGCCATTCCCTCTTGCAGATCCTCTCCAGTTCTGTCAGGTTGGATGGTAAACGTTGGTGGACAGACATTTTAAGGTCTCTCCAGAGATGCTCAATTGGGTTTAAGTCAGGGCTCTGGCTGGGCCATTCAAGAACAGTCACGGAGTTGTTGTGAAGCCACTCCTTTGATATTTTTTGTCCCTGCAGCTGAACCCCCCCCCAATTAATAAAACACAAATATGACAAATACATTAAATTATAAATTAAAATGCCCCATCGGGACAAGACCACGGAATCAGATAAGCCGTTTGCACAATCTGACATGGCTGGGGTTGGAATTGAACCGCGGGTTTCGTCTGGCCAGAGGAGAAATGGCCCCCCAACTGAGTCAAGGTTTTTTTTCTCCATTCTGTCACAGAGGGAGTTTTGGTTTCTTGCCGCTGTCGCCTCTGGCTTGTTCAGTTGAGGACACTTAAAGGAACACTTCTTCTCCCCCAGAGTTAATAAGTTGAGTTTTACCGTTTTTCAATCCATTCAGCCGATCTCCGGATCTGGCGATAGCACTTTTAGCATAGCTTAGCATAGATCATTGAATCCTATTAGACCATCGCGTTCAAAAACGATCAAAGAGTTTCGATAGTTTTCCTATTTAAAACTCGACTCTTCTGTAGTTATATCATGTACTAAGACCGGCAGAAAATGAAAAGTTGCGATTTTCTAGTCCTATTTGGCTAGGAACTATACTGTAACATGGCCGCAGCAGGCGCAGTGATATTACGCAGCGCCTGAAAGTAGTCCCCAGCTAGGTAACTAGTTATAATATAGCTGGGAACTACTTTCAGGCGCTACGTAATTTCACTGCGCCTGCTGCGGAATGTTACATGTTACAGCAGCAAAGTTCCTTGATTATTACACCAGAATGAGAGTATAGTTCCTGAGAGACAAAGGGCCCTCCCCTAATGGCCCATCAGTGTGACTGTGACTTTGAGGCAGGTAAGTGAGAATGTGAGGAGATTGAAAAAAAGGGTTTTTTAAAGTATTTGTATTTTATTTACAACACAGTATAATCAAAACATACATAATGAAGGTCAAAGACACATTATTGTGCACATTGATCTAACCACAGAGATGTGAACAGACTTTGAGTCATTCCTGCAACAGATTCTGTTCAATAAGTGAAACAAGTAAATCATACCTGATATTTACGTGTGTTATTTAAGTGTTTCTACTTCTTTCCATGGATTCAAGAAGAAAAAAACATAACCAGTACAAAAGGAGCTTGTTTTAACATAGAATATCAGTGTAGTTGAACATCTGATGTTGGTACAGCGCTCTCAGAGGAAAACAGTTTGAAGAGACATCAGGATACATCTGGTGCTGGTATCTGATTCAATAAAATACAAACAACCAAAAAAAAAAAAACATTTGTGAGCATGTTAATATCAGGAACATCTGTATATATATATAGATTTTGTAGCCATAAACTCACACATGCTTTGTACTATCATAAAGAAAGAGAAATAAATCTTATATCTGAGAAACTAATTATTATTGTTTAGCACATTATTAAAATCTATTTCTGAACAGAGTAGGCTATTAATAATTAACATGTACTAAACATACTTAGACTCGTGGCATTCATCATGTTACAGTGTACACTCATATTACTTTTATTGTTTTATATAGAGCATGAAAACATCATCGCGCCGTAAGAAATTTAAATACAATGAATTGCCCATCATATTAAAAATGTTTTACACGATTTCAATCACTGTAGTCAGGAATTATAGTTTGGGAAAAACCCAACTATGATTTTGTAGTTATAGTCTAGTATGTATGATTTTATAGTAGCCTATGGTATGATTATGTAGCCACAGACTCAAGCATATGCTTTGTACAATAAAACTATGTACTTTGTACTATAAAAAATGATATTTTATATCTGAGAAACTAATTATTATTGTTTAGCATGCTATTAAAATATATTTGTGAACAGAATATTAATAATAAACATGGTCTAAACATTCTTAGACGCGTAGCATTCATTATGTTGCCGTTTTGGAAAAACCCAACTAACTGTTAGTAAACCTGTTCAAGTTTATATCACAATAAAACATTAACTAATGCAAAAAAGAAACATTACTTACTCATCAGATTGATCTTCTCTACTGAATGAAATTGTGTTCTTCTTTCGAGGGAAATCCTGCCTCTACTCAGTGTGAACAGTAACAGTAGCCGCGATGAGGATCTCCGCTCTTTGTTTGTGTTGGGCGTTTGCACGTGCGCACATCCCACATGGTTATTTACATATGAACATCGTGTTGGTTTCATACGGATTACTTCATCACAGAATGTTTGTTTTCATTTCAAAGTAGACACTTCAAGCTTTCTATAGATATAACTCCCGTGTCTCTGTGTTGAGTATTTGCTGAGTTACAGTTCATTTTAGGGACGTGTTTCTAAAAACAGTTTGCGGAGACGGAGAAGACAGAGAGCACACCCTGTTTGTTTTCTTATTTTTCCAAAAGCACAAAGTTGTGTTGTTATTGTGAGTGTACACAAATAAAAGTAGACACTTAACAGTTTCGATTGATGTATGTATTGAAGGAGTGGATGCCGAGCTGCCCTATCCTTCATATTTAAATTAATTATATTATTATATTATTTCTTGTTTGACTATTAATCAAGTTATGGCAAGAATGAAATGTGTAACCTTATGTGCGCTTATGAGATATTAAAGAATCCTGCTGTACTTCTACTCTCTAAGATGATGACTTCATAGTGGGTGTGTAACGAAGTCAAGGAGGCCTTGAAGTTCTGATAAGTGCTCTGTGTGTATGTGTGTGTGCTGGTAGCTCTTTCTCTGTGTGTTAGAAGACTGTCTCTGTCAGCTGCCGCCATCCTGACCAAAAAAAATAGGTGTCCGGAAGACACCTATCTTGTATGATCCCTGATCGCTGAAGTCTGCCCAATCTGATGGAGATATGTTTGAAGCATTTACGTCCATATGTGGAGATTGTCTAAGTTTATCTAGGATTTGGAACCTATCAGAATTTTGATGGCATATGCATTGACACAATTAGCAACCTCTGTTAGGGTATAATTGCTGGTGTTTTTGACTTGTACGCAGAGCGGCCTACGAACTCGACTGTGAGTCCTGAAGCTGACATCTGCTGATGAAACTGCAAACTATCTTCAGTAAATTTTCTCTTGACTTCTGGTCTTCATTCAACACACCGGGTCTGAGGGTCTTTACTGTAAATTCCCCTACAGTATGGTTATTTGTGTGACCAAAATCAACAGAGTATTTTTAGTGTCTTTTGCACTGATCTTAAAAAAACCTATCTGGTATCGCCGGCGATACAGCCGACCCCAGAGAGTTAATCATTAATATAATAATAAGAAACTGAAAAAAGCACAAATGTCAGGGCATGTAAAAACTTCTCCAGGGCCCCAAAACCCTCTCAGACCCCAAAGGGTTAATTGCTGCTTGAAGCTATATTTAGGGGACAAGCACCAAAGGTGTAAATAACACTGATTTTACACAGTGAGGACTTTATATGTTCCCCATAGCGACTAGTACAGTGGTGGCGAATATCGCTCCTGGGGAGCCACAGTCCTGCAGAGTTTTGCTTCAACCTAATCAAACACACCTGAACAAGCTAATCAATGTCTGATTGGTTACAAAAAAGCTACAGGTAGGTGAGTTTTTTAAGAGGGTTTGAGCTGAACTCTGCAGCACTGTGGCTCTCCAGTATGTTAGAAAGACATGATGCACAATAAAAAAATATTTATAATGTAAACAATTTTTACAGATAAATTAAACATTCCAAACAGGAGATGCCATTGTCTACCCAAAGAGGTTTGAGATATAAAACTCAGAGTTAACTTACCCTTTTAAAGCCATTAAAAAGTATAAGGACTTTGGAAGTAAAACATAAACTTGGTCTGTTAGAATGGCACTGACAATCCTCTTAGCAACATAGTCTGGTTCCAATATGGGGAGCAGTCGGGGCCACCTGCACACAAGGCACATATTGTAATTGATGTAGCAACTGTTTACAAAAGAATGAACCCCCAAAATTACTGTATGATTGGGCTAGGTTAAGGGGCACTTACATTTTAGATTATATATGCCCAATTCAGGAGGAAATTCCATAGCCATAAAGCCTCTTTTGCTCTTACACATATTTGTTAGGTGTTGCGACAGGGTGTTACAGCAAATACAAGAAAACATGCTACAAACGCAATGCTAAGAATCCTATTAATGTTTTTGAGCTATTCATACATTTGGAGGGTCAATACATGAAGTAGACGCAGCCCCCAGATAACATCATTGGGCATGTACTGACAGCAAAGGAGCATGCTGAGGGCTAAGGCCAGGTTCACACATACTCCATTTGCAGTGTTGGGGAAGCTACTCTGAAACTGTAGCTTGACCAGCTACAAGCTACTCGTAAATTAAAGTAGTTAAGCTACATTCAACCTACCCCTCTGAAAAAGTAGCTAGCTACACTTCAAGTTACTATCAAAAAGTAGCTAGCAATATTGAAACTACTTTCAATTTTTTTTTAATTATTATTTTAATGTTTTTTTTTTTTTTTACATTTAACATTACAAATAACTGAATAATTGTTCATGAAAAATTACAATGAAGTTATAAGTAAGATATTTGGGGTTTAAAACAACATATTGTAATGCAAACATTATTTCAAATAGTAGGGTGAATTCTGGTTGATTGAGACACTTTTTCCAAGTAATTTCAATTACAAAAAGTGTCCCAATTGTTTGATTTTGTAAACTATCCGATACAAACAATTAAACAATGCGCATGACAATCACATTCGATTATTTGCACAGCCCTACACACAATAATAAAATATAGTTATATAGTTACATTATCTCAAACTGACTGTCAAAGTGCAAAATTGCTACAAACGTAACATCAATTCAAGAACAAAATGTATGCAAATTAAATGCAAGGATATGGAGTAGTCGAAAAAATAAGCAGGTTAAACTCAAAGCACAAGTGGGATTTACTGTCTGGGAATGGATTTACTCTGAGATGTCGAAAAATCAGTCAAGGTGAAAATTAAAAGAATATTTATTTTAAAGACCAACAGTTCAACACTAAATATTGGATATAAACGAACACATTGAAGATAAAAGTATTTTCAGGTAAGTTCATATTTTTGGAGTAAAGTTAAATTAAACGGATAGGCTATCACTCATACAGCGCTCCAGAACGCGCGCCCCATGATGAGCCCTGTTTTAAACTGATTTTAACTGCATTTATTTTTTAATATAATAACAATGATGAAGACATCAATGTTTTTTGTTAATGTGCTGTAAAGAAAACGAAATGCTGCCGTTTCGTCATGTTCATTCATAGCTGAAAGCTGTTCAAGAAGATGTCTAAAAGATGTCTCTTTTTGCACTCTTGACATAGCCTAATTTGTAAATAAAGGTTATCACCCTGCAGTTCAATTTTGATGTGGGCTTAGTTTTAGAGTGCGTTTTTAAAACATTTCCAATGAGGAGGAGAAGCCTAATCCTCATTTGTGCGTGTGTGTGAAGTGCGGTGCTGAGGTGAAATAGCGGGGCAATTTGATAGCCCAATAATAATAGGTCACCTAATAATAATAATAATAATAATAATAATAATAATAATAGTTTTGTACATTAATAGGAGAATAAGCCTAATATTGTCTTGACTATCGACAAAGACATCTGCTATCGTCGATATCCGATACTATCGTCTATCGGCATAACCCTAGTCCACAGTGACTTCCATAGTATTTTTTTCTCCTACTATCAAAGTCAATGAAGACCAGTTTGGTTACCCACGTTCTTCAAGATATCTTTTTTGTTCAGCACTAGAAAGAAATTAATACAGGTTTGGGACAACATGAGTCAGTAAATAATGACAGGAATTAAATTTTTGGGTGAACTATCCCTTTAAATGACAGTCGGCTGCATGTTTAGTACTGTCCCTTTAAGTTTAAGACTTGCACGCATCTAATATACAGGCACGCATCCTAAACAACTGAGTCTATATGTAAACCTTGTGCGTTTTGACAGTATTAGCTCAAAAGATAACTGAGTAATCAGGCGCTGTTAGACAGGCATTTCAGTGCACACGAATGAAAAGCTTAACCGACAAGGCTTTAAAACACACGCAAATTATGTACTTTTGTGATTGCGAATAAGTGCAGTGTTCCATGAGTGTAACTCGACCGCTGAGTTAACACTGATGTGAATGTATGTTGCGCTGTAAAAAGCAGATCATGTAGACATTTTTATCGTCCACGATCAAAAATCGTCATATCGCAACACCCCTACGTGGAATCCCACCTCAACCATCTTTTGCCAAATGATAAGCACACTACTATATAGCAATTTTATTTTCGGTTTCTGTTTTAATTGTAGTAGTGTGCAAAATCCTGCCAACAGAGATTTTGGTTATGGCTAATTGAAAAACTCTTGACAATTTGAGAGTGAAGTAATATTGACAGATGGATCATTATTGCAAAAGTGGGTTTTTCCCTTAAATTATGTCTTTGGTTTCCTGTTCAAATACTGCTGCTTGTAAGAAAAATATGGTTGGTTATGAATTGTGTGTTAGCTTACTTTGTCCCACAGCCATCAAACATGCCTGTGTTGATGAAGTATGGGCAGACAATTGTGGTTTTGATTCCTTCCTTCCCCGTAGCTATCAGCTCAAGGGCCACAGACTCAGCAAAACCCACAGCAGCAAATTTGCTTGCACAATAATCTGTGTGATAAACAATGGGCAAAATTTTTTACAGACATGGTAGTGATGCTGCAATTGAGACTCTCAATCTCAGATAATTGTTTCCTGTTAAAGTCTACACTTTTATTTAACCACACCTGAAGGGATAAAACACAACATGAAATCAGGAAATATTACTCTCAAATAGCAAACACCTTTAAACACTAAGAGACTGTGATCTACAAGTTGTATATTAAGTATGAGTGTTTATTCATGTCTGCTGCAAAACGTTTAAAAACATTTATGTCTGTCAAACGCATTGTTTGATGGACTCAAAGTCCTGGAGGGCTTCATTACTGTTCCAAAAGCTCATCTGGCTAGAGAGAAGTTGCGTGAAATATAAGAGGACACAGGTGAATGCATTACCTGCCAGTCCATTGATACCTATCAAGCCAGCAGAACTAGCAACACTGACTAGATGTCCATGGTTCTTGTCTGTCATGGCAGGCAGAAATGCTTTATATGTCTAAAACAGATGCATAAACAAAAATGAACACTTATACAGAATAGCAGCTTCAAAAAAAAAGACATTCAGGAAAAACTGTAATACAAATTTTGAATTTTGTTAGAGAGAAAAATATATAGAAAATATATCAAGCCTACCCAAAAGTGGGACATTGTATTAACTCTGAGTGTCTTCTCAACAAGTGCATCGGGAGTGTCCATGAACCTCTTACCACTGACAATGCCAGCATTGTTTATTAGTATGGTGACATCGCCGATTTCACTTTTTACCTAAAAGTGGACAAATAATCAATACCAGTCAAATAATTAGGTAGATAAAGTTCTCAAATTAACCATTTGTTAAATTTCATTATGTAAATATCATTATATTATACAGTGGGGAAAATCCAGGGATCCCCCTGCTGATTTTCTGCGTTTGCCCACTGACAAAGAAATGATCAGTCTATAATTTTAATGGTAGGTTTATTTTAACAGTGAGAGACAGAATAACAACAACAAAATCCAGAAAAACGCATTTAAAAAAAAGTTATAAATTGATTTGCATTTTAATGAGTGAAATAAATATTTGATCCCCTATCAGTCAGCAAGATTTCTGGCTCCCAAGTGTCTTTTATACACTTAACGACCTGAGATTAGGAGCACTCTCTTAAAGGGAGTGCTCCTAATCTCAATTTGTTACTTATATAAAAGCCACCTGTCCACAGAAGCAATCAATCAATCAGATTCAATGATCATGAAAGCGGTGAGGAATCAGCCCAGAACTACACGGGAGGATCTTGTCAATGATCTCAAGGCAGCTGGGACCATAGCCTCCAAGAAAACAACTGGTAACACACTGCGCCATGAAGGACTGAAATCCTGCAGCACCCGCAAAGTCCCCCTGCTCAAGAAAGCACATGTACAGGCCTGTCTGAAGTTTGCCAATGAACATCTGAATTAGGGATGTCAACGATTAATCGAGGACACGCTACCGATGGTCGATTAAGTGCGTGCAGCTCCTGCACAAAACATGTACGAATGGCTGTAAGTGACGGTGGCGGGGCTGGATATTTTGAGAAAATAATTTACTAATGTACAAATTACTCTTTTAATGTGATCTGATGGTTTTTTGATTAGTTTTTCATTTGAACATTTGATTGGTTTTAAATGATTACTGTTCAATTAATATTGCATGTATTTAATAGTACTATTGACAATTATTTGTAATTTAATGTTTTTATAGTATGTGCACCTGCCCGGGGACTACAGATGGAAATTAGCATTTGCTAACTCTGGTACAAAGCATCTTTTCGTAAGATTAATGTTTTTTGTACATTGTCCCTGATAAATAAACTAATAAACAAACAAACAAACAAAATTTAAAGGTACATTAAAATAGAAACAATATAAAGTCCTTCAACATGAAAAGCAATAGAAATGTAATAGCTAAGTCATGTTTAATTATTATTTCCCCAGTTCATATCGGGCACTGTGCTTTGACAAGGCTGCGGGACACGAGCAGGACATACAGTATCTCACAAAAGTGAGTACACCCCTCACATTTCAGCAATATCACCCTGCAGCCCAAGAACAGTTCCCCACGAAGCTAAGCAGGGCTGAGCCTGGTCAGTACCTGGATGGGAGACCTCCTAGGAAAACTAGGTAGCTGTTGGAAGAGGTGTTAGTGAGGCCAGCAGGGGGTGCTCACCCTGTGGTCTGTGTGGGTCCTAATGCCCCAGTGTAGTGACAGGGACACTATACTGTAAAAAAGCACCGTCTTTCGGATGAGACGTTAAACCGAGGTCCTGACTCTCTGTGGTCACTAAAAATCCCAGGACACTCATCGTAAAGACTAGGGGTGTAACCCCGGTGTCCTGGCCCAATTGCCTCCACTGGCCCTTGTCTATCATGGCCTCCTAATAATCCCCATCCACTTGATTGGCTCTATCTCTCTCTCCTCTGCACCTGTAGCTGGTGTGTGGTGAGCGCACTGGCGCCGTTGTCCTGTGGCTGCCGTCGCATCATCCAAGTCCAACTCGAGCCTGATCTGTTAAAAAAAAAAATGGCCCGAGTCCAGCCCGAATGGACTCGGCGTGTCAGGCCCCATCGGAACCCGACGGGCTTGCAGACCTCTACTCTATAAAAACTGAAACAATAATAAATTGTAAATGTGTTCAGCATTCTACAACAAATATTTTTCAGATTTTCAATACTGTTTTCAGTCGTAAAGTAAGCAGTATATTTTAAAATCCAGTGCATGGCTTTAGCAGGCATGTACAGTATTGTTCAAAATAATAGCAGTACAATGTGACTAACCAGAATAATCAAGGTTTTTAGTATATTTTATATTGCTACGTGGCAAACAAGTTACCAGTAGGTGCAGTAGATTCTCAGAAAACAAACAAGACCCAGCATTCATGATATGCACGCTCTTAAGGCTGTGCAATTGGGCAATTAGTTGAAAGGGGTGTGTTCAAAAAAATAGCAGTGTCTGCCTTTGACTGTACAAACTCAAAACTATTTTATACAAACGTTTTTGTTTCTAGGATTTAGCAATCCTGTGAATCACTAAACTAATATTTAGTTGTATGACCACAGTTTTTTAAAACTGCTTCACATCTGTGTGGCATGGAGTCAACCAACTTGTGGCACCTCTCAGCTGTTATTCCACTCCATGATTCTTTAACAACATTCCACAATTCATTCACATTTCTTGGTTTTGCTTCAGAAACAGCATTTTTGCAAGTTCTCGATTGGATTAAGGTCCGGAGATTGGGCTGGCCACTCCATAACATTAATTTTGTTGGTTTGGAACCAAGACTTTGCTCGTTTACTAGTGTGTTTGGGGTCATTGTCTTGTTGAAACAACCATTTCAAGGGCATGTCCTCTTCAGCATAGGGCAACATGACCTCTTCAAGTATTTTAACATATGCAAACTGATCCATGATCCCTGGTATGCGATAAATAGGCCCAACACCATAGTAGGAGAAACATGCCCATATCATGATGCTTGCACCACCATGCTTCACTGTGTACTGTGGCTTGAATTCAGAGTTTGGGGGTCGTCTCACAAACTGCCTGTGGCCCTTGGACCCAAAAAGAACAATTTTACTCTCATCAGTCCACAAAATGTTCCTCCATTTCTCTTTAGGCCAGTTGATGTGTTCTTTGGAAAATTGTAACCTCTTCTGCACATGCCTTTTTTTTCAACAGAGGGACTTTGCGGGGAATTCTTGAAAATAGATTAGCTTCACATAGACGTCTTCTAACTGTCACAGTACTTACAGGTAACTCCAGACTGTCTTTGATCATCCTGGAGGTGATCATTGGCTGAGCCTTTGCCATTCTTCGATCCATTTTGATGGTTGTCTTCCGTTTTCTTCCACGTTTCTCTGGTTTTGCTCTCCATTTTAAGGCATTGGAGATCATTTTAGCTGAACAGCCTATAAGTTTTTGCACCTGTTTATAGGTTTTCCCCTCTCCAATCAACTTTTTAATCAAAGTACGCTGTTCTTCTGAACAATGTCTTGAACGACCCATTTTCCTCAGGCTTTCAAATGCATGTTTAGCAAGTGCTGGCTTCATCCTTAAATAGGGGCCACCTGATTCACACCTGTTTCTTCACAAAATTGATGACCTCAGTGATTGAATGCCACACTGCTATTTTTTTGAACACACCCCTTTCAACTAATTCAACTAATTGCCCAATTGCACAGCCTTAAGAGGGTCCATATCATGAATGCTGGGTCTTGTTTGTTTTCTGAGAATCTACTGCACCTACTGGTAACTTGTTTGCCACGTAGCAATAAAAAATATACTAAAACCCTTGATTATTCTGGTTAGTCACATTGTACTGCTATTATTTTGAACAATACTGTATACATGATACTAAGCAGGGCAGACGGTGCCTGAGACCTCCCGAGCTCAACAGCGCCCCACAATTTTGCAACGTAAATCTGTGCTGAAATGGGGAACTGCAGCATGCTTTAATTGAGAGCCATTGGGGCAGATTTGAGACTGCCCCGCTTATTTTCACGTTACCTTACGTGAACCTCGCTCCACCAAGACGATATCAATCCACCCACAGGCTAATGCAAGGATATCTGGTTTGACTTTATTTTGATGGTCCCTTTAACACATTCTATTGACTATAAGTAATGTTGCACCTACATTTCTACTAACTTTCATTAGAGTGTTAGTAGTGTATTAGTTGACTGGTAGGGTTAGGGTTCGATTAAGTTGACACGTTCTTGCAAAGTTACTTGTAGTCAGTAGAATATCTGTTGGGAGACCAACACAATAACGAGTTAGTAGATATGAAGTAGACAGTCTACTAATACTCTTATGAGAGTTTGTTGACATGTAGTTGTAACATTACTTAGTGTCAACAGAATGTTCAAAAGGGACCATCAAAACAAATATTTTGTAAAGTGTTACCGGATATCTCTGCCATAATTTTGTCCGCATGCGTTCAGAGTTTAGAATATAAAGTTTACAAAATGTTTTTCATATATAGATACCTTTTTTCGGTACTGTACTCTCTGTGTAATAACAAAAACATTTATTTCAGTGAAAAAATAAGTCCAAAACTCTTAATTTCAACATTTTGAACAATAGGGCCCTACAATTTTTGTTCTTTTTTTTTTCTTCCAGAAATTCTTGTTTTATTTTTTCTGATAATCAAATGAAGGCATGAAACATTTATTTATTTTTAATGTGGCATTTTCACAGTTTTTTACTGTTAAAATCACGGTCATTTTTTACAGTGTACCACAAGATGATCGGGCTGATATTGGGCCGATTTTTCCCCTTCCGACAATCCTTGGTAATGTCCCGATTATCTTGGTGGTTCTAAAGATAATCAGATTTTTCTGTGGTGTGAGGTACAAACCCGATTCCAAAAAAGTTGGGACACTGTACAAATTGTGAATAAAAACAGAATGCAATGATGTGGAAGTTTCAAATTTCAATATTTTATTCAGAATACAACATGGATGACATATCAAATGTTTACACTGAGAAAATGTATCATTTTAAATGGAAAAATAAGTTGATTTTAAATTTCATGGCATCAACACATCTCAAAAAAGTTGGGACAAGGCCACGTTTACCACTGTGTGGCATCCCCTCTTCTTTTTATAACAGTCTGCAAATGTCTGGGGACTGAGGAGACAAGTTGCTAAAGTTTAGGAATAGGAATGTTGTCCCATTCTTGTCTAATACAGGCTTCTAGTTGCTCAACTGTCTTAGGTCTTCTTTGTCGCATCTTCCTCTTTATGATGCGCCAAATGTTTTCTATGGGTGAAAGATCTGGACTGCAGGCTGGCCATTTCAGTACCTGGATCCTTCTTCTACGCAGCCATGAGTTGTAATCGATGTGTGTGGTCTGGCATTGTCATGTTGGAAAATGCAAGGTCTTCCCTGAAAGAGACGACGTCTGGATGGGAGCATATGTTGTTCTAGAACTTGGATATACCTTTCAGCATTGATGGTGCCTTTCCAGATGTGTAAGCTGCCCATGCCACACGTACTCATGCAACCCCATACCATCAGAGATGCAGGCCTCTGAACTGAACGCTGATAACAACTTGGGTTATCCTTGTCCTCTTTGGTCCGGATGACATGGCGTCCCAGTTTTCCAAAAAGAACTTCAAATTTTGATTCGTCTGATCACAGAACAGTTTTCCACTTTGCCACAGTCCATTTTAAAATGAACTTTGGCCCAGAGAAAATGCCTGCGCTTCTGGATTATGTTTAGATATGGCTTCTTTTTGACGTACAGGTGCTGGTCATATAATTAGAATATCACCAAAAAGTTTATTTATTTCACTAATTCCATTCAAAAAGTGAAACTTGTATATTATATTCATTCATTACACACAGACTGATGTATTTCAAATGTTTATTTCTTTTCATTTTGATGATTAGAGCTTACAGCTCATGAAAGTCAAAAATCAGTATCTCAAAAAATTTGAATATTTACATTTGCGTTTGAATAAATGACCATCCCTACAGTATAAATTCTGGGTATCTCTTGTTCTTTGAAACCACAATAATGGGGAAGACTGCTGACTTAGCAACGATCCAGAAGACGAACATTGACACCCTCCACAAAGAGGGTAAGTCACAGAAGGTCATTACTGAAAGGTGTGGCTGTTTACAGAGTGCTGTATCAAAGCATATTAAATGCAAAGTTGACTGGAAGGAAGAATTTGGGTAGGAAAAGGTGCACAAGCAACAGGGATGACCGCAAGCTTGAGAATACAGTCAAGCAAAGCCGATTCAAACACTTGGGAGAGCTTCACAAGGAGAGAACTGAAGCTGGAGTCAGTGCATCAAGAGTCACCACGCTCAGACGTCTTCAGGAAAAGAGCTACCAAGCCACTTCTGAACCAGAAACAACGTCAGAAGCATCTTAACTGGGCTGTGGAAAAAATGAACTGGACTGTTGCTCAGTGGTCCAAAGTCCTCTTTTCAGATGAAAGTAAATTTTACATTTCATTTGGAAATCAAGGTCCCAGAGTCTGGAGGAAGAGTGGAGAGGCACAGAATCCATGTTGCTTGAAGTCCAAGTGTGAAGTTTCCACAGTCTGTGATGATTTGGGCTGCCATGTCATCTGCTGGTGTTGGTCCACTGTGTTTTCTGAAGTCCACAGTCAACGCAGCCATCTACCAGGAAATTCTAGAGCACTTAAAGCTTGTCAACAGAAGGAAGCATGATGGAGATGCTGATTTCATTTTCCAGCAGGACTTGGCACCTGCCCACACTGCCAAAGGTACCAAAAGCTGGTTCAATGACCATAGTGTTACTGTGCTTGATTGGCCAGCAAACTCGCCTGACCTGAACCCCATAGAGAATCTATGGGGTATTGTCAAGAGGAAGATGAGAGACACCAGATCCAACAATGCAGAAGAGCTGAAGGCCACTATCAGAGCAACCTGGGCTCTCATAACACCTGAGCAGTGCCACAGACTGATCGACTCCATGCCATGCCGCATTGCTGCAGTAATTCAGGCAAAAGGAGCCCCAACTAAGTATTGAGTGCTGTACATGCTCATACTTTTCATTTTCATACTTTTCAGTTGGCCAAGATTTCTAAAAATCCTTTCTTTGTATTGGTCTTAAGTAATATTCTAATATTTTGAGATACTGATTTTTGACTTTCATGAGCCGTAAGCTCTAATCATCAAAATTAAAAGAAATAAACATTTGAAATATATCAGTCTGTGTGTAATAAATGAATATAATATACAAGTTTCACTTTTTGAATGGAATTAGTGAAATAAATCAACTTTTTAATGATATTCTAATTATATGACCAGCACCTGTATAGAGTTTTAGCAGGCAACGGCGAATGGCAAGGTGGATTGTGTTCACCAACAATGTTTTCTGGAAGTATTCCTGAGCCCATGTTGTGATTTCCATTACAGTAGCATTCCTGTATGTGATGCAGTGCCATCTAAGGGCCCAAAGATCACAGGCATCCAGTATGGTTTTCCGGCCTTGACCCTTATGCACAGAGATTGTTCCAGATTCTCTGAATCTTTGGATGATATTATGCACTGTAGATGATGATAACTTCAAACTCTTTGCAATTTTTCTCTGAGACACTCCTTTCTGGTATTGCTCCACTATTTTTCACTGCAGCATTGGGGGAATTGGTGATCCTCTTCCCATCTTGACTTCTGAGAGACATTGCCACTCTGAGAGGCTCTTTTTATACCCAATCATGTTGCCAATTGACCTAATAAGTTGCAAACTGGTCCTCCAGCTGTTCCTTATATGTACATTTAACTTTTCTGGCCTCTTATTGCTACCTGTCCCAACTTGTGTAGCTCTCATGAAATCCAAAATGAGCCAATATTTGGCATGACATCTCAAAATGTTTCACTTTCAACATTTGATGTTATCTATATTCTATTGTGAATAAAATATAAGTTTATGAGATTTGTAAATTATTGCATTCCTTTTTTATTCACAATTTGTACAGTGTCCCAACTTTTTTGGAATCGGGTTTGTATGTTAAGAGTAACTGAATCTGCTCGGGAAAAACGTTGGAGGTGCCCCGATCTGAATATTTACGATCAAAAATCCTGATGTGTGCGGGGGAACCCCGAGGACACCACACACTATAGGAGCGCAAAAGTTAAATCTAGGATTTTTTTCCCCTCATGTTTGTGGCAGTGTTAATTTCGTTAACGAAGACGATGACTAAAAATATTCGTTAACGACCATTTTTTCTGTGACTAAGACGAGACGAGACTAAGACGAAACTCATATCTGATGATAAAAACTATGACAAAAATTAAGGCGTTTCTTTGTTAACGAGACGAGACTGGACTAAAATGTTTTTTAGGACTATTGGACATTCAAAATAAATTATCTCTTTGTATAGGCTAACCGTCTTTCAAAATGTGCGTCCCTGTCATTGGATAAGATAAGGGGCGTTTGCATCTCAGACAGTTGGCGGGTAACGTTAGGCTTAATAAACTCGAACTGGCCTGGCGAGCTGCAATGGCTTCTGCACCTGAAGCTTTAGGAAGAAAACGAAGAACTGATATATGGAAGCATTTCAGTTATAATTCCTCTGAAAAAAAAAACATTGTGCACTGTCACAGAAAACGGAGAGAAGCCCTGTGGCTATAAAATAGGCGGAAAGAATACCACAAATCTTAAAAGGCATCTGAAGGCGCGTCACCCTGCTATTTATGCAGCTTCTGTCACGGTAAGTCAACTATTTAGTCTTTTTTAAGTACTTTTTCTTAACGTTAGTTCAGTGTTACTGGATGTGTCAACAGGTAAATTCGCTAGCAAGTTTTACGTTTTTACGTTTCAGCTTTCTGTTAACAAACTTACCGTCAGTTAGCTAACCTTACTGCATAATGTTAGTTCTGAGCCAGCCTTTCATAAATGTAAAATGCTTAATTATATATTGTACAACAGTTTGGCTTTTCTGCGGCATTCAGTTCTGTTTCTAATAAAATCTGTATCACGTTCTGTAGCAAGATTATTTAGGCCATAGCCCATTTGTTTTACTAACTTAATAGCATGCAGATAGCAAGGTATTTCTAAAATGACAGGATCTGGAAGTTGCTTAAGTTATTGGCCATGTATGCTTAAGGCTGGAATACACTACATGATTTTTTTCCCTATTTACTTTCTGGAGAAGTTGACGCTCCCATATCTGAGTTGACAGATTTCATTAAAAAAAATGGAGTAGTGTATTATGGTAACAGACTATTGATTTCATGCAGTCGAAGGATATGAAACATGTTTGATAATGTTTTGATCTGATTTTAGAATGCATATTGTTTTCATTTGTCATTCGTCTCCTATTAACAATGCACACGTTAATGCTTTAGTAAAGTTTGTTGTAATCAGATCTGCTAGTGTGATCCTCAGTCGTTTAGTGTATGTCCTCTGTGACTATTACAAAGTTGGTAAGTGTATGATCCCCAGTGTTTAAAATCTGTTCAGATTTAAGAAGTCATGTTGAGTATTCCAGCCTTTAGATGAGTAGGATTGTGTCGTCGTAATTTGAATGTAGGAAAAAAGTATTCTTTTTTTAAAACAATTGTACTAATAATGAGTAATGTCTAGTACTTATAATTAATATTAACCTTTGTTTAATTTCAATTCTTTGGTAGCTTTTAGGATGTGCTTTTAGGGAGTAATTGCATGCAATCTTTCTTCTCACCCAGGTCCAAGAAAAGACTACACAAAAACAGCAACAGGGTGCAAAAAATGAGAAGACACAATCAACTATCCCAGTTGCATTCTCATCAGTGTCAAAATATAAAGCAGATTCGCCAGAACAAATATATAAAGAAAAGATGATTGCCCAATGGTTGGACGCTCCGGTCTCCCTGCTCGTACAGTTGAGGATGACAATTTTATCCTGATGATAGAAAGCATAGATAAGAAGTTGACAGTGCCTAAGAAAACAAAAATAAACAACTTAGTTGAACAACTTTACAATGACGAAAAAATAAAATTCAGACAACAACTTGCCACAGCTCGCAAAATATCCTTAGGGCTGGACATATGGACGAAAAGAGGACTTACAGCATCATTTATAGCCATTAGTGCATGCTACTTTTGTCCTCAGGAGGAAAAAGCGAAGCATATATTGCTGAGCCTAGTTCAGCTGTCCCACCCCCACACAGCAGACTGTATAAAAACTTGTGTCGACAGGTGCACACAGGAGTGGGGAATACCAAAAAACAAGATTCTAACTGTAATAACGGATAATGGAAGCAACATGGTTGCAGCGTTTAAAAATAGTGAACTGGGAAACCACAGTAGCACCGAGGAAGAATCCCAGGAGGACAGTGAGGAAGACTCAGAGGATGACGTCGAAGACCAAAGGTAAGTTCTTTTAGTTTGCTGATAACTTTTACAGTACCATCTTACATTGTGTCATAGTCGGTGTGCTATGCTTAATATATTACTACATCATATTGTTCATTGCAGTTGAATTTCCTGTAGAAAATTACTAAAGTCTCTGTCCTTTTCTCTGTGTTTCTTTTACTTACTGTAGGTTTGGAGCACTAGAGAGGATGCCCTGTGTGGTACATTCCCTGCAACTTGTGGTGAACATAATCCAGAAAGAAGCAAGTATCAAACGCCTCCTAGACCGAGTTCAACTACTTGTTAGACACTTCCGCAAGTCATCCGTGGCAACAGAGCAACTGCTGCAGCTGTCTGGACTCACTCTGATCAAAGCCTGCCCCACTAGATGGTCCAGCACCTACCTGATGATAACACGTCTTATTGATGTGAAGGATTCACTTACTCAAGTAGCTGATGGGATGGGCTTGGATTGTCTGCTGCCAAGTGAGTGGCAAAGGTTAACTGCACTCTGCAATCTGCTCCTTCCCTTTGCTGAGCACACCCAGATGCTCCAGAGTGACACTATGTCTTTATCTCTGGTTGTGCCTGCCCTCCTGGACCTGAGAGCCCACCTCTCTGAGTTTCCCCATGCCCAAGGTTCTAGCCACAAGGACATAACTTCTCTAGCACAAAAGATGAAGGCAAATCTAGACAAGCGATTTAGCTGCTTCCTTAATCCCAGTGATTCAAAGTTCTCACCCCTCTCTATTGCTGCATGCTTCCTCGATCCAACAGTCTCAGTTGATGCACTCATTGAAAATGACAACGAACATATCCAGGAGCTACTGAGTAGAGCAGAACATTACATTGCTCAAATGGTGTCCCCTGTAATACAGGAGGAGGCTATTGAAAATGAGGGAGGAGACGAGAGATTTGAGCAACAAGAGCCACATGCAAAGCGACCCAGATTTAGATTTCTAACAAAAGTAAGTGTAAACCGGCCATCTAGACCTAGCCAAGCGAAGCTTTGTGTCAGGCAGGAAATTCAAAAATTCAAGGAGCAGCTGTCACAGCCCATAAATGAAGAGACTGCCTTTGGCTTTTGGGCTGTACATGGATCTACCTATCAACATCTAAAACCCCTGGCCCAAGACCTTCTTTCTGTACCCGCATCTCAGGCATTTGCTGAGAGAGTTTTCAGTATCGCAGGTGACCTGAGTCAGGGACGACGGAATCGAGCCAGGTTAATCTTGGAAAGAAGCGCGTTTCTTAAAATGAATCACAGTCAGTAGCCTGTCAAAAAGGCTCAAGGTTGTTACTACGACTGATAACCTACTATGTCTGTTGTTTGCTTTAAAATGTCACCTCTGTGCCGATGTTAGGACATGTTTATTTTGTAGGCATGTATGCACTTTCAACATTTTTTATTTGTACGTAGCAGAAGAATTTAAAGTGTTAAAATAACTGGTTTATGAACAACATTTATAAGTTGCTCTTTTGCACTACATGCAGTTATTACCCTCTGCTGCCAATCAAAAGACTTTACTGACACATTTTTGATCAATCCAGATTATATAAAGGATTAACAAACTAAAATTGTCCATAAATGTAGTTACTGGAATAAATCCTTCTTGTGTACAAGTCCAAATACAAAGTTGTTTAATATATCATAAGTCAAGGTATAAGCTTGTAATTTTTGTTTAAGATTTAAAATGTTATTTTGCTTCCAAATGTACACCCTTAATGGTTATTATACAGTACATACTGTTGGCAGACAAAGTTATGTTAGTAATATATGTTCAGCTGCTTTTGAACATCTGCTGTTTATTGCACATTTATTTGAAGTTTCAGAAAATAAATGCTGTTTTTCCATAACAGCTAAAGAAAACATTTTTGTTTTTTACTTGATACTAGAACTACAGACCACTTTTACTTATCCTTAATGTGTGATCCTACCTTATAAATTAGCAAGGGCAGCACAGCAGGCTGATATCCAACTAAGAAAAAGGGATATGTAGAGTTGCACAAGTGCTAAGAGTGCAGTGTTAATATAGCTTGTTATCTTGATTCAAATTTCTCATAAGCTTAACTGGTTTAAAGAGAGAAAAATTATGACTACTGTTGTCTAAATACTACATAGAAAATTAACAAAATTAAAGCTGGTAACGGCAGTTTGACTAAAACTAATGACTAAATCTTGACAAAAATTCAATGACTTTTCGTCGACTAAAACTAGACTAAAACTATGAAAGACAAAAATGACTAAAATGTGACTAAGACTAATAACCATTTTCGTCTGAAGATAAAGACTAAGACTAAATAAAAAATGGCTGTCAAAATTAACACTGGTTTGTGGTCTCTCACATTTTGAAGATCTTATCAGATTTTAAAAATCTTTTAGTGTACCCAGCGTACGAGATGCAAAAACAGGGATAAAAAATGAATTACAAGAAAATAAACCTGCAAAATTAGAGGGTGAGACTGAGGATTTGGGAAAAGAAACAAATATTATTCAATTTGTGGAAATTTGGAGATCACGTGACTCTTCGACAGCGATGCACGTCTAGTCCTTCACTCTGCTCACTGTGTCAAATATTATATAATCCTGTCAGTAAATTTCAAACTACATTCTATTTAACCCAACATGAATACTTTAACAGTCAAAGGTGATCGGAAAAGAGAGATTGAGCAATCGCCAATAAAGAAAAAAAATTAAAAGATTCCATCATCTCCAGCTCAGGGCTGGGAAGGTTACTTTTAAAATGTATTTCGTTACAGATTACAAAATGCATGCTTTAAAAAGTATTTTGTAACGTATTTCGTTAGATTACTTAATTTTAGAAACTTAATCTAAATACTTTGGAATACTTAAGTTAAATGGCATATTAACTTTGATGTCTTGTTTTTATGTTAACCACCTCTAAATAAAAATGGATGGCATGAATACATTTAAAATAATTATAAGTGCATATATAATGATATGAGATTAATATAATAATTATTATAAATTCTATTTACACCATGTTGGAAAAAAGTAGCATTTTCTTTGCAACAAGTGATAGTAGATGCTATTAATACTTATTGCAAATAGTGGCAGATATGTGATGGGAAAAGGGAGAAGAGTGGGAGTTCAAATGGATTCACACTCAAATCTTATCAGCACGTGTCTCAAATAGACGTGATTTCTAATGATGTCAATCCCAAACAGATTTATGTTTAGTGTATATACCAGTGGTTGTATGGTTGTATGTTTGCGCTATAGAGCAAATCAGACAACACTGTTCTTTTAATAAGTCACTAAATATTGACTTTTTGTTATGAATTGCATAAAGTCAGCATCACATTTGCAATCAATCGCGCTAATATTCGGCTAAATGGCACTCTACTTCCTCGATTGATATTGCTTAACTATATATAAAAATAGAAAAACAAGAACTTGTACAAACCTGAGACTGAGAGAACAACTTACTTTAAGATGCTTTTTCAAGGTTAGATGTTCGTTTGAAGCCGAGAGACGTTTTGTTGCAGGTAAACAAAAATTACATAGCCTACTGTGATGTTCTGTCCTTTTTTACATTTATAAGTAAAATCGTCTTTCCATGACAATTACGTGCTACGCTTTCTGATTTTCTCTTGCATTTTAGTGAGTCATCACTATAGTCTGCACTCTGCAGGCAGGCTGCTGTATGGACAGGCTGCACGCGAGTCTGAGTATCACCAGTTGCCTCATGGTTAAAATCATTTCACATTAATATTAAAATAAATAAATGACATTAAAAATCAAATAATCACTTTGGTAAGCTAAAATACTTTTCGGATGTAACTGTAATCTGATTACCACCCATTTAAAATGTAACTATAACGAAATACAGTTACTCATATTTTGTATTTTAAATACGTAACGACGTTACATGCATTTCATTACTCCCCAGCCCTGACGGTGCTATCGCTAACGGTATCAAGCTAGCACTTAAAGAGCCGCAAAGTATTTTGGATTCGGTTGTGGCCTCGACAGTAAGACATGTGGTAGACTCTGTACTGACCCCAGCGTTGCGTGACTTGTGTGCGGACATAAAAGCGACCAACAATTCTGTTAAAGAGCTAAGAGCATAGCTTGAGGCACTAGCTAGTGCAACGAAACAGACACGTGACCAGGTCGATTCCATTCAAGCAGCTGCACGTGAGCATAGGAGGACAGTCACGGACTTAAGAAATCAGCTGGAGCAACTCACTGAGAAGATGACGGATATTGAGGATAGGAGCAGGAGAAATAACGTGCGACTTGTGGGGTTGCCGGGGGGGGGCGGAAGGCTCCGAAGCAGCTGGCTTCCTCAGAGCTAATCTTTCCAAGTGGATCCCTTCCCTGAAAGGCTGTGACATCGAGATTAACCGGTCCCATCGCTTGTATGACGGAAGGAAAAACTCAGATCGGCCGCGTACTCTCATCTTTCGTGTACTAAAATGGCATGACAGATCGGCAGTCCTGAGGGGTGCTCGGCAGGCATATCCAGTGAAATGTACGCAGGACAATGTCATGCTACTATTTTTTCCCGACATTAGTCCAGCCAAAGCTACCAAGAGAAAGAGCTTTAATCCAGTCTTGACTGGTAATATTATTTCCCTTTGCAGCAGGGAACGAGGCAGGGATGTCCGCTTTCCCCCTTATTGTTTTGCTTATTTCTTGAACACTTAGCACAAGCCATCAGGAAATCTGAAGTATCGATTAAGATTCATGATCATAATCATAGTATTTGATGATATTATTCTATATTTAGTAGAGTTTGCTAATGTTAAAAGAAGAAACTTTAAAATGTAAAAAATGTAGCCTATTAGTTCCTAATAGTGAATGTTGAAATGAACACACTCTAACAAGGAACAATAGTTCTAGTTTTTATTAATGCTACGAATGGACTCTTGTTAAGTATTACCATTTAATTTCAACAATCATGCTTAAAAACCCTTATGCGGCCCTCGGGGTCTTTTTGACCCGCAAATGAAGTTTGCTAAATTTTTCAAAAATGTTCTCTTTTTCCAAATGGCATGAGACTTTGTACGGCGGTCAACACTTTCTAGATCTACAAATAAAAAATAAAATTGGAATGATTTCTTGATTTTATGTTGGTGTGAAAAAAATAGTTGCACTCATGGTCTTTTAACAAAATTATTATTTGTTTTAAACAAATGTAATTTTACTCTGTTTATTAATGTTTTTACTCCACATTTGTGTAGTTTTTGGAAGACTTATGATATATTTTAAATTTATATAAATAAATTAAAAGACATTTTTATATAGGTTTTTATACAAAAAACAGCTTTTTATGTAAAATTCACTTCATAAAAGACCCACATTTCTAACTTTCATTCATGGGGATAACATGGATCATTTGACATGGTTTAGTGTAAAATTTTTGCCCATATTTTGGAAATTGCAGTTTCAAAATTAAAAAATTATCATTTGTACCACTAGATGGCTGCAGAGCTCCACTATTTACTATTTGCTATTTGACCAACTGAAAGATATCTTTTCACAAGTTTTCTTCAGTTGGATTCATATCTACATATTATGAAATCACAATTATAACAATAAAAATTATTCTTGTCAAAGTTTTGCCTTTTTAGAACTGAAAAAAAATCTATTTTTCAATAATGTTACATTATGATTTGAATCAAGCCTCAACAAGATGTTACAAAGAGAAAGGTTGGAGTCTTTAGAGTTTATCATCTGTTTTTCATATAATTTTAAGAGTGTGAGTGTGTGTGTGTGTGTGCGCGCGTGCGTTCGTGTGCATTGTTGATGTGTCAGTGTCACCAATTTATTTTTGTGGTGGTTCTGTATTTTGGATTATTTTATTTGACAAAGAAAGCAGTTTTTATGGTCTCACAAATTTATTCACGTGTGTGTGTGTGTGTGTGTGTGTGTGTGTGTGTGTGTGTGTGTGTGTGTGTGTGTGTGCATTGTCGATGTGTCAGTGTCACCAATTTATTTTTGTGGTGGTTTTGCATTTTGGATTACTTTATTTGAAGAAACCCCGCATAGAAAATAGACAAAATTCATCCTCAAAATCAGAAACAACACAGAACACACATGGACAGAAATGAAGTGGTACACTTCCAATATTGCAAAATGATCATGCTGTGAACACACACACAGTCACACACAAACACAGAGGAATAAATTTGTGAGACTAAAAAAAACTGCTCTTTTATAATTTTTCAAATAAAATAATCTGAAATGCAGAGCCACCACAAAAATAAATTGGTGATACTGACACATCGACAATGCACACACACACACACAATCACACACACCCACCCACCCACACACACTTTTAAAATTATATGAAACGCATGATGATTGAAATAAATGATAAACTCTAAAGACTCCAGCCTTTCTCTTAGTAACATCTTGTTCAGGTTTGATTCGAATCATAATGTAACATTATTGAAAAATTGATTTTTTTTCAGTTCTAACAAGGCAAAACTTTGACAAAAATAATTTTTATTGTTATAATTGTGATTTCATAATATGTAGATATGAATCCAACTGAAAAAAACTTGTGAAAAGATATCTTTCAGTTGGTCCAATAGCAAATAGGAAATAGTGGAGCTCTGCAGCCATCTAGTGGTAAAAATGACAATTTTTTAATTTTGAAACTGCAATTTCCAAAATATGGGCAAAAATTTTACACTAAATTACGTCAAATGATCCATGTTATCCCCAAGAATGAAAGTTAGAAATGTGGGTCTTTTATTAAGTGAAATTTACATAAAAAGCTGTTTTTTGTATAAAAACCTATATAAAAAATATTTTTTAATTTATTTATATAAATTTTAAAAAATATCATAAATCCTCCAAAAACTAAACAAATGTGGAGTAAAAACATTAATAAACAGAGTAAAATTGCATTGGTTTAAAAAAAAAAACAATTATTTTGCTACAAAATTACATTTTGTTGCTTGGGGTCTCCAGAGATCCCAAAGACCTTGAGTGCACAACCCAAAAAGTTTTGCTGAAAAATGCACAATACATAATTTATAGCCTAGGGTGAAGTCATTATGTACATTCACAATGATTTGGGACAAATATAATGTAATTTAATAGAAAACTACGTGAATGGTGCTCTGTTCCGTGGCAGGATTTTCTGTCGGCTGTATTTAAATGCGAGTCTGGAGTTTCCCGCTCTGTGCAGCGCACAGTATCACGTGTCAAAATAAACACCACGTGCTGTCAGTGATTTCCACCTCTAGAGGCCGCTCTCATACTGTATAATGCCAGCGGACCCTTCTCAGCCACTCCAGCAATGGTTGCAAACTGGAAAACTATCGGCATGGATTTTTGCTGATATCTGATAGTTGCGGCTATCAACTATTGGTGCCGATTAATCAGCAAAACCGACGAATCGGCTGACCTCTAATATTTAGACCACTTTGATGTTTCAGTCTCTAGTATAATTAAGGAATTTGATCATTTTATTCGCTAATCAGGATACAAAATAAATTGGAGCAAATCTGCTTTAATGCCAATTAACAATGTTAAAGCTAATTCTTCTATTCCCTCATTTATCCCTTTTAAGGAATCTTTCATCTATTTGGGCATTACCATGAGTAGTGATAGAAAGCCACTGAATGTCAACGATTTTGATTGATGACCGACAGCTGTTGACCTTTGACCTTAGGGATTAACTTTATGACCTTTTAATGATCGCAGCTGTGTTATGACATGTGTTATGACAGGTGTTATGACATGTGTTTGTAATATATCATGTTTATGTATCCTCATCCGTGAAATAAGAGAGTGGTTACATTGTTTGTTAATGCGTGGCAGCTGTTTGGGATATAGCATGCCGGACCTCCGATTTGTAACGCGAAGTGTTTGTAATGCATCATCTTTATGTATCCTCAAATAAGACAGCGGTTACATTGTTTGTTAAAGCGCAGCTGTTTGTGATATAGCATGCCGAACCTCCGGTTCGTAACGCAACATGTGTTTGTAATGTATCATCTTTATGTATCCTCAAATAAGAGAGTGGTTACATAGCAGTGTTAATTTTGGCAGGCATTTTTGATTTAGTCTTAGTCTTTATCATGAGACGAAAATGCTTAATAGTCTTAGTCACATTTTAGTCATTTGAGTCTTTCATAGTTTTAGTCGACGAAAAGTCATTGCATTTTTGTCAACTTTTAGTCATTACTTTTAGTCAAACTGCAGTTACCAACATTTATTTTGGTAGCCATTTTATACGTAGTCTTCAAACAAAAATAGTCATTAATTAATCTCTCTTTAAATCAATTAAGCTTATGAGAAATTTGAATCAAGGATTGAATCTGGAAAAACTGGAATAAATATTCATTTTTTGGTAGATATACAAATTAAACTCATTTTTCAGATACAGTAGTATTGTCAGTATTGTCACCATGACAAGTATACATTTATTTAATATTTTTCATTGGTTAACATTAATGACATATAGGTATTTAATAGGAATGCTGTCCATCTAAAATGGATGCATGTAATACTGACACACATTCAGTTTTCACCCACCTGTTTAAGTTCACTTAAGCCATATCCGACTGTATTTACGTGAGATATTCTTGTACACAATAGACATTTGAACTGCTGTGTGTGTATTTGAGCACCGAGAACTGATCGCGCGCTGTATGAGAACTGAAGAAGTGGAGCGTGCGAGAGAGAGAGAGAGAGAGCGCGCGCTTCTATCAGCGAGATTCTGCCTTCACTAAATTTAAGTTAATCAACAACGAATTGTGACTCCCGGGAAAAACGGGACGGTCTGGTCACCCTATCGCTAACCCTTCAGGTGCTGAGGCCATTGTTTCAGATCGCTAGTTCGCGTTTTGGTAGCCTATCCGTCCGCGGCTGCCATACTGAGACTAGATATAAACGCCCCTCATCTGATTGTAATCTAATGACAGGGACACACATTTTGAAAGACAAGACCGTTAACTTAGCCTATAGGGTGTATTTTGAATGTCCAGTAGCCCTCAAATAACATTTTAGTCCCGTCTCGTCTCGTTAACGAAGATACATTTCGTCATAGTTTTTATCATCAGATATTATTTTTAGCTCGTCAACGTCTAGTCTTAGTCACAGAAAAAAGGTTCGTTAACGAATATTTTTCGTCGTCGTCTTCGTTGACGAAATTAACACTGTTACATAGTTCGTCAATGTGCAGCTGTTTGTGATATAGCCACCGGACCTCCGGTTTGTAACGCGACGTGTTTGTAATGCATCATCTTTATGTATCCTCAAATAAGAGAGTGGCTACATTGTGGCAGCTGTTTGTGATATAGCCACCGGACCTCCAGCTTGTAACACGACATGGGTTTCTTATGTGGTGTCACGCCGTCCCATAGGTTTCGGTCAGCCTGCTTGGATGTGAGAAAGAGATATTTGTTTAAGGACAATTTGAAAAATAAGTAAAAGAAAAACAATTTTAAGTCAGAGTTAAGTCATTTTAAGTCATAGTTCTTAAAATTCAAGGTGATTTATTGTTATAGCCAGTTCTGTCAATGCATTTTAGATGTCTAAAATAAAATTACATCACTAAAGGGGTCAATAAATGAGTAATAATGAGAGGAAAATAACTCTCTCTCACACACACACACACTCAGGCAGATATACCAGACTAGAGGAACCAGGGGTCCTCTCTCTCTCTCACACACACACACACACTCAGGCAGATATACCAGACTAGAGGAACCAGGGGTCCTCTCTCTCTCTCTCTCTCTCACTCACACACACACACACACACACACACACACACACACACACACACGGGCAGATATACCAGACTAGAGGAACAAGGGGTCCTCTCTCTCTCTCTCTCTCTCTCTCTCTCTCACACACACACACACACATTCTATTGGTTGTATTCTCAGCATTATAATGAAATAAAGAATTAAAAACTTAGCTTAAGGAATAAAATAAATATTGCAATAAAACAATTTGAGTACAATGAAAATGACTTACATTTTCAGGGAGGTTGAGAAATTACGTCTTTACACATTGACAGCATATCCTCAAATAAAAGGCTTGCAGATAGTTGAAGCTAAATTAGAAATTATCTGAGTGCAGAGTACTTCCCCATGGTTCAGTGAAATGAGAGGCAGGGGAGGGGGGAGGTGGACCAGCCATCACACACAAGTGGTGGGCATAGATTAATTTTTTTAATCTATATTAATCTCACTGTAATCTTGGAATTAATCTAGATTAAAATGGCTCATTTGAATTCCGCCAAGTAGATCAGAATAAATTCACTACTAGTAGTAAACAACTACCAGTCATCAAGAAGCAAACATAATATGGTGGTAATTTGTGGTGTAGTGGTAATTAATAGGCTAATTAATTAAATTAAATTATGTAATTTAATACATAAATTGTATTATTTGCGGTGTGGAATCATCCTATGAAGATTACAGGACTAATTACCGCTTTGCAGGTGTTCCATTTTTTCCTGACATAAAAATAAAGGGGATTTAATATTGATAATAACATTGAAGACATTGTATGATTATTCATTAAAGATAAGGTTTTAATAGTTTTAGTAGTAGTAGCCTATTACGTTCTGCCCAATGTCTTCAAGTGAAACCGAACTTTTATTTTGACGGGTTGCCGTGAATACCTTTACATTTCTGTGTATATGATATGAGGATAGTTTTTCTCAAATGAAACGCTCGAATGCTCACGAAGTGACTCTCAGAGCAGTTCTGGAGATGTCGTTCATGTATTTATGCCCTCGTTTAGTGAGACGACAGACGTCATCACCGCAAGCGTCGCGCGCTTCTGTATGAGTAAACAAACCCGCGCTTCTGCGCCATACATTAACACAGAGATACGCAGAAGTCATATTTAAATAGACGTTTTGTGGCTTAATATTTACAAATAGGAGTGGGATTGTGCTCACTTGTGTGTGCGCTTACGTTTGTGTGTGTGTGTGTGTGTGTGCGTGAGTGATCCGGGGCGCTCGATACTCCGCTGTGTGCGCGATACAGAGAGCGCGACCATGTAACGTAGAGACAGAAATGACATGCCGTCGTGCAAATAAGATAAATAACATAAGGCTATTTAGTTTGTTTAATAAAAGAACAAGGTATACACCTGTTCTATAGGGAAGGTAACACTGAATGACTTCTTTTGTGGTCTGGCGCTGTAGAGAAAATAAAATTAAATAAAATCAACTTGACCTCCCAGATAGCAAACTGACATAGAATCAACGTCGATTTTTGGTTGTAACGGTCAGTATCGATCGTCAATCAAATTTCGATGTTGAATCAACGTTCATTATTTGGTCGGTACATCAGAACGTTATTACGTCGAAAATGAAACATCGATTCAACGTCGAAACCACGTTGGCTTATCAACCGACACAGCCGACGCATCTGATCGAAATCATAACGTCTGATACAGGTTGAAAATTGGTCAGAGGAATCGGAGATCTGCGCCTGCTCTCTCACAGAGGTGAACAGGCCTGTAACTGGTAACTAAAATGGATTTTTATACATTATTCCGTCTGTCTCTAAATATTAGCGGAAGATGAAAGTTTTAAAAACAATGAATGACAAAACAGTTTAACTCGTGCTTGTCGAATGTTTTTTTTTTTTTTTTCTGTAGACATTTTTTACACCGCTGGCATATATAAGTTATAAAAAAAACATTTCCCCCTTATTTTTCTTCATTACACCTCTTGTTTGGTTTTATTTCATATAATTGCACATTAAAAATAATTTACTTTGTTATGCAGACGCAAAACGTGAAACTGCAGTCTTATTCGCAGCTCTAGGCTATTTATAGCATTTATATAAATATTTGTAAGATATAATCAGCATATTTTCTTAACCTGTTTTATATCTTAATTATTTAATCCATGAATTAAAACATTTTTTTATAATGACATAATCTTGATCAACAACAATGATATAGCGGCATCGGTCCATTATCATTTGTAAACTCAAATAGCTTCAGTCATAACTTTAAGTTATAACTGCATCTGTCTCGGGTGTATAAATGTGTTCTAGTAGGTCTACTGGCCCATATTCAGATGTTTGTGCGGAGTGTGGAATGCATGACGGGGCGGCCGCGAGATCACTTGCATTTTTTTCCCCTGATAACGAAACAACATCAGTTCGAAACTCATAATAGGCCCAACTCATATTAATAAATAATTAAAATTAGGCAACTACTTTTTTACCGACACATTCATAATCATTTGGCGACCTTTTCCTGTGCTTTGTGGCAAACTTTATGCGTGTGCTTGAGCGCGGAATTAAGGCTTACTGTGGATTATAAACTTTGGATAAACATGCGATTAGGCCTAGTCTTAAATGAACGACTAGTTAAATTGTTGGGGGCAGCTCTATTAAATAACCCGTCTCCGCTCTTAGAACTGTCAAGTCCATAACGGAGAGATCACGTTGACTAGGCTACATTGATTTTCCCTCTGAAACACACACACACACACACACAAAATAAAATAATAATTAAAAAAAAGTTATGAATAGACAACCTTTCTACATCCGGCAGATATTGCTGCTTATGGCGTGTGCATTGCAAATCGTACAAAATATGTTATCTCTCCAAAAACTCGTATATAAATAAATAATATAAAACACGTTTATAGACTGATTCTTTTTTGAAGTCTGTACTCTATTTTCGGAAATTTAGAAAAAATATAAAGAGATGGTTCAACACAGGTCTAATGAATAGCCTATTTCTATGAGAATTTATGTTTTGACTGCGAATGTCACGTCAAAGCTGGAATTGCTCTAATGTGATGCTGGTCTTTGAAATACAGGTACTTGCTTTTTTGTCCAAAGTTGTGATGCAAGTTTTTGAAACACTGCAAAAAAGAAAAAGAAAAAAAAAAAAGCACAATTTCAACTGCTATTTTTATTTTTTTTTTTTTTGTTATTTATTTATTATAAAGAATCTAGTTAGGTGTGTAAATCTGGCCCTCTTAAATGCCCAAGTTTCTCTTGGACCCTTAGGGAAATTAATTGCCCACCCCTGGTCTACATGCAAGCAGGCTTTCTAATAAAATAAGGTGGTTGAGTGTTCATTAAAAATAAATATATATAAAAGTGCTGCTTTATCCGACAATAACGTGCAGGGTGTCATAAAATAAATAATTAAATTAAATGTATGATTTAATTAGATTTAAGTTATTTATTTATGTAATGTTCTAATTTTATATGATTATTTATGTAAATTCTGCGTGACTATGACGTATTTTAATGCGTGCGTGCTGAACGTTCGAGCCGCGTTCAAACGCTGGAGCGGAGGGAGTTGCCATGGAAACGGAGCGGCAACACAACAACTGACAAGCAGGAAGCTCCGTTTCTCGCTGCTGTTTTTACTGTTTTCGGTAAGTTTAGTCCCTAAAATCTCACAAATATTAAATACAGCTATTCCTGACACCTCTCTTGCTTGTATTTGACTCGTTTCTGGTGAAATTAGTTCATAGAAATGGTTTAGTGTCTTCGAACAAGTCCGTTAGCATCTAGCCGTTTTCAGAGGACATGACTTTAACGTTAGGCTAACTCCATAGACTGAGCTCTTTTTGAATGTTTGGGATTTTATTCACATCTTTATGTGTAGATGAGAGGTTTTGACAGTTCTGTAAAAGTTTTGCTGGTAATTTTTCAGTGGGTGATTGGAAATAGGCTCATTTATTTAACCTAAACATATAGCCTACACTGTACCGTTAATCGGTGACGTCACTTACATCAGCGGGACAATAGGCTCTGTGCACAAGCGTAGCGACGAACTTCCGCTGTCGCCAGAAGTCGGCATATCAGTTTCCGGTTTTCATTCGCGTTGCCCAAAATGTCAGTATTTACTAGATGTCTCCGAGATCTGCCAAGCAGAATCAGCGATGTCCATCACATCGTTAATGCCTGGTCTCCTGCTCCAGTACACAAACGAAACGAGGGATTCAAACGCAATATATCGAGTTATATGCACAAATACTTTAATGTACGTGATATTTCAGCATCTAGCGGCTAAGCTAGTTAGCAACATGTTCATTTTAGAAGCTGTTATTTCTCAATTTTAAACGCAGACTGTTCGTTTTTATTTATTTATTATTTATTTTTTTAGGTGATAATTGTATTATCAATTGTATTAAACATCTCCCCCTCTCAGTTTCTAATAAAGATCAGGGCACAGGTGAAGCATTGTCTGGTCATTGTGCTACAGGTCCATTTAAGAACACTTTAGCATATATTTTTTTTTTAAGTAGTTATTATGGAAATATATTTAAAATAATATACTTAACTGTAACAACATGTGATGCTTTTGGACACTTAACTGCACGTTAATTGCAATTAAATGAAAATGTGTAGTTTTATTGAACCACTTAATCTATCTTTATCTTTATATGTAATTTCACAATTATTCCAGAAACTTTAATTTGACATTATTATAAAGTGTACTTTTAAAAATTGTCCTTGTTTGTTAAGAATCATAGTCATGAAATTGGGCTCCCTTTTAAGTACACTCAGGTGGCCTGTTATTAAAATTATTAATATTATCTGTAAGTGAATTTAACATCACAATATTATAATATATATATATTCTGAAATAACTGAACAAGAATGCATGCAGTAACCCGAATGGGGACCAGCAAGGTAAACTCGCCTGCCAATTTTAGCCAGTTTTCATTACATACTATTTTAAGAGTTATATTAAATATGAATTACCTTGGCAAAATCCCCGGGACATTAGAAACGCCGGGTTATTAAAGTAACGTTAACAAGCTTATAATTGTGGGCTTATCAATCCTAGCTTCGCCATACACTCGAGCTGTGAGTTTTCTCAGCGTTCCTCATCATGGACCTGTAGCACAACAGACATCACCTGTGCCCTGATCTTTATTAGAAACTGAGAGGGGGAGATGTTTAATACAATTGATAATAATTATCACCTAAAAAAAAAAAAAAAAACGAACAGTCTGCGTTTAAAATTGAGAAAGAAAAGTTTCTAAAATGAACATGTCGCTAGCCGCTAGATGCTGAAATAACACGTACATTAAAGTATTTGTGCATATAACTCGATATATTGCGTTTGAATCCCTCGTTTCGTTTGTGTACTGGAGCAGGAGACCAGGCATTAACGATGTGATGGACATCGCTGATTCTGCTTGGCAGATCTCGGAGACATCTAGTAAATACTGACATTTTGGGCGACGCGAATGAAAACCGGAAACTGATATGCCGACTTCTGGCGACAGCGGAAGTTCGTCGCTACGCTTGTGCACAGAGCCTATTAACTGAATCTAGTTCAAATGTTTTTTGATCTCTCATGGTAAACAAATATTGATAAAAAAAAAAAAAAAAACTGTTCTGTGATTTCAGAAGAAAAACAAAAGCACGGGATGATGGGAGGCTCCAAGATTTCACAATTTCTGAAAGGAGCCGCAGACTGAGAAGTAAGGAACACAGGTGAAGCTATTTAAAATATTAAGAGGGCTTTGACATCCACGAGTAAGATGTCAAAGCCCTAAGTAACGTGTGACATAAGTAAACATGGAAGCAAATTATGTTATGTTAAAAGAATGTTTTCTGTATATTCTTCTTTCTCTTTTCTACATTTCACCTGCTCTAGCTTGGTTCCTTGTAATAAACCTGGCTGGCATTGTATAGTAAATATTGTTGGCTCTGTGACAAATTGCTTGTTATGTTCCTACATTCTTCCATGTTGATGGCCTGCACCCCAGACTCACAGCGGACCTCCTGTCGGACAACATCTCCCAGGCACAATGAACCATATGGTTGGTAAGTTAACCTCAAACATGCACTAATGTTCAAAATTCAGTAAAATACTTTGTTTTTGAAAAGAAGTCTGTTATGCTCACCAAGCCTGAATTTATTAAAAAATTCAGATTAAAAAAACCCCCCAAAAAAACAGTAGTATTACAATTTAAAATATCTGTTCTCTGTGTGAATATATTGTAAAATGTAATTTATTCCTGTGATCAAAGCTGAATTTTCAGCATCGTTACTCCAGTCTTCAGAGTCACATGATATTTCAGAAATCATTTTAATATGCTGATTTGCTGCTCAAGAAACATTTCTGATTATTATCAATGTTGAAAATAGTTGTGCTGCACAATATTTTTGTGTTTTTTTTTTCAGGATTCTTAGATGAATAGAAATTTCAAAAGAACTGCATTAGTTGAAACAAAAAACTTTACACTCATTTTTTATTAAATTTAATGCATCCTTGCTGAATAAAAATAAGAATTTCCTTAAAAAAAATCCTGATAAAAATAAATAAACAAACTTTACACTGTTAAAACATTTACACAAAAATACAACTCAGCACAGGTTACATTCATATTTGGGTCATTCTACAGAAACATCCACTTTTGGTATGGCAAGATGTCTTAAAATGTATTTCTTTTTTTAACATTTAAACTTAGACCACATTATTAGATTACCTTTTTACATTATAAATACACATAAATGACAGCTTAATGATTTTTAAAATATTTTTTGTAGATTTATTTAAAGACCACATCTAAAAAAAAGAAAAAAAAAGAAATTGTCACTGGTGTTACCTTCTTTGTCAATTTTAGTGGTTTTATGAAATATTATTTCTCAATTTATTTCAGCACATGTAGTCAGTTACAGAAAAACAATGATAATGCAACAAATAAGGAGATTATGTTTTATTTATTTTAATCAGGTTTGTTAAAAGTGTGATAAAAGAATGATGTTAGTACATTTGTGCAACCATGTATTTGTTATAACAATGAAAATATTTTTGGGGGAAACAAGTGATGCAATTATAAACAAGTAATGATGCAATCCTTTAAATCTTAACTCTTGAGTGAAGCAGAATTCAATGGATGTAAAATTGTTATCGTGCCACGTGTGACATTTTATGTAATGTGACAGAAAAAAAACACGGTAACACCAGTGACACAATGAATCACCAGTGACATACATTAGACCAAAGATACTTATTCTTCAACTATAATTAATAGATGAGACTAAATTGTTACATTTGGCAATTAGTGAAAGCAGTTAGTAAAAGAACATAAACAAACTGATCTTCACTGGTGTAACCCATAAAGAAGGTGACACCAGTGACAGTTTTCATGAAAAATGCATTTAGCAAAATGTCTGCTGCAAGATATCAAACCACATGTTGTCAATCATGGTATACTCACTAAATTAAGTAGTTTAATCCATTTGTATTCCAGTTTTTTTGAGTATTCTCAAAATAAAGCACTTTCCCTCTGTACATGGCTGTGGGGACGAGCAGTTTTGTGGTGCTTGGAATTCTTTATAATTAATTAAAAACAAATATTGCCACATTGATGGCTCAAGAAGGTTTAATAACATATTAACAACATAATAACAAATAACATATTGTTTCAATTTAAAATATATAAAACAAGTTGTAACCCTAAAGTATTTTTCAAGTGTTATATTTCTGTAAAGGCTAGGGACAGAAAAATGGACATTTCTATAGAATGACCCGTTTATCAGAAATGCTTCTTTGGTAAAATCAGCATATTACACCGTGTCCTAACTACACGCGACGCGACAAGATTCCAGCGACAAGCAATTTGGGTGTCCACACCAGACGCGACACCGCGACGCGACAGAATCAATCAAATATCACAGCCAATCAGAAGCATGTGTGGGCTCTCTCTGGAAGCGCACTGCTCTTGCAACGAAATGGATACATTTATAATCTAATTCATGAATTTTAAAGCTTTTTAACATCATAAATGTACATACTGAGTGACTGATAACATCTTTGTTATGGAGTACACTCGTTGGTTCGTAGTGAGTTCAAGTTTTAACGGTCATCTTTGATTTAATTTATTTTTCAAGATCTGAGGTAAACTATCTGTTGTTGTTTTCAGTATGGCTATAGGGTCACGTAATATGATATTTAAACTCATATTAGACACGTTTAACTTTGAATAAAGCATATAATAACCTGAGATTATCTACTGTCATATAGTTTGTATGTTGTTGTTCCAGCCGCGACGTCGCGGAAATAGAAACCGTTTCTAAATTAGAAATTTCGCGTGTCGCCGTCGCGGCTAGTTAGGACAAAAACTCTGATTAACATGGAAAAGATGCCTTTTATCGCGTGTCGCGGCGCGTGTAGTTAGGACACGGTGTTAGAATGATTTCTGAAAGATCATGTGACACTGAAGACTGGAGTAATGATGCTGAAAATTCAGCTTTGATCACAGCAATCAATTAACATTCACACAAAACATCTCATAACCGTGCAATTCAGTTATATTTGATTAAAAAAAATAATCTTTTGTCTGAAATAATATGAACAGCAGCTATTCTAATCTTTTTCCTTTTGCTTTCCTGTTTATATCTGGGGATGTCCATCCCAAGGTTACTAGAGATTACACCAGTTCCAGTTTGGATCCAGCCTCGTGTTTGAAGACTTCAGAAGACGCCAGCACTCACAAAGACTTCAGATGACGCCAGCACTCACAAAGACTTCAGATGATGGCAACTAGATGAACATACAAAGCTGCCAAATAATCCTTATATTGTAATCATTGCCCTAAAAGGTAAGTTTGCAGATTTTCAACCAGCTTTGTATTGTTACAGTGATGGCAATAAATGTAAATGAACAAGGTTTACCTGTTCTCTGAATTACTTGTATAGAGATTTCACCATTTGTGACCTGTGCTGGCAAAATGAGCAAATTTTCAAATAATTGTCACTTTTTTGAAGTACATTCTCCAATAAAAGACTTTCAAAATGATATATGAGTTGTTAGAATCGGACAAAAAAGTTTGAAGTCGATAAAGTCAGCAAAGACCATTTTGAGAAAAACTGATTTAAAGTTTTCTGAAGGTTCCAAAGCAAAATCACCAACATTAATTCTTTCTTAATAATCATTACTAGATTAATAATCACAATATAGCTATTTTTTATTTTATCTTTGTTGTTATTAATATGAACCAATAAAAAAAAAAATATATATATATATATATATATATATATATATATATATATATATATATATATATATATATATATATATATATATATATATATATATATATATATATATAAGTGATGCGCGGATGAGCTAAAACGTCACCCGAATCCGCCGCTTCAAATAAATTATCCACCCGCCAACCGCCCGCACCTATATTTGGGATTGCGCATATATTCCCGCAGTTTTCGACTTTAAAATGAGGGAAATTCCTGCAAAACATTTATTCAATATAGCGTGTAGGTTAGATGAGTAAATAAATCCACACAACCAGTCATTTAAAAAGTGATTCAGCTGATTCAGCTGCACTGCGTCCTCTCTCTTTGACTTTCTCTTCACATCTGCTGCACGCTGCGATACAAGACTTTTGCTCGCGTTTCGGTACAGTTGACAGAATTGTCAATTGCCTAATCGGTCATTGTTGCATCGTCACAGAAATGTATTATTTGCACGTCTTTTTAAGTCTTTCGGTACTCGTGCGGTCCAGAGGCGCTTTTCTGTGTGCTCACAGTCACATCCAAAGCGCGCGCTGCGAACAAACAAACAAACAAAGCTTGTTGCGCTTAAGTGGCCAAATACACACAAAATAGCGTCAAAATGGTCGTCCTGGCGAGTATCCTCATAATGTCGGTTTTGTCTTAAGTTGCGAAAGAAAACGCATATGTATAAGTATTGGATCCGTGAAACAGGTCTTGTGACAGCAGCCTAATAAAGCTGTGCCGTCTGTCATTAATGTTAATCAAACAACAAAAGACAGAAGAAATCCCTCACTGCTCTTGACTAAATAATGTTTTGTTGAATAACTTTAATATGTTGATTTATTCAGTTTCTGTATCCTATTTAAAACACGTTCATATTTTAGAAAATGTAGTTAATATTTGCATGATTAATGATTTATCTTATCCACCCACGACCCACCCGCAAATAATCAAAATGCACCCACCCGACCCGCGGATTATCCGCAGCGCCCGCGGATGTAACCGCCATCCGCGCATCACTAATATATATATATATATATATATATATATATATATATATATATATATATATATATATATATATATATATATATATATATATATATATATATATACAGGAAAGAAACAAGTAATGTATTACTTTTTTCATTTTACATCTAAACAAAAGCATTCAAGTAAAACAAATAATCAAATGTAAAAATCACTTTATTGGGTTCATTATGAATTAATTGATTACAAAAGCAGTTCAATCAAGAGCAGCGAGTGATTCCCTCTTTTCTTTTATTATTAGATTAGAATTGAGACAGACGGCCTGTATATTAGACCTACTGTACTGCACGGATATAATGTCACACATCTGATGTTTTTACCCAACATTTCCCCAAACGTTCACTTAAGACACAACAGATTATTTTCGCATGAATACTTAAATACTGTAATTCCGTGTATGTGTGTATATTTATCGGGATCGCACACCGTCAGAAGCACCGTTATGCGCTCGCTTCGGATGACAGTCAGCACGAGATGCGAGCGGAGAAAAGGTACTCCTCTCAGAAAACATGCAAATAAAGATATATTTAGAGGTTTAAATACTATTTAGAGCATTGGGGTCGCTAGAAGAGGGCTTAATGAACTCATTTTTGTGAAAAACTCAAATTCGACCAAAATCAACATCTTTCACTTCTTTTGCCTTTAACTCGAAATTAGCTCGTGTGCACTCCGACTCATTTTGCCAGCACAGGTCACATTTATTAGTAAGCAAAACTCTGCCAGATGATGCAAAATGTTAGGAGGTGATTGTTTGTCTCATTTCTCTGTCCTGTGTACTATAACCTTTGAACAGGAACTAATACTCCTTTGACTTGTTTGAGAAGATTTAGATGGAGGGTTTAGCTGTGTTTCTCCCTTTTCTCTATTCTATTCTATTCTATTCTATTCTATTCTATTCTATTCTATTCATTTTTTATATACTAATTATTAATCAGTTTGGAAATCTTTTTACCATGTTTACTAAGGAGCACTTTGGGACTGAGTATGTATTTATGATGCAAATGTAAATGACTGTAAACGAACCTAAAAAGGTCCCGCCTGTTAGCAATGCTAATATTATTTAGCGAAGTTATTAATGAGATCATTTAAAAAGTAATAGTGACTTCATTAATTGATCCACTATGAAAAAACAGTTTTATCAATGTACTTTTAGGGAGGAACTTGTCAACAAATCTACCTCACAGCGCATCAATGAAAGCAGTTTGACAATTACAGACGGGTGTGTTGGATCAGGGTGAGATCTGAATTCTGCAGGTGGGTAGATCTCCAGGAACAGGATTGGGCGGTCATGTTATATTGGTTATGTATGATGGAATTTGAACTGTACTGTTTTTATTGCAGGTTTTCTGGATTCCCAGTTGAAGACATCAGTACATCAGATGTTGGCCTGGACAGCTGTATCTACAGTACACCACACTGACCTCTCTGCTTTTGCATAGATGGCTGACTACTATCATAGTATTATTGGTATTATGTTCTAAGGCAGGGGTACTCAAGTTCAGAGGCCAAGCGGGCCGCATTTAAACTACATATTGCTATAATATAATATAATATCATATAAACCACAAATTACACTTTATTTAAGACAATAATTGCAGATTTACTGATTTAGAAATACAGTTTATTACTGATCTAAGTCTTGCTTGTCCTTGTCCTATTTAAAATAAGACTGAGCATGAAATATATATATTTAAAGAGTAAAAATCTGGAACAAAAAATTGGATTAAAAGTTTGTTTTGCTATATTGAACAGAGTAGCCTATTGAACAAACTCAAAATGCCAAAACTAAAAACATTCTTGAGCAAACATAGTTCACAAAGTACTTTAGGAAGCAGTATTATTATTTTTCATATTTATATTTTTAAAATAGATATCACTATTCTCTCACTATGATTCTGAAAAATGTAATTTACTAGAGTTTCTAGAAAAAAAATTGCTGCTGTCTATTTATAGAATACAATATTCAACAAACTGATAAAGTGAAACAAATGATTCATAACTCATAACTTCATGACTTGCTCATGAAGACTTCACTTGTTTCATTCCTGAATGAATCAATGTTTTTTGAACGAATCTCAGTTTAAGTCACTTGTCTCCACCTGCTAGCGTTATGTTGTAATTGATACAATCTTTATTAGAACAAATCACCTTTTTGAAATTGAAGATGCTTCAGTTTTGATCGCTTTTGTATAACGATACAAAAGACTTTGTAAAGCTGTTTCACATTAAACTGCTCTCTCTGGATCAGCGCGAACGCAGATTTGAACATTACATTGTGATTTAAGGCTTTAATAGACATGAATCCTGTCATTTATGAACAAGATTGCATGGGTGATTGAATCTGTTCGCGATCTGACTATTTATTTAAATAAAACAGTATACGACAATATGGTTTACGACAGTGATATGGTTTAACTGTGTTCTTCAAGCCATCTTTGGTATTTTCATAATAAAGTATATTTATAATCCAATGATAATCGACATTGCCTTTACCGTATGGTAGGGGTGGAAGAAAAAAATCGATTCTCTGATGCATCGCGATTCTCTCTTCAACGATTCTGAATCGATTCTGAATCGATTCTGAGCTTGTTTATTTTTCCCGCATATGGCATGTGTGCGAGCTAGAGATGCGGCGGGCTTCATTGCACAGAATTTGCGCTGTGAGACAGACTTTCACGTGTGCTTTGTGTTTGTTTGTCCTGAAGCTCGATTGTGGCTGCGGTTAAATGCACTTGCATTTTCAAATACTTCTATAGGAAATTGATGTACACACAGTCAGTTATGTTTTCATAAAATAAAATGTAACCTAATATATAAACACTGCATTTTTTTTTCAGTTGAATTTTTTTTTATAATAATAAAAATAATAATGCTTATATAATAATAATTTTTTTTTAAAAAGTAAATTTTGAACAAAATAAATTTGATATAAAATTGATATGAAAATGTAGCCGTGTGCAGTAATATTGAAAACTGAGAATGTGACGCATCGTGATATTAAGTTGATAATGATAATCGTAATTGAATTGAATCATGAAACCAGTAAATATTCACACCCTTATTTTTAAGATGGCAGTACTGACACAGAGATTCCAACTATAAACAAAAAGCATAGAAACTGCAATTTTGGTTAAGATGTAAAGTTGTAAAGATTAATTGGGGAAAAAATGTAGATCAAGAATCATTTGGAATTGGATCGTGACTCCCAGAATTGGGATCGGATCGTGAAGCGCCTGAAGATTCCCACCCCTACCGTATAGAATATATAATCTCCCTCGTTCTGTGACAAAAACCGCACATCAGCTCACAAAATGAAGTTATTTCAAACACTCGACTGATGTTGTGGAGTAAAATCATGTTGTCCTCTTTTGTTGGACAACGCTTCTCTTTTAAGTTGTTTGGGGCGTGCCGCTCGTGGTTAGTTACAGCGCTGAGAGATCGAGCAGCTTTTACTACTGTGATTGTATAGATTACATTTAATTTATAAAAAATCAAACTGCCTAATATTTTGAGCGCAACCTGTAATAAAAATACATTAATCTTCAGCCTGACGCAGGCCACAAAATTAATGCAGACGGGCCCCTGTCTAAGGTATTATAGCAAAACTGAGTACCTGTGACAGTGGAATGTGTAGGTGTAAAGAATAGTCACACGTGCGTATTACAGGTAGTAAATTTACAGTCACAGAGAAAAGTTTTTTTTTTTTTTAGGAGTTCCAAATGTTTTTTTACTCTTTCTCTCTAACAAACACAACAGTTACATAATTTCAAATTCTGAGATTCAAATCATATTCTACAAATCACAAATTAAGAAACTTATGTGAATGTGGGGCAAAACAAATTCACACACCCGAATCAAAAAGGTGAAGTCAAGAACAAATTTTGCACATTTGCATATATACAGTCATAGTCAGAACTATTGGCACCCTTGGTAAATATGAACAAAAGTCTGTGAAAATAAATCTGCATTGTCAATCCTTTTTAATAAAAGATCAAAAATGGGTGGGGGGAAGCTCATTAGGAGTAATTTTTTATGTAATTTTTTTCATTATAGGAGTCTCTCCTATAATGCCTGGTGAGTTTGGAGCTCACCTGACAAGAGATCTTTGGAGAGTCTTTGGCCACTCAAACCATCCTCCTCACCTTGCATATAGACAATATAGACACACATCCTCTTCCAGGCAGATCTGTGGCATTTTAAACCGTACAGATTTATTTTTACAGACTTCTTCGATCATATTAACTAAGGGTGCCAATAATTCTGACCACGACTGTAAAGTAGAACTTTTATGTGAGATCTCACATGACATATCAGAATGTGAGATTCCACTTGCACGCTTGATTAGAATTTGAAATTCGATCAAACTGAATAGAATTGAACTGAATCGAATAGGTAAATGATAGCATTAATTGGTTAGGTGTTGATGAAAAAGATGTGTCTTTAGACGTTTTTTGAAAATGGCCAAAGACTCAAAGCTAAAGCTGCTTGAATTGAGATAGGCAGGTCATTGCAACATGAACTTATCTACAAATACCACAGTTAAATTCTGGAAAAATGAAATATAGCCCTGCATAAATCTGGTATAACAACCTGTGAATTTCGTAATTTGTGATTTGTAGAATAGGATTTATGCACCTGCAGTGAAGATTTTGAGAAGGTTTTGTTGGTTTGAGAGAGAAAGAAACAAAATACAAGTTTGCAATTCCTAAAACATTTTCTTGATGACTTTACTGAAATATTCTCTACAAATACAAATTCCACGGTGCTCAGTTTTGCTACAATAATTCTAGACACAATAGACATGTACTGTATGCAAATATAAAAAAGGGACATAAACAACTGAATATTCAGGGATGCAAACTTATCACCTTTAAGTGAAAATTGTAATTTTGAATCTAAAATAGATCATTTGCGTGATTTGTGTAGATCCAAAGAGTTTTTAAAAGTGAGTAGTAAGTAGTAAAAGTAGTATTGACTCATTTTAGATACCTGCTGAAATTGACTTCTTTCAAATGCTCCTGTGTGTATATTTGTGGTTTGGAATTAGTAAAATGTGCTTAGAAAAAAAATATATATATAATCCGAATATTGACTGGCTATCAAATATAATGCACGCTCTGTATAATCCATTCACAAGTGGAATAGTGACAACCGTATTCACCCAATTACAGGAGTCAATCTGCTGAAACATTCTGCGAGTCACTTCTTAAACTGCTATGATTCAGATAACAGACTAATAGACTAGCAAAAGCAAAATTTAGCAGCTTCAACATTTAGATAAAAACTTAAAGCACTTTTTTCACGTCGTTTTTTTTTTTTTTGTTCAAAATAGTTTAAACTTAAAATAGTTTAAAACTTTAAAGAAACTGTAATTATGGAGTGATATTACATGTATAAAAAGCAATTAAAAATTAACTTTGTGTATGACTGATATTACAATTGTGGGTTAGGTCTTCATCACCTTTTTCAGACCCGACCTGATAAATTCACATCCCTGATCATTACAAAGAACTTAAGTTTTAATTTCAAAGGGAAACTGATGTATCTGCTATGCACCTCTGTCTTCTATTTTCAAGGGTAAGAATTCTTTATAAATCATCTTCTCACCCATATGTCTTTATTTTGTGGAACACAAAAGGAGAGAGTGGCATAGTCTGTCACAATTAATTTCTTTTATTTTGTAGAAAATAATCACTGATAGTGAACGGTGCCTGAGGCTGTCAGTCTCTTAATGTTCTGCCTTACATCTCCTTTTGTGCCCCACTGAAAATAAAAGTCAAGCACATTTGGTATAAAATAACATGATATTTTTTTATTTGTAACTTGACACTATTTAAATTTGCCTATAATTTACTTGATACCTCTTTGTGTGTATTTGATTGTAAATGCAAATGTTATATGGTTTGTGCTAATCATGTATTTGTAACTGTTTACAAACTGTATTGTATAAATAATAAAGAAAGTATGACTGAATGTGATGTGTTTAGTATATTATTAATAAATTATTACATAATACAGGCTAATTTATCTATGAAGTATGTGAGATTTTTAAAAGAAGCAGAAAAAGTTTATTGTGTACCGTCGGTTTACCAACTGAAATCAACATCGTTTCAACGTTAGTGACGCAAACCAATTAGATCGATTTTATGTTGAATATCTGTTGATTCTATGACGTCGTTTCAACCAACCGAAAATCAACGTCGATTCAACGTTGGGTAAGTCAACCAATTGCGTCGATTTTCCGTTAGATTTGAATGGAGCGCCTGACGTCGGATCAACATTACCCCGATGAGCAAACTGATGCCGGATCGACGTCGGAGATCAACGTCGTTTCGACGCCACGAGAAACGTCGATTCTACGTTGATTCGATGTCAGTTTGCTATCTGGGCTTCCAGGGGGGTGGGGGGGTGCCGTTGGGGAGGCGGGCCGCCCCCCTAAAATAATGGTAGGGGAAACACTGAGATTTCCATTGGGAAGCTTCTTAAAAATAAATTTTCCCTGAAGCAAACCCGGCGGCTTCATAGCTGCATCCATGTTAGCACGTCACGTTTGATGTGGTAATTTCACAGTAGACACACAGGTTCGAAGACTCGTTCTCACCCCCTACAGTGCAATTCGGCTAGGTATACATCCGCGCTAAAATATCAAGGTGAAAGTCATCATAGCTTGGGTAGTATAGACCCAGCTCCCAACCCAACTTTGAGAATAGATTAACGCGATATTTTTTTTATCGCCCGATAAGAGTCTCACGTTAACGCAGCACGTATATATATATATATATATTAGCAGGCCAAAGGATAAGGGCTATTGTCCCGAACATGTCTGGACTTGCCATAGATGTAGTGATTTTAATTCTCCATCAATACCTACAGTAAACCTATCCATCACAGTAAACTTTCTACATTTATTTTTCATTAAAATTTTCAAAAACATAATTTTGTATAATTTGTATAATTTATCATTTAAAAAGTATGCTCATGGAGACAAATTTTGCAGAGGTCAATCATTTGGACTATTACTACACATATGGTTTGTGGGACACTCCATACAGACGTAATTAATGTTTTGTTTTGTTTTTTTACTTTACAGATTCTAGACCTACCCATCGCACAAAAATTTCTGCACATGATTCCATTTTTTATTCAATTTTGTTTGCAAGCGATCTTAATTATGAGGACTCACGAAATTTCATCATAAACCACATTTGCAATGTTATATCAGTGTAATACCCATGTCATTATACAAATTTGTGTTCTGAGAAATCATATAAACAAGTACACACATACATAAACATTTCAAGCTAAAAAGAGACTTATCTCTATTTTAAAGAATATGGAAATAAATAAAATATAGATTTATATATGACATCATAGTAACAAACATGTTACTCGAGCAAAGCAAGCCATTTATCATACATTTTAAACAAATTTTAGTTTTTCACTAACCATGCATAAACGTTGTTTTCTCAATAACAAAAACATGTACATTCATGCTGCTCACATATTATTGTAGCCCAGTTTGTGACAAATACAGTATAATCAGACTTTAGCCATTATTATATTTAAGATACTGAAAAAACACAAATGTCAGGGTATGTCAAAACTTCTCCAATTCCCCAAAGACCCACCATTTTAAATAAAACATTGTTTAGTATGTTTAATAATTACTTACATTTATATAGTGCTTTTCTAGGCACTCAAAGCGCTTTACATTGTGAGGGGGGGGGGGGGGGGGGGGGTCTCCTCATCCACCACCAGTTTATTTACAGTTTGTAAATATTTTAATTATAATGACTCAAGAAATATCCTCATAAACTGCATTTATGTAATTATAGCATTGTAAAACACATATAATCATACAATTGTCTTGATAAATCATATAAACAAGTACAGACACAGACACAGCGCACACACACACACACACACACACACACACACCATTCAGAAAGGTCAACAGTCTAGGTCTGCACTGAGCGCTAAAAGCTAGTTTTCCAGCTTTTTCAAGTGTTCCATCTCCCCAAAATCATATATTGCCCATTTTATACTTTTTAATGTAGCTTGAACATTTGAATAAAAGGTTGGCAAATGTATCTTCATAACCGTTGTGATTTGACACAATGTCATCAACCGATTCTCTTTAATTTATAAGATTTACTTTTATTATTTCTACAAAGGTTCATGCTACAGTACTTTTATCAGTCTAATAAATATGCGGTCAATACATGATGAAACAATAATCGTGGTACCAAATAAGTTTTACACAATGTTTTTTAAGAAAGGGACGTTTTAAAATACAACTAAACCAGACAGATTAGTTTTTTCTTTTTTTCAAACCTACGTTTCAAGTAATTTGGTGTTTCACATCCAAGCGGAATAGCTCTTACTTTCTAAGTTCCAATACAGGGCTCCAGATGCAGCTTCTTAACTGAACAAAGAAAACATATTTTCACATTCATTCTACATATTTTTTATATTTTGCATGAGTACCATGGGTTCATGCCTTTTTTAAAGGCTTGTCTGATGCTTTAGATGCATCAGAATGTGGATTTTTTTCAGTATCCAACATGCAATTAAAGAGTTGTATCAGTTGTTTCAGCTGTTTATTACCATTTTCTTAGGTTATTATTTTACTCACATATAGAATAGGTTTAGAATAACCTTATCGTCCATGCTTTTCCCCTTTACAGACCCCCATGCACAATTGTAAATTCAAGAGGCCTAGTTAGCACCATTTAATAAAAGTGCCACAATGCATTCAGAATACAGAAAACCCCCTCTCGATCTATTACGACAGGCGTTTTACTTAGTCAAATGATCAGGATTACGGATGATACTGTACACATTTTGTTGGACTGTTTATGCCACTACTATGACTGTACTGTAAATATAAGCCATTTATGTATCAATTTAATCAACTATTATAATCTTGTATCTGCCTGTGTGTAGAGGCCTGCATGAATGGAACATGCAGACATATGGTAAGGCTGCATGTCCTGTTTTGACATTACACAAAATATATGAGGGGGCCCCTACTTTCACGGAACATAAAATTAAGGTCTCCTGTCTGATTTTGGGTGGCAGGCTGGAGACACAGCCAAAAAAGGTAAAATGGCAATGTAGGAAATGTATTGAACACGCCTAGAGAAAAACTGTATAAAAGAGTCCACAGACACAGATTTGGAGATTACTTTGCAGAGTTCTCTCGGCTTCATTGTCTCTGATAGATAAAGCCTATCTTCTGGCATCAAAACCTCAAGAATTCAAGAATGATTCTTCATAGAAAAGGTGGAAGCCACCAAAAATTGGCGTCACGAACAGGATTGGAAAGTAGCAACAGGGTGGATGACCACTTTGGGCGGACTTCGACAAGCAGCACAAACGGTGCCCACTAAAGAAAAAGGTAAGCAGTTTTGCTTATATACTTAGTTTGTGCTGTTTGCTGGTCTGCCCTTCATGGTAAGGACACTTAAAATTGCTCCAAATTGAAAGAACAAAAAAAAAAAAAAAAAAGGGTTTTGATTCCAGAATAACTAATTGCATGCAATGATCTGTGTTTATTGTTGAGTGGGCCTTGAAGGACAACATTAAAACGTGAAGCAGATAAAGTATAAGAAAGCGCGCAAAGTCCTATGGGGAGGCAAAAATTCATGCAGGCTGCTTTTTTTACTGTGTTGAGGAAGTGTATCAGTGAATGAGCAGTAAGTAACTGACAGGTCACTCAGGAAGAGTGTAGTGTAGTTTTATATATATATATATATATATATATATATATATATATATATATATATATATATATATATATATATATATAACTAAGTAACTGACAGGTCACTCAGGAGGAGTGTAGTGTAGTTGTTTTTATATATATATATATATATATATATATATATATATATATATATATATATATATATATATATATATATATATATATACACACAGTCGTGGCCAAAAGTTTTGAGAATAACATAAATATTAGTTTTCACAAAGTTTGCTGCTAAACTGCTTTTAGATATTGGTTTCAGTTGTTTCTGTGATGTACTGAAATATAATTACAAGCACTTCATACATTTCAAAAGGCTTTTATCGACAATTACATGACATTTATACAAAGAGTCAGTATTTGCAGTGTTGGCCGTTCTTTTTCAGGACCTCTGCAATTCGAATGGGCATGCTCTCAATCAACTTCTGGGCCAAATCCTGACTGATAGCAACCCATTCTTTCATAATCACTTGGAGTTTGTCAGAATTAGTGGGTTTTTGTTTGTCCACCCGCCTCTTGAGGATTGACCACAAGTTCTCAATGGGATTAAGATCTGGGGAGTTTCCAGGCCATGGACCCAAAATTTCAACGTTCTGGTCCCCGAGCCTTTTGCCTTATGGCACGGTGCTCCATCGTGCTGGAAAATGCATTGTTCTTCACCAAACTGTTGTTGGATTGTTGGAAGAAGTTGCTGTTGGAGGGTGTTTTGGTACCATTCTTTATTCATGGCTGTGTTTTTGGGCAGAATTGTGAGTGAGCCCACTCCCTTGGATGAGAAGCAACCCCACACATGAATGGTCTCAGGATGCTTTACTGTTGGCATGACACAGGACTGATGGTAGCGCTCACCTTTTCTTCTCCTGACAAGCCTTTTTCCAGATGCCCCAAACAATCGGAAAGGGGCTTCATCGGAGAATATGACTTTGCCCCAGTCCTCAGCAGTCCATTATCGATACTTTCTGCAGAAGATCAATCTGTCCCTGATGTTTTTTTTGGAGAGAAGTGGCTTCTTTGCTGGCCTTCTTGACACCAGGCCATCCTCCAAAAGTCTTGGCCTCACTGTGCGTGCAGATGCAGTCACACCTGCCCGCTGCCATTCCTGAGCAAGCTCTGCACTGGAGGTGCCCTGATCCCACAGCTGAATCAACTTTAGGAGACCAAAGTTTTGAGAATGACACAAAAACATCCTCTGAGAGCAACTTCTCCCAAACATCCAAGAACAGTTTGGTGACGAACAATGCCTTTTCCAGCATGATGGAGCTCCTTGCCATAAGGCAAAAGTGATAAGTAAGTGGCCTGGGGAACAAAACACTGAAATTTTGGGTCCATGACCAGGAAACTCCCCAGAACTTAATCCCATTGAGAACTTGCAGTCAATCCTCAAGAGGCGGGTAGACAAACAAAAACCCACAAATTCTGACAAACTCCCAGCATTGATTATGTAAGAATGGGCTGCCATCAGTAAGGATGTAGCCCAGTAGTTGATTGACAGCATGCCAGGACGAATTGCAGAGGTCTTGAAAAAGAAGGGTCAACACTGCAACTATTGAGTCTTTGCTTAAACTTAATGTAATTGTCAATGAAAGCCATTGGCACTTATGAAATGCTTGTAATTTTACTTCAGTATACCATAGTAACATCTGACAAAAAGATCTAAAAACACTGAAGCAGCAGACTTTGTGAAAATTAATATTTATGACATTCTCAAAACTTTTGGCCACGACTGTATATGTATATGTATATATATATATGTGTATATATATATATATATATATATATATATATATATATGTATGTATATATATATATATATATATATATATATGTGTGTGTGTGTGTGTGTGTGTCGGGGTCTGTGTGAATGACTGTGGTTGTATGAGAAATTAAATAAATTCCGTATCAGGTAGGTAAAAGCTGCGCACCCCTCCTGGACCGTCCCTTAAGTGAGACGTTCTGTGCAGAGTGTGGGATGCAGCTAGTGCCACACCTGAGAGGGATGAATGAATGTATGAGCCCTATAATTAAGGGGACAAAGGATGAATGTATGAGCCCTGTGAATGAAGGGACTAGATGGAGTGAATTTGTTTAGGAAAACTGTTTCAATAAAGATTGTATCAAGATTGGCATTGTAGATTTTTCGTACACATTTGACTGCATATATTGTGCAACCTTGGGAGAGAATATTTAGAAGAGTTAGGAGACCAATGCAGTTCATACAGTAAAGTATAATTTAGCTATATGCACTGTTAAATAATTGCATTAATAAAATATTGCTGACAAAATAACTTAATAGAACTGAAGGAAAAATAAATATGATAATTTTTTTTTTTAGCATTTTTTGGATACTGAGTGTTCATAAAATAAAGTAAAATATAAATTCACATTATTACAAGAATTTGGTATAATATACATGCATGTTTTATAATAAACACTAGGCTTAAAAGTGCAAGTTACAGAAGAAAATATGAGAAATTGGTTAAAATAATTAAATTAAGTTGGGGAGAAAACACACACACACACACACACACACACACACACACACACACACACACACACACACACACTTTCATCCAGGACAAAGAGACTATACACATTATTCACACCCGCATACATCCTATTCAAGAATTGATTATTTTCTTGCATTTGGAAAAGACAAATTCAGAATTAAAAATTGTAACATAGGATTAATTGATATATCTGATCACGCATTAATATCTCTATCTAAATTTAGAGAATAAACCCAAAAATACTCTCTGGAGACTAAATTCATAAAAATATTATGAGTCTGGAGGCAAAGCAATGAAATTATTGGCCAGAAAATTATGTAAGCAACAGGAAGACGCGACAATACAGAAAATACAAGACCCAATATCAAAACAGCTATTACATAAGTCGGAAGATATTCAGAGAGTGTTCGAAAATGACTATAAAAAAAACGTTATACTCAAGCACAGACTGTAGATCCTATTAAAATCGACTCTTTTCTCATTCCATTAAAACTCCCTTTGGTTAGCGATACCGGGAATGCTAAATTATCGGCAGATATAACTGAGGAGGAATTAAATAAAGCAATATCCAGGCTTAAAACAAATAAGTCACTGGGTCCAGACGGTTTTTCATCTGAATGGTATAAGGCATTTAGACAACAACTTATCCCTATTTTATTGCCAGCGTTTAATTATGTTTTACATGGAGGAGAGTTGCCACCATCGTGGCAAGAAGCCATTATTTCCGTTATTCCAAAAGAGGGGAAAAACAAACAAGACTGTACAGCTTATAGACCGATCTCTGTCTTGAATATGGATTACAAGTTGTTTGTTTCTATACTAGCTAAAAGGCTTGAATTGATAATGCCAGAACTAATTAACTCCGATCAAACTGGCTTCATTCGGGGTAGGCAAACACAAGACAACATCAGACAGACTCTCCAAATTATCAGTCATATCCAAGATTCTAATTTACATGCTGTCTTCCTAAGTCTCGATGCCGAAAAGGCTTTTGACTCGGTCAATTGACATTTTCTTAAGGGTATTCTTACAAAATTCAATTTTCATGAGAAATTTATTAAAGTAATTCAAAACATATATTTGAGTCCCACCGCGAGAATTAAAATAAATGGTAATCTATCAAAGACTATTACACTGGAGAGTAGGGCTGAAATGATTAGTCGACACTGTCGGCAACGTCGACAATAAAAAATTGTCGACAAATATTCTTATATTCACACACAGCGTGAATTATGATGGAGTGCAAAAGAATTCGAACAAGTAAGGTGTGGGAAAGTTTCACAAAACTTAAAACAAAAAATGCGGTTGTGTGCAATACTTGCAAGGCGGAACTTGCCTTTCATGGCAGCACAACCTGCATGCTGGAGCATTTAAAGAGGAAACATCCCAGCGCCGGAGCAAGAGCAGGAGAGAGGTGAGTGTTCTCCATCTAGAGCTAACTAACTAGCAGTAAATCTTTTTATTAGAGAATGCAATAATAATAGTAATGATAATAGCAACAATAATAATATAATTGCAGTAATGTTATTATTTGTTTTGCAAAGAATAAAGCTTGATCAAGCTTAGGAGTCAGGACTGTTTTGATTATTATAACACTATTAGGTATTACATAAGAGGAAAGTGATTATAAGAGAGGTACGTTAAGTGATGGAAGTCTTATCACTTGCCTTTATTTTGTTCCATATTCATGACAGCTTACAAAGGAGATGTTAGGAAGAATGATATCATGTCAGTTACTTATGAGACTGTCTCTCTGCTTGTCATTTAATCTGTAGTGTATTTTTTTTTAAATATAATTTTATACTTCTATTAATTGTTTGCAGATTAATATTTTACCATTCCTGAAGTAAATGCCCCTTTTTTCAGTTCTAAGAAAATCAGTGGGCCTATTGATGACTTTCTTTTGAGGAGGAATTCTTGTACTCCTCAGCAAGTCGCTGCTCTTACAGAGTCAATTCTGAACATGATTGTTAAAGACATGAGACCTCTCCCCATGGTTGATGGAGAAGGCTTTCGGGAAATGGTTTCTGCATTCCACCCTGGATATATCCTCCGGTCAAGAACCTACATTACAAGCTTAATGGAACAAAAATATGAAAAAAACTGTCAAAAGGTAAACACACACCTAATGTAGAATTGCAAATACATGTTTAGGAACAATCTATGGTAACACTTTACAATAAAGTTCATTAGTTAAAATGAACGAATAATGAACTGTACTTCTGCAGTATTTATTAATCTTTAAGGTTAATTTCAACATTTACTAATACATTTGTTAACATTTATACACTGTGATCTAACATGAACAAACAATGAACTGTATTTTTATTTATGTTAATGAATAAATACTGTTACAGATGTACTGCTCACAGTTAGTTCATGTTAATTAATACAATAGCTAATGTTAACAAATGAAACCTTGTTAAGTGTTAACCAAAATCTAGATTTTAAATTAAACACACAGTAAAGATGACTAAACTACAGATTAACCACTGAAAGACTTAAAATTAAGAATATTAAAATAAAGTTTTCAACTAAAATCTTCTGATATCTTTTAAAGGTTAAGAAAACTATTCAGGAAGGAAGAAGTTTCATTGCACTGACAGCTGACATTTGGACTACCTTGGTGTCACATGTCACTTTATCACTGAGGACTGGAAAATGAAGACTCTCACACTTTCAACAATGCCTCTTGATGAACGACATACTGGTGCCAATATAGCAATATAGGAAGAGGTTATCGCAAAATTCAACATTTCCATAAACAACATCAAAGCAGTCGTTCATGATAATTGATCAAATATTGTGGCTGCAATGAAATTGCTGGCAGAGAAACATAATTGGGTCTCTGTCCGCTGTACTGGACATACACTTCAACTTATTGCCAACTGTTCTCTGAAAGACACCAGCATCAGCAAAGCTTTGGGAGCTGCAAGGACTCTGGTGGAACATTTTAAAAGAAGTGAGCTGGCCAATACTAAGCTGAAAGAAAAGCAGCACCAGATGAACACACCAGAGCATAAGCTCATACAAGACGTTAGTACCCGATGGAATAGCACCTTCTTCATGCTGGAAAGGCTGCTGGAGCAGCGCTGGCCCATTACGGCCACACTTTCTGATCCTGAAGTGACACCAAGGGGCAAACATTACTTTGATTTGAAGCCTGATCAGTGGTCACTGCTTGAAGAGCTGACCCACGGCCTGCAGCCTTTTCAATGTGCCACTGAGTTTCTTAGTGGACAAGAGTATGCAACACTATCATGCCTTCCTCAACTTGCAAAAGGGCTACAGAGGTCTGTGCAGCAGTCCCTTAGCTTTGAAACAGCACCTGGAAAAGCCTTTTTAAGCAAAGCTTCTAAAGAGTTAACAGAGAGGTGGGGGAGTATCAGCACTTTCTTCAAGGAGAAAGACAACACAGTTCTTCTGTGTTCAGCCCTAGATCCAAGATTTCGAAAGCTCAAGTTTATGCCTGCTGAACAGAGAATAGAGGTTCAAAGCACCGTCGAAGTCCTTGCTATTAAAGCAGGAAAAGAGTCCTGGAAACCTACAGAAGAAGGGCAGCATCAGGGTGTCATTGTTCCAAGGAGAGAGGGAGAGTCAGTGCTAGAAAACCTTCTCCAGTCTGACACGGACAGCCTCAGTGAAAAGGAGGAGTCACATGAGGACCAAAATATTCAGGTAGTGAGAAAGGAAGTACAAATGTACTTCTCAGAATCGCAAATACCCAACCAAGAAGATCCTCTAGGATGGTGGAAGGAAAATGAGGGACGTTTCCCTAACATGTCAAAGCTTGCAAGATCTTTTCTATGCATTCCTGCCACATCCACTCCAGCAGAACGGATCTTCTCTGCTGCAGGAAACATTTGCTCACAAAAAAAGAGCAAGCTTGTCACGTGAACACGTTGACATGCTGACCTTTCTTCACTTTAACTCAGCACTTATTTGATAATCCAAAAAAAAAAAACTGAACTGTTGTCACAGAAATGCTGCTTAATGCTGCTGTCAAGAGATTTGTTTACATTTAAACAATTTTCATTTTTTATTTTTTTTGTCTGTAATGCAGCTTTATTTATTTATTGAAAGGAAACAAAAGTTAAACAATGCTTCGAGAGTATTTGTGTGATTTGAGTTGGACAGAATCAGAAAACGTAAAGAGAGTAAACTGTTCAGTTGGTTCAAAGTTCATTAAAACTATTTCAAAAGCTGAAGTGATGTTCTTCTTTATTTATTACTTAGAATATGTATAACTCAATGTTTTAACTAGTTGCAAAAGCTGAATAATCATTCAAAACCTACTGATTAGTCATGGAAATAATCGTTCTAATAATCGTTAGATTAATCGATTATCAAAATAATCGTTTGTTGCAGCCCTACTGGAGAGGGGCATTGTCCTCTATCCCCTTTGCTCTTCGCTTTGTTTATGGATCAGAGAAAACTCAAAAATAAAAGGTATTAACTTCAAAGACGACGAACATAAAATAGCACTATTTGCTGACGACATATTAGTTTATCTAAAGGATCCAACCAAGTCATTGGTTGAGCTATTGAAAACACTACAAATCTTTGGGTCTTTTTCAGGATTTAAATTGAATATTCTAAAAACACAGGTATTAACCTTTAATTATACGCCCCCAAACGAAATTAAAAAGGTTTATTCCTTAAAATGGGATCATAAATTTATTAAATATTTAGGAATAAATATCCCTAAGGATATGAACAATTTGGAAAGGCTTAACTATGATCAAATTAATAAAAAAATAAAACTTGACATTGCAAGGTGGAATCTTTTACCATTTTTTAACATGAGATCTAGGATTGATTCAGTCAAGCAAAACATACTTCCAAGGGTGGCCCTTCCATGTTTGCAAAAATATTTTTGGGCAGCACAGTTGAGATTAATTGTCTGTTGGTGCAACCCAGAATATCAAGCAAGATGGAAGGACATAGAGAGTGGTTGGTTGGACGAGATCCCTATTCAAGCGATCATTGCAGATGAAAATTTAATTAAAAATAAAAAAGGAAATCAATGGATTAAAGTAACTTTAAAAATTGGTTTGAGATTATTAGGGAATATAATTTAAAGGATTCTGTGAATGTATTGAAATGGGCTTCATACGATTCAGATTTTAAACCAAATACTGTAGACTTGCGGTTTAGGCTATGGGCTAAGAAGGGGATCACTGCTTACTGTACAATCATAGATAAAGGACAATTATTAGATTTTAATTCTCTAAAAGAAAAATTCAATTTAGATTCCAAGGATTTCTTCAGATATCTTCAGCTCCAACAACATGTCTGTCATAGAATTAAAAAAGGGACTGATGGAGATCCAAATAAGAGTGCTCTAGTTAAAATATTCTCTTCAGCTTACAAGGCTGAAACAATGTTAAAGACTATTACTAATCTATATAGAACGTTGATGGATCTACAAGGAGATTCATCTCTGTAAATTAAGGAGAGATGGGAGAAAGAAAGTGGTATTACCATCTCAACTGAGGACTGGGAAAATATATGTAAACTACTTCTCGTTCTTCTTATTGGAGAGAATTTTGCTGGAGAAATACTATTCGGTTTTTCCTTACTCCAAAACAGAAAAATAAATTCCTAGGCAACTCAAATTGTTGGAGACTTTGCGGCTCTCAGGATGCTAACCATTTTCACATATTTTGGGACTGTCCTAATATCAGAGGTTTCTGGAAAGATATACATAATCTATTAGAAAAGATTTTGGACACTTCAGTTGATTTCAGTTTTGAGATACTTTACATGGGCAATTTGTCAATGGTTTCCTGGGAGAGGAAAAACAAATATGTGTATAGAATAATTCTTGCTTTAAGTAAAAAAGTTATTACTAGATACTGGTATAAACCTAATCCGCCACAAATACAAGACTGGATTGACATTGTAAAAAGTATTTTTATTATGGAGAAAATTACATTTTGTTTAAATAACCAAAAAGATATGTTTGTTAACTTTTTGTCCAAATGGATTGAGTTTATAACTCCTATTGAACCGAATGTTTTTTTGTTATAGAACATATGTTTTGTGCTTGTATATAAATATTGTGCCTACATCCCCCTTTCTTTTGTAAATAGTTTCTGCTATAATTCTAATATATTTTAAAGAGATATGTTGATCTGTTTTTTTTTTCATGAAGAACTTTTTGAGTAGTCCCCCCCCCCCCCCTGAATAGGGAATATAAATTGGAAATGCTGTAAAAGTGACAAATGTCAAATGGATGTTGTGAATTGTATCTCTTTCCAGTAAAAACTTCAATAAAAAAATAAAATAAAATAATAGGATTGTCATATTCTAAAAAAAGTAGTATGGCAGCCACTCCGGTGGAAATATTAGGATTAAAATATCCATTGTGTAAAGAACTGATAGACAAGCTCTCAAACAAATGGCAGCAAAGAACTAAAATAATTATGACAAAATGGCCAAAGGAAGGGACATTTGATGTAGCACTGTGTGAGGAAATGGAAACTCTGATAAAAAAAAAAAAATCCTAAAACTAAAGGCAACAGTAAAAAGAGAGAAAAGAGAGAAGCAAAAAGGGAAAAAGAGAAAGAAGTACTAGCCTTATTCAAAAAGGAAGGAGAAGACTCATTGAAAAGTATAAAACAGGCAAGAAAAATACGAAAAGAGGCAGACAAAGAGACAAAGAAAAAAAAGAGTTGTTTTCTAAACCACCCCCATTATCTGCCCTCAGAAGGACAGTTCCCAGTGCTTAAAGGCATTGTAGAAGTGTCTGGAGAAATGCAAAATGGAAGAGATCAAATGTAAAACCAAAGAGGCAACAATTAAAATAGTGAGGGATATATACCTTTAGATTGTTATAAACAGGCACGCATAGCATTAGAAATGATGAAAGCAAACTATGAAGGAAAAACAGGTAATGAAGAAACATTAGAGCAGACGAGGAGAGAAGATGAGGAGACTGAAGCACAAGCAGAGGCTATGGAAGCAGAAATTGGAAGGAAAATTAAACAAACAGAAAAATCAATTGAAGATGCACATAAAATGGTGAAAGATAGAAGTAAACTACTAGAAAGCAGAGAGGAAGTGAGTGAAGGGGAGGAGTCATCATTTGATAAACATGGGGAAAAGGAAGAGAAAAAGGAAGGCTTCGACCACTGGCTGCACAACTCACAATTTTAATTAAGGGTACACAGGGACAGTATGTCCCCTGGGCCTCACAGGACCTTGAGGGGCTTGTCACTCGCCTTCCAGACATCCATGAGGGGGCTGGAAAGTGGATTAAGGTGTTCGAAGAAGAAACTATGGGAAAACCTTTAGCTATGGGGGACATTAAAGCACTTCTGGCAAAGACTATAGGAGGAGCAAAGATGGAAGAAATTCTTCAAGCATCCAATCTGGAAAAAGCTGTGGACTCTTCACTACATGGATGGAACTGTTTTTGATGCATTCCGTCCAGCAGTGTGGCAGGCACTGCTTGCTGAGTACCCAATCAGACTGGACTAAATCATTAAAGGGAGAACAGCTGGAGGAAACAGAAAATCCAACCACATATGTCCAGAGACAGCTGAAAAGATGGAAACAAGAAACTGAAGGGAATCCAGAAGGAAACCCATTAATGGCAACGCTGTTTAGAAATGCTGTGATTGATGTCATGCCACAAGCTGTAAAGAGCAGGCTGGAAGATGTGGTCGGCTTAAACTCTAAAACACACAAGGAGTTCTGTGATCATGTGTTTCATGCAGTGGAGCAACACAGAAAAAAATGAAAAGAAGCTCAAGACCCAAGAGAAAGAGCTACAGAGAAAATTAACTCGGTTACAAATTGAAGAGCTGACAAAAAAGAACAAGAAAAAGATTCAAGCTCCAATAAAGAAGAATCAGAACAAATGCCAGTGATGTCTCCAGTAAATGCTCCTCCATCAGCTATTCAACCAAGCACACCCACAGCAGTCCCTCCAAATACACACCACATTCCTGTACCCATTATTAATGTCTATGCTCAACAACCAGAGACAAAGGGATGAAAAAGAAAACCAGTACAAAGAGGACAGAGAGGAAGAGGCAAGCCTTATATCGGTCCTCCAGGAATGTGCTGGGGATGTGGACAACTCGGACACAACAAAATTGACTGTCCCACCAATCCATGGCAACAGCCACCTCGGGGTGGAAGGGGGGAGAGTTGGCAGCAGCCCACCCGGGGTCCATCACAGGTCCCAGCAAACCCTTGGGGAGGTACAAATCAAGGATATTAGGGGTACCCAGAGAGTCCTTTAGGGAAGAGTCAGTTTTCAATTTTTAACAACTAAAGCTGATCAAGAACCTATTATTCAGATTGAAATAGAGGGAAAGACCACACCAATGATGGTAGACACAGGAGCTGTTTATACTTGTGTGAATTCAAATTATGCCTCACATCTCCCCTTATCTGGAAAATTTGCAAAGACAATAGGATTCTCGGGACAAATGCAGCCAATTTCAATGACAGCTCCAGTGTCTACAAACAAAAAATAAAAGTGTAACAATGCCCATTCTTGTGTCAAATCAGACTCCTGTTAATTTGTTAGGAAGAGATGCATTATGTAAATTGGGCCTACAAATTTGGTGTTCTCCTGAAAAAGTATATATGATGGTTGTAGAGCCAAAAGCTGTTTAGAGCCAACAACAAAAATGTTTATTGGATAGGACAAATAGAACCACACGTGAGATAGAAAATTTATTGAGGCACAGATTCCAGAAGCACAGTTACTAAAATCAGAATTTCATTGTACAATGATATATTATCCCGAAAGAGATGAACAAATGGAAAAGAAATGGCAGGAAGAAATGGAAGGGCAAAAAATTGAAGGGGCGTAAATTTCATCAAACAGTAGGGGAGGACAATAAACATAAAATTTCTCAAGAGCAATTTTTGAAGGGGACACAAATAATACAGCCAAAATTGTACTTGTAAGGATAGATGTGTGTACACAGCATGCACATAGCATGGACTGTGTTTAAATATGAGTTCGGTTCATATGGTTCATATATGGGTATAATTATAATTATTATTTTGCGTCCTCCATATTATTTTAGGTTTCGTCTGAAACCGAGTACGTCTCTTTAGATATTCAACTGCATTAAGTCCACTGATCTGCCACTTAACATCATATTGAGCAAAACCCAACACATCGGTAGGTCTACAATATTAGTCAAATATCAGTTCACACACAGGCTTATTGCCGTGTTAGTTGTAGTGGGTGACAAGCTACGGTATTAAGCTTGTTAACCTTTTTAATCGCTCATAGAAAAAACATCGGATATCATTTTTTTTTTGTCATGACTAATTTATTAATGATCCAGCATCATCTGTATTTAAGAGAAAGAATCATTTCTAGGGCTGCAACTAACGATTATTTTAATAATCGATTAATCTGTCGATTATTTTTTCGATGAATCGATGAATCGGATTAAAAAAAAAACACAAGAAAAGCATTCATTTCCAACCCTTTATTCAAAAACAGAACTAAAATCTTTAGAAAGTGCACAAACACGTTGCTCCTTGAACATCCCTGAGCTGTTATAATAATAATAAAATAAAATAAAAATGGACTAACACAAAAAACACACATGCTTTACATCTGCCAAATATATAGACTTTTTTTTTTTAAATAAAGTGCCACCTGAGCTGTCAGAACAATAAATAATTTATAAAAAAATAAAGAACAAAACAAATCAGAAAATTCAACAGGATTTGTTTGAATGTCAGAACTTGTTCTCTACACTACACTGCAGACGCACACACTCTCTCTCTCTCTCTCTCAAGTTCACTTGAAGCTTATTCATTAAATTATTACCATCATTGTAGTAAGTGCAGTAAGTGTAGTAAGCTCATTTATACACCACATTTAAACACAGCTTAAGATGACCAAGTGCTATAAAAGAACTTTAAAATTAAATTAAAAAGTACAACACACACAAATATATTTGTCAATAATAACCTATATGGGACAAAGCACAGAATATACACTGCAAAAAATGCTTGAATGGTCCAAAAAAGGCGAGTGAATAAAAATGTGTCTTTAGTCTTGCAATGCAAAGTGCAAAGTAACTATACCAACCCCTGCTTTACTGTTATTAACGAGCTAACGCTAACTTGTCATGCAAAGACTCCAACGTGTTTGCGTTTCAGGTGCTGGATCATTGCCGTGGTGCTCCCGTGCCATGGCATGTCGCTTTTGCATATTTTGCAGTTAACACACTTTTTCTGTTTATTTAAGCCCCTTTCACACTGCACATTGGTCCCGGAAAATTGCCGGAGTGCCTTGTGTGTGAACGCAAACACGTCCCGGGATCGATCCCGGGTTGGGGACCTAGTAACATTGCCGGGTTCAGTCCCGGAACGAGCGCTGTGTGAACAAAAGCCAGATCAATGCCGTAAAGGGTGTGACGTAGTGATGACGCACGTTATCGTGTGACTGTTTTACCGGGTGTTTTGAAGGCAGATCAACGTTCGTGACGAAAAAAATATGTGCATACTGTAATGAAGCAGAGATCAGGGAGCTCTCCACTATCCGCGCTGAAGCTGAGATCGCTCGCCAGCTTCAGTGAAACGGTACGCGTCACATTACCCATCACATCGTAATGTCATGTGTCTTACGGGTTCTTTACGGCATGTGTGTAAACTCACACAGATTCCGGAAAATCACTGGCAGTGTGAATGAACCAAAATCAAATGATCCCGGGACAATTCACGGAACACATTATCCGTGTATTTTCCGGAATCTCTGTGTGAAAGGGGCTTTAGTGTGAAATGCTCCCACACATTGGATGACTTGTATGGCGGACTTGGGGCGCACGGATTTCTCTGCCTCCTCCATGTATCTTTCCTCTAACGTACCGCTCGTTTTTTTTTTTATTTGTGCTCCACCCTGTCTATGAGGCGCCGAACTCTGCTAGCATCAGTGCGCGAGAGAGAGTGTGTTCACTCCGCTCCGTGCTCCACTAAAGTTTTTTTTTTTTAATAATCAAACGTCTCCGCGTCGCACGACACGACGAATCGATTATGAAATTCGTTGCCAACGCTTTTAGTAATCGATTTTTATCGATTTGTTGTTGCAGCCCTAGAAAATACCACGATGTAAAGATGACTATTTAGTCATAAAAGAAGGCCCACCACCTATATTTGATGACATCGATATTGCATTGGCAGACATATGGTGGATGTGTGGATTAGAATATGGCCTCCTGACAACATTACCAGAAAAATGGTCAGGATTATGTACTAGGGTTATGCTGACACATAAAATGAGTCACATCTCTCTAGAAGAGGAAGCGACAAAGGAAGAGAAATACAGATCGAGAAGAGCCTATGAAAAAGACCCTGCAGTTTATATAGATTCAATTGGTCAACCAAGAGGTATACCTTATAAGTTTAAAGCAAGAGATGATATATATATATATATATATATTACAACCAGCAAAAATTTATTAATTACACTGATGAAGCCTTATCACTTTTAGGAGAGCAATTGGATGCAACAAGCAGAATGACATGGCAAAACAGAATAGCTTTGGATTATTTGTTAGCTGAAAAAGGGGGAGTGTGTGTTATGTTTGGGGATCAATGCTGTACTTTCATACCAAATAATACTGCTCCAGAAGGAGCATTCACTGAAGTAATGACCAAATTGAAAAACCTAAGGATTGAACATAAAACTAATGCAGGGACAGATAATAAAATGTGGGATTGGTCTGATCTAAGGTTAGGAGCATGGGGAGCATGGTTAGCTAAATTAGGAATGTTTTTAGGAGTTGCAGTATTGATAGGAGTATTACTGTTTTGCTGTGTACTTCCTATACTGAGGTCACTAGTTATCAAAGCCACAGCTAAGCAAATGGAAATGCTAAGATGTCAAAACTATGAGAAATGAAATCTGAAGAGTAACCAAAATGTACATTACCAGGACTGGCCTTATGCACTCAACTGGAAGTCACAAACATTGACAAGTGACAACCGCCAGAATGCAGTTACATAATCTAGTCATTGGTGATAAAACTGTGTGACTTAATTTAGTCACTAGGTAGTGATAACTGATAAGACTGAATTATGAAACTGCACTCTGGGTAAAGACAAATAAAGGTGAAACTTAGTATGTCTCAAAGGTGAGAATGACGAAGAGTTTTATTTATCAAAATATAAAATAATCAAGTATACAGGGTGTCTACAGATATGAACAAGTTAAATTTAAGACTTTTTAAGACCTTTTTAATACCACCTTATGTAAAATTTAAGACCAAACCTGTGAAGGAAATACACATTATATTACATATGTAAATGTAATATTTAATGTGTTTTTAAATTTAAAAAGAAAACAAAATATCATCGCTGTCAAAAATGCTATTTATTATTACGATATATAGAGAACTTTTCATATCTGCAGACAATATTCCATACAAAATATCCCCTCAAAAGCTCTGCATCAGCAATATTTTTGGTGGTGTAAATGAAGCAATATTTTCATCAGTTTTCTATTCAGCTTTTACATATTTAAATCTCCATGTTTTTAATATTTACCCCAGGTTGTTATTTACCTCCATAAAGTCCAATATTTTTTAACCTTATCAAATGTATGTATGAAGAAATTTAATATACACAACAGGGCTGTTAGCAATCAAATTAAATAATTTGCACTACAAATTTACAACCTCAATAATGTTAAGAGATTAATGTTTTAAATAAAAAATTTTGAATATACAAATAAGAAATGATGGTGGAAAAATGCATAGCCTACTTTTAAACTAACTAAACCACCAGTAGGTGGTGGTAAGTCACTTATTCATTCAACCGATTCATTCAAAACACTGAATCATTCAGGAACAAACATGCTAGGGGTTGCACCAACTAATCGACTAGTCGACTTTAATGCTCTGCCATGACGCTTTAAGCTTGACATCAACTAGTCGCTGGTCCTATAGAGGGCGCAACAATATAAGAAATCTCTGAAGGACTTCCACATTTAAGCTCCGTTTCCAAACTAAAATAACAAATAAATGCATACTCTGAAAGCGCTCCACAAGACATGTGTGATTATATTACTGGAAGCTCGAAATTGAATGGGAGAATGCACGTTTTAAACAGCTTATAGTACAGGTCAGTTAAACGCCATTCTAATATAATGCGCTAGTGCTCTGTAACGCACACACATTGGCTTCAGACAGTAGCGCGTACATCATGTGCAGATCGCGCGCGCACAGAATCGTTCAGCGCGGGAATGTATCGTCAACACTGTTCTGCGATTTATCAATAAAATAGCTTAGAAACTGAAACGTTCAAGCATATATTTCTTAATAACTAAATCCCGCAGCTTCATTACTAGTAGAGAGTAGCTGCCAGGTAGAATTAATTCACACACGCAATCGCTCTCACTAATGCATTCATATGAATGTAATCTTTACTGTGCAACTTTATCTGTATGTGATTTAGAACTGAGAAATATAACAAATATAAAGACAAAAGAACTGATAAAAATGAGCTGTTATAGGAGCAATAGCCATGTGGGCGGCACTGTGTCATATGTCACAGCTCCAGACTTATTCGTTAATTAATGAAGTCATCAGCGACTAGTCGACTTCGAATCAACTTTCTTCACATAAAAGTCGACTTTAAAAAAATCAGAAGTCGTTCAAACCTTAAAACATGCTAGTGCTGCTTGGAGAATGTGCAATACTTCTGATCTTTGTTTGGAACTATTTTCATTCTGTGAGTTTCTTTATGTTTGCCGTTATGCTCATGTGATTTGATTTCTCCATATAAGTCTCTCACAGTAGTAGTCCCCAGCTAGGTAACTAGTTATAATATAGCTGGGGACTACTTTCAGGCGCTGCGTAATATCACTGCGCCTGCTGCGGCCATGTTACGGCAGCAAAGTTCCTTGATTATTACGCCGGAATGAGAGTATAGTTCCTAACCAAATCGGACTAGAAAAATCGCAACTTTTCATTTTCCGCCGGTCTTAGTACACGATATAACTACAGAAGAGTCGAGTTTTAAATAGGAAAACTATTGAAACTCTTTGGTCATTTTTGAACGCGATGCTACTGGTCTAATAGGATTCAATGATCTATGCTAAGCTATGCTAAAAGTGCTATCGCCAGACCCGGAGATCGGCTGAATGGATTCAAAAACGGTAAAACTCTACTTATTAACTCTGAGGGAGTTGGAGAATGAGCCTATTTCCAAAAAAAGTGGAGTGTTCCTTTAAAGCAGCTAGGAGGCTTGTCAGCGAGCTGGTGGTATTCGACCTGCATTCTGCTACCGCAACTCTCTCTGATGACGCAGTAACTACAGCACGCGGGGAATCTTCCATCTGTCCAATGATTATTAACAGTCACTGGGTCCGTCAGACTGGTGAAACTTTTGCGGTAATGAGACTGAAGATATTTAAGACCCACCGAATCTGAATTTAAGACATTTTAAGGCCTTTTTTAAGCAAAATTTTATTTAATACATTTTAAGACTTTTTAAGGACCCACGGCCACCCTGGTATAATCAATGTAAATATGAGCCATTTATGTATCAAGTTATCCAACTATTATAATCTTGTATCTGCACGTGTGTAGAGGCCTGCATGAATGGAACATGCAGACATACGGTAAGGCTGCATGTCCTGTTTTGACATTACACAAAATATATGAGGGGCCCCTACTTTCACGGAACATAAAATTAAGGTCTCCTGTCTGCTTTCGGGTGGCAGGCTGGAGACAGCCAAAAAAGGTAAAATGGCAATGTATGAAATGTATTGAACACGCCTAAAGAAAAACTGTATAAAAGAGTCCACGGACACGGATTCGGGAGATTACTTTGCAGAGTTCTCTCGGCTTCATTGTCTCATAAATAAAGCCTATCTTCTAGCATCAAAACCCCAAGACTTCAAGAGTGATTCTTCATAGAAAAGGTGGAAGCCACCACACCATCTCCTCTCATCCTATGCGGGATTGGATTGCACCATCTTCTGGTCATATTCTGTTTCCTTAATATATAATATAATTATTGATTGCATTACAACAAATTTAATATTTAGTAAACAAATTTAAATATTAATCAAAGATAACACAAGTAAACACAACATGCAGTTTTTAAATTAAGTTTTTTATTATGAAGGGAAAACAAAATCCAAACCCACATGGCCCTGTGTGAAAAAGTGCTTGCCCCCTAAACCTAATAACTGGTTGTGCCACCCTTTGCAGCAACAACTGCAATCAAGTGTTTGCGATAACATCGCTGTGGAGGAATTTTGGCCCACTCTTCTTTGCAGAATTGTTTTAATTCAGCCACATTGGAGGGTTTTCGAGCATGAAACCTTAATTTTGTTTTTCTTGAGACATTCAGAGGTGGACTTGCTGCTGTGTTTGGAATCATTGTCCTGCTGCATAACCCCAAGTGCACTTGAGCTTGAGGTCACAAACTGATGGCTGGACATTGTCCTTCAGGATTTTCTGATAGAGTGCAGAATTCATGGTTCCATCAATTATGGCAAGTCATCCAGTTTCTGAAGCTGCAAAGCAGCCTCAGACCATCATTTTTGACTGTTGGCGTGACGTTCTTTTTATGAAATGCTGTGTTGGTTTTATGCCAGATGTAAAGGGACACACACCTTCCAAAAAGTTCAACTTTTGTTGCATCAGTCCACAGAATATTTGCCCAAAAGTCTTGGGGATAATCAAGATATTTTTTGGCAAATGTGAGACGAGCCTTTGTGTTCTTTTTGGTCAGCAATGGCTTTTGCCTTGGAACTCTCCCATGGATGCTGTTTTTGCCCAGTCTCTTTCTTACTGTTGAATCATGAACACTGACCTTAATTGAGGTGCTCTTGGAGTAATTTTGTGCTCTTGGAGTAATTTTGTTAGGCCGGCCACTCCTGGGAAGGTTCACCACTGTTCCAAGTTTTCTCCATTTGTGGATAATGGCTCTGACCATAGTTTGCTGGAGTCCCAAAGCCTTAGAAATGGCCAGGTAGGTTTGGACAGCTTTTTTCCCTTAATAAATGAAATCATCATTTAAAAACTGCATTTTGTATTTACTTGCATTATCTTTGTGTAATATAAAAATTTTTTGATGATCTGAATCTTTTAAGTGTGACAAATATGCAAAAAAAAATTTTTAAAATCAGGAAGGGGGCCAACACTTTTTCACACCACTGTATGTAATACTGCATCATCAGGTACTTTTCTTTATATGTTTTGTGAATGTCCTATCGTCATTAATCTACGGACACATGTAAACCTGGTTTTATCCTCCTTACTACAAATTAGGGCTTTACACACTTGAAATTGTAAACCCTGGGTGATCCTAAACACCGGATAAGCGAAATCCTGGGTTATCTGTAATCACGTTTCACACTGCTTATACTATGCCTGGGGTTAACCCTGGGTATTCATTAACAGACGTTTCACACTGTACATTCCTAAACCGTTCTTATTTGCATATTTGCGGTGTCACTATCTCTGATTGGACGAACAGCAGGTAACCTGTTTACACACCTTTTCCCGCGTCTTGCCAGTTATTAAAAACGTCACCGCTTATGTCTTTATCAGCGAAGACTGAGGAACAGCTGATCAGCTATACAGTCAGGGATAGCCATTTTTAAATAAATTTAGTAGCAGAGCTACTGCAAGCGATTTAGTGCTGGAAATCCATTTATCCTTTGCTGAAACTTCTTCATGAAGAGCGCAGGTCATGGTTGCTTAGCAACGGCAGAAGCCATGGGAGTGCAAGCGGTGCGCTTAAGCGCTTTAAACGCGTTTTTAGGCGCGACATGTGAACGGCCTCATGACGCACAAAGGCAAGAAAACAAAGACAAAAGTACAAAAGAAAGAAAACAAGGAGCAAAGTATGTGAATATTATCTTCTCACCGGCAGCAGTTTACACAACGCGCGTTTCCTGGTACTGACGTGCCATGAGCCTCGCTGCGGTGCTAACACCGCTTTCAAATCACAGGTGTGAAATGTCTTTACCTGGGGTTAAAAGCGGTGTTTAAAACAACGATATCCAGGGGTTAAGCGCAGTGTGAAAAGCCCTATTTATTGTTTTGCTAACCCAGGTTTATGTCTTCTTAATGATGATTCTGGTCTCTGTATAAGCTTAATACAAAAGAGAATGTTGTTTGTTTGCTGGTTTTATGGCTGCGAAGAAGACAATAATACATAACTGGTTTACACCACACATATGTGGAAAAACATATTGGATCCACAGCCTCCTGAAAATAGTGACTTGTGAATGTACAACAGCACGAATTAATGAGGCCAAGCCCTCTACTATTGATGCTTGGCAGTATATTTTTCCTTAACATACTTGATTATGAAGGAATGACTTTTTTTTTCTTTTTTCCCTTCCCTCTCTCACTCCCTCCCTTTTGACTGGACTCTTTAAAGTATTGATTATATGTCTGTTGTTTTTTTGTTTTGTTTTGTTTTTTGTTTTGAATAGATGTTATGATGTTGTGTGTAAAAAAACAAAAGGTTGATAACAAAAAAATAATTTGTGGAAATTTCGTGACCAACCAGCAGAACACAAAGCCGTGTATAGTTTGATTATTTAAATGTATGGGCTCGAACGGCGTGAATCCAAGCTTGGTCGCGATGTAACATTTGCCTGCTAACCCATTATTTCTCTTATAAAAAACACCTTTGTACCTCACTTGAGTCATAATACTCACATTAAAATGTTTCATGTGAGCAGCAGTGTGTTTTCCGTAGCAACGCCAGAGGAAGAGTTCACTGAAAGCGCGTATGGGATCATTTTATTTTAAATGCTGAAAATGTCAATTGCAAACTTTGCGATTGTGTTTTAAAATACAACAACGAGCACCATGAAACCAGTTAAAGAGGCGCATTCAGCGCATTTCCGTAATATGAAACAGCCAATAAAGTATAATGTTCAAAACGTAACTACGGCGCACACTCCGTTTTTTACCAAATGATCATAATCACTTCTATTCATTTTACAGTCTTTCTCCTAGCCTTTTATTCAGACTAAAACCCCCTTTCATTCGGTTCAGGAAGCTGGCGTTTTGATTGGCATTTGCACATTCTGTCATGCCAGAGAATATGCCACTGCTATAGACGCATTTTGCAGTATTACGGTTAACAATTAATTGATCGTTAATTTAAACGACGATCAATCATGGGAATGATCGAAAATTGACATCCCTAATCTGAATGATTCAGAGGAGAACTGGGTGAAAGTGTTGTGGTCAGATGAGACCAAAATCAAGCTCTTTGGCATCAACTCAACTCACCGTGATTTGGAGGAGGAGTAATGCTGCCTATGACCCCAAGAACACCACACCCCACCGTCAAACATGGAGGTGGAAACATTATGCTTTGGGGGTGTTTTTCTGATAAGGGGATAAACAGTTTTATTTTTTCCCAAATTCCATTTAAATTTTTCTGGATTCCATTTTTTTCTGGACTCCTTTTTAATGGTTAGATTAAATTTTATTAATCAAAAAGCATGTTTAATTGATTAAAATCATGAAACTTCACATCAACTTATTAAAATAAAATTAAAAATAAAAAAACTACATGCTTAGGGCCCTATGAAATGTTTTATTTTTTCTCACCATATGTTTTATTGTTACCAAATTCTCTGTTTTAGCATGTCTAATCATTTGAATGCATAAAAACAACTTAATTTGTTTAAATTTATTCTTAAAATAGCCTTATGAAATGTTTTTCCCCCCTCAGAAATTCTGTGTTGTGTATTTAAATTTTTCTGGTTATCAAATGATGGCATAATACATTAATTTCATTTATCTTTTAATTATTGAGAATTAAGCAAACTTTATTTTTTGGCAAACAAAGGGGATTTACTAATAACAATAAAACATGGAAGAAATATTTATGTGATTATTCCTTAAAATTAGTTTTAATAATTTTAGTAGTAGTACTAATAGTATTAGTAGTATTATGTACATTCTACTGAACAACATCTCTGGCACAGTGTCTTCAATTTAATCCAGACTTTTATTTTGACTGGTTGCCTTGAATACCTTTTCATTTCTGTGTGATATGAGGCTAATTTTACTCAAATGAAATGGTAAAATGCTCATGAAGTGACTCTCAGAACAGTTTTGAAGATGCTCATGTATTTATGTCCTCATTTAGAGTGACACGAGTGTCACGCGCGCTTCAGTATGTGTTTAGTAAATAAAATTGCACGTCTGCGCCATTCATTAACACAAACACCCAGAACATGCAGGATTCATGTTTAAATCGTCTTTTTGTGGCTTAATATTTACAGATACTAGTCCATATTTAAGTGTAAATCACCAACTTTTGGTTAATTCATTTAAAGTTTGACAAATTCCGTGACATTCCACCTTATACAGTAAATTGCGTGTGCGCAAGCATCAGGGCAGAACTCTGTCTTGCACGATACAGAGAGCAGAGGAGAATTGTAAACGTGCAACCATGTAGAGACAAATGATATGCTGTTGTGTAAATAAGATAAATACCATAAGGCTATTTAGTTTGTTTAATAAAACAACAAGGTATAGACCTGCTCTATAGGAAAGGTAACTATGTTCTATGCCAGACGCCAGCCGAAACCATCAGAAGTTCTGCAGGTATTGTTAAGAAACAAGCGAGGACAACAGCGAAAATGGCAGATCATGGAAATAAATGTTATGTTCCAGGCCATGCAGGGGAAGTGAAGTGCAGGGATGGGTTGGTGTCTGTATTCAGAAAGGCACAGAAAGCAAATAACGCGTTCTAATAAAATAACGTGAGCCACTAAAGGGACATGGTTAGCTCCTTGCTATCAGTAGCCTGTTACATTACATAAGATTTCACTTATCATATAAACAGAGTAAGGAAAGATGACTGAGGATGATGGCGAAAATGATTTACAGATCCTGAGCATCACTGACAAGCATCTGATCTTGTAAAATGTGTGGTAAGTACTGCCGCTTCATAGTATAAACAGAGTTTGTGCGATTGCGAATCTCCAAAGTGTAAGTGAAACTAAAAAGCGATCATGTTTCAATTCCCAGCATATTAATAGCGGCTCCCTGATGCCCGCATTTTATTTACAGTATAATTACTCAATGATACAACTGCACAAGAAAGTTTTGAAATATATATTTTCCCCGTGTTTCCTTCCTGTAAGCTACTGAAATGAGCCGCACTGTGAAACAGCCAATCAGAGCAGAGCTCAACATTGAGCCGCACTGTGAAACAGCCAATCAGAGCGGAGCTCAACATTATTATTCATGACCCTTCCGAATAAGCCAATAACAGACCGTTTCATTCTAGGGAGAAATCCCAGGGTTGTAAATGGACATGTAAAATTGTTTCTGGACAATTTTTGCCCTTACCGAAGCCACATACCTTCTACGTAGATATCAGAGAACAATTTAAAATATTGTATCAATGCATTCTATGGCACCTTTAATCAGGGACGTGCACAGGAATTTTGAGGGGCAGTTGCTCTGACCTAAAAAAAGGGCACTCGCCTACCAACCCCCCCCCCCCCCCCCCCAAATTGATTTCATAAAACTTGATGATGATCGTCCGTTTGTTACACCTTTCTGACAACGTTAAGTCGTCTCACCCGACAACCGCGACAATCTCCTAGTGCCGCTCATGCAGGCTCAGCTCAGGTGCCGGTCGCGTGCAGCGCTGCAGCCACGTAAACAGAGCTTGCCCTTCCCCTACTGACTTTCACTTTCCCGAATATGGAAGTGAATGAGGCTTTGCGTTTTTTTTTTTTTTTTTTATCTAGGCTTACGTGAAATTCTGCATCCATTGCATAAAACAAATGTCAAACTTGCTCCGGTTTTTAGGGAAAACTGCGCTCTCTGGGTCATGTCATGTTGAGTAACTAGGCTATATTTTATGTTACAAATATAAAAACTACCTTTTTACTGCAGTAAGTTTCTTCTGTGTGCAGCTGTGTTCATTTGTTTTGATTGCTCTTTCACTTGCCCTTCAAAAAACCACTTGTCCTGGACAAGCATTAATGTTGAGCTCTGCTAAAGTACGTAAAATTCGAGGGCAGGTCACGTGACGCGTTAATGGCTCTCCACACCACTCACATATTTCCAGGTCTTTGAAGGATAACAAAATGCTAAACTACGTTAAATCATCAAAAATGTCGACCCAGACCACACTTGTTCATACTCAGGAGGAAACAACCTCTCCTACTAAGAAGAAATTTAGGGAGTTCTCCACCGCTATCTCCCTAGCTGAGCTGGATGGCGCAATTTTGGCCGGAGTGAAACAAGCCTTGAGCGAGCAACAGACTGATTTAGACAGAATTGTTTCTGCCGCTGTCAAATCTGCCATAGATGATGTGCCAATGCCTCAGATTTCAAATCTGAAACGTAAAATTGAAAACATCAATAAAGCAGTCACAAAATCAAATGTGCATATCGCATCTATTCAGAAAAGCCGTCATATTCAAACTGTTGGATTCAGAGCTGGACTGATACAAAAAAAATCGGCCCTGGCATATTTTGGTCATGTATATGCCATATATGTACAGTCCTGGCCAAAAATATCGGCACCATTGGTAAATATGATCAAAGGCGGCTGTGAAAATTAATCTGCATTGTTAATCCTTTTGATCTTTTATTTAAAAAATTCACAAAAATCGAACCTTTCATTGGATAATAAGAATTTAAAATAGGGGGAAATATCATTATGAAATAAATGTTTTTCTCAAATACATGTTGGACATGAAGCTAAACATGTGACAAGCTTTATATGTAGGGCTTTAAAAAAAAAAAAAACCTCGTAAGATATAGAAGCCTGTAGTTTATAGTTTAAGTTTAAAGCGGCTCGTGCTCGGCCTGTTAGATGCTCTGACAGAAAGGCTGCGTGTGCCGCTGACAGAGACACACTGTTTAATGTGTTTGAGGTGTGCTGTTTTCCTTGATGCATAACTTACATTTCACAGGTATATTCTCCATCTGAAAATGTTAGAAAGCCAAGGAAATATTTCCATTTTACTGTCAGAAATGCGTGAGCTTTTGCTTTGTGATTATCCGTTAAACTTCACAGACTTCATTTAGAACGAGCACCCCCGCACACATGCACGTCAAAAAGACGTAGCGCAATGAAATAGGAGTGCAATAACTTTAACTAAAATATAAATTTTGCTGAAATATTCGTAGTTGGACAATAAATGTGACATGTAGAATTTTTGTGTATTTGTATGATAGCACTAACTGTAAAGTGTAATGGGGTAATCAAAATAGCCTTTTTACTTAATTAGTCTATGCTTTTTTATTATTTTCATTTTTAATTTAGTAAATTTAGCTTCTGCTTTAAAAGCATTATTTTTGTTTTTAGATTGCAATGTTAGAATGTAATGTGATTTTAACCCTTTTTGCACATAATATATGCCACACATTCACTTTATTTGTTTAATCCAAGTACAAAATACCGAGATATATACCGTATACCGTACATTAGCCAAAAAATACTGAGATATGAATTTTTGCTCATGTCGCCCAGCCCTACACCATCATGGAGCTGTGAATCTGAAGGATCTGGAGAGATTCTCGATGAAGGAATGGTCTCTGATCTCTTGTCAGATTTTCTCTAACCTCATCAGGCATTATAGGAGAAAATTTTGAGCTGTCAAACTGGCAAATGGAGATTTCAAAAAGTATTGAATAAAAGGGTGCCGTTAATTGTGGCCAGTGTGTATTAGAGAAAAACATTTATTTCATAATGATATTTCCCCCCATTTTAAATTCTTATTATCCAACAAAATGTTAGATTTTTGTGAATCTTTTAAATAAAAGATCAAAAGGATTAACAATGCAGAATAATTTTTCACAGCCTTCTTTGTTCATATTTACCAAGGGTGCCAATAATTCTGACCACGACTGTATTAACACGTAAAGTATTATATCTGTGTGTTAGTTCATCGATCCTTTTCTTTTAACAGTTTTAAACCTCTTACTGTGTGCTCTTGAAGAGAGTTTCATTGTTTTGACTGTAGTAACTGAACGTGACATGCAGTTTGAATGCTGAATGGAGGATGACAGACAGCCGCAGTGGAAAGAAGAGTTTATGTGAACTTGAATTTAATGACTTAAATGTGTGTACCTCACACTGAACTATGGAACAGCTTCAGAACACGTGAAATATAGTGCACGAAAACTTTATGGTGCTTTATAATGTTTCTGTGCCTTTTGTGGGGCTCAACAATAAAACAGAATATTATATGCACAATATCAGATTTGGATCCGTCTCGTCTAACGGATACCCGATCTGACAGAAAATGACGGTATCGATACTGAGTATCGGATCGATGCATCCCTAGTTTACCCAATAGTTTAGAACTCATCATGCAAAATATATGATGGCAGATCAATCAGAATAAAGTCAAGGACAAAGGTCCAATATATAGTTTAGTGGTCATTATGCAAATATATAGACCTTTTTCCTGAATAACCGATGAGCAGCGCCATGATGGATTCTAACTTCCGTTTGGGTGCGCTCGTGTTCCGGTCTCCATAAAAATCCATTAAAATGAGGTAAAAAAAAAAGATAGACTGAATTGAAACTTTTTCAATATAACTACATATAAAAAATGTGAAGAGGGTTGCTGTGCTGTTGTTGGCTGCCATAGTAACGGCAGTAAGCTAAGGAATTCCTTTAAAGTACTTGTTTTGCATATCAGAAAATCTGTCTTGTCAAGCACTGTATATATAATAATACTGTATATATAATAATAATAATAATAATATATGTTAAAACAATGTTTGCTCTTATCATTCTGTGTACAAAATCACATGAACTTCACCCCGATCGGGAGTTGTATGTGCACTCAACTGTTTTCCATGCAGCTAGCCTCGCATCGCTTCATGTCACCTTCCCACTCATTGAACTATGATTGGTCCTTTACTGCAAAAAGACGGTCATTGCGACACTGTAAAGTGATGAAACAATGGCGCCACATGATTTTTTAAAATGACTTTCATAGGTTTCACATTATATTATCGGCTCTGAAAATATGTAAATGTGACTAGAAACCGGAAATGTAAAGCACCATTCTAATCGGAGGAGACTTTTGCGTTTAGAAAAAGGTCTATTACATTTAGTCATTTAGCAGAAGCTTTTATCAAAAGCGACTTACAAATAGGGTCGCAAAGGGGCGGAAAATTTCCGGTAAATTTCCGGAAGTTTTCCGGAAACTTTCCATGGGAACTTCGGAAATATTCCAAATTTGAAACTTACCAGGAATTTATGGGAATTTACGGGAATTTTTGGGAATTTAAGGGAATTTATGGGAATTAATTGGAAATTTATAAAACTGAATCATATACAAACATAAATATATATATATTTTTTTGATCATAGGCTCACTTGCATGCAAACTAATACACATTTTAAAAATGACATTTTTGGGGGAAATCTGTGATGCTTTTTCAGGATTTATTGATGAATAAAAACTTAAAAACTTAGTTATATATTAACAGTTTTATATTTTCTAACAATATATGTCTTTGCTACTACTTTTTAAAATTAATTTAACACATCCTTGTTGAATAAAAGTATTAATTTATTTCAAAAAAAGAGAAAAGATACTGACCCCAAACTTTTGAATGGTAGTGTATTGTTAAAAAAGGATTTCTATTTTAAATAAATGTGTGTTTGTTTGTTTTTTTAACTCTTTATTCATCAAAGAATCCTGAAAAAAGAATCACAGATAATAATAATAATAAAAAATATTAAGCAGCACAACTGTTTCCAAAATTGATAATAAATAAGTATATTAGAATGATGTCTGAAGAATCATGTGACACTGAAGACTGTAGCTTTGATGACAGAAATACATTATATTTTAAAGCATATTACAACAGAAAACCATTATTTTAAATTGGAGTACTGGCAATACTGCACAATATCACTGTTTTTTTCTTCTTCTGTATTTTTGATCAAATAAATGAAGGCTTGATGAGCAAAAGATATGCAATGTTTAAAAACATTAAAAATAGCAATGTGTCCAAACTTTTGACCAGTACTGCATTTCTGTATGATAACAGAAAACTTGCTAGTAGAAGGAGCATCATGGCTTGAGCTATATAGCACATAGCCTACCTCATAAACTGCCTAGCTACTGTATAAACACTTTTTGGTATTTACTAGTTAAACGTGAATCCCATAGATCAAATATGTTTAGAATATCAAAACTTAGATGTAGTCTTTGGGCTCAAATGCAGAAAGTGCGGCTTCAGAGAAAATGGAGGGGAATCCAGCTCTTAGGTGACTAGAGGAGATTGTGTGTGTGGGGGGGGGGGGTCATTTTTAGACTTTTGTTTTATTATCATCTCACCTAAATGTTTGTTCAGTCAGTGTATTTGTTTTTACTATGGTATAGCCTAATTTAGTTGCACAGTATATTACACACAGCACAAGGAAGTTTTAAACATTTTTTTTGTAATATTCATGTAATTTATATGAATACTTGCCAAGATGGACATTTTGATATTTTGTGTGCAGGATTTAAGAAATGATCTGTGCATGTAATGGTAGATAAGCACAGTGCATGTAGGGGGCGTGGCCTCGATAGCCCTGCGGTAAGCAGTGTGCTGTGTGCGATTGAGCAATGTGTAGAGTAGAAATTAAACTGAAATTGCATTAAATCTGGTTGTTTTAACCAAGATTATGCTGCAAGTTTTTGTTCTCAACCACATTTAAGTTCCCAGTTCCTGCAATTTAGCAAATTTCCAGTTTATTTCCATATATTCCCGTTAATTCCCATATATTCCCGTTAATTCCCATGGAAAGTTTCCAGTCTTTAAAATTCCCAGAATTTTGCAACCCTACTTACAAATGAGGACAATGGAAGCAATCAAAATCAACAAAAGAGCAATGATATGCAAGTGCGATAAGTCTCAGTTAGCTTAACACAGTACACATAACATTTTTTTTTTATTCTTATATAATAAATAAAAATAATGTATATATACATATATGACAGCAGAATGCCATGACTGACCAGTCAGAATCAAGTATAACAAGAGCTGCATTACAAGAGAGTTCAAAGGTGATGCAGAGATCCAATACTTTCTATAATGAGCAATAATGCTATAATAAAATTCTATTCTCTACGACATACAACTCAACAGACCACTCAAATTATATTCGGCAATGCACTCAGACCACTTATGGTTTTAAATTAAATAATTGTCATTCCAGGGAAACAGCTCACAACAATAAGTTTAAATCTGGCTTACCTGATCTGCCACTCGGTAGACCACTTCTCTGTCACTGCAGTCGCACTGGTAGTAATGTACCCTTGATGCTCCTTTTTCTTTAACCTGCTTTGCAGTTTCCTTCAAACCATCCACATTAATGTCCCAAAGCACCAGGGAGACGTCTAGTGGGGCAAACTCGAGGGCCATCAGTCTGCCAATACCACTACCTGCCCCAGTGATGAGAACAATCTCCCCAGACACATCTTTATTCCTCTGAGGAACGATGACTTTTATGAAGTATTCCAGGTGGTAGTAGATGGATAACACTATCAACCGAAGAGTCTCCAAGAGAAAGTTCATTTTGAGATTTGCAGGTGACCTTATGAACATGACAAAGACAGAACAGTGCAGTGTGATTGACTTATACAAACGCTGCAGAAAACCAGTGTGGTCAGAAACACGCTGATTGAAAAGATAACTGATTATTTATTTTAAAAACATAAGTTGAAACTGTTTAGAGAGAGAGAGAGAGAGAGAGAGAGAGAGAGAGAGAGAGAGAGAGAGAGAGAGAGAGAGAGAGAGAGAGAGAAAATAAATAAATCTAAACCAGCTCCTTGTGTGAGATAAAAAGTTCCCGGATGGTGAGTTGTTCTCGTGCAGATCGCAGTCGGAAAATAAATATTTGTCCTTCAAATTACCATGAACAAATTAACCAAAGACGACTCACGCATACTTTGAGAATGACGTTACTGTTACTCTCTTCGCCTCTTCAAACATGTGGAGAAACTATAGACGGACGCCAAAGTATTTTAGCAATAATGGTTAATGGAGTTTACCTGGTTCAGACAGTGCAGTAGGTCTACGGGATGGACCGTGATGGGTGAGAAACACAGCCTTCACGTGACACGTCACGGACTCCGCGCATTGGCTTGTGGGAGTTGCGTAAACTAAAAGTAACTGTTTTGTGTTGATTTTTCGACTTCACTACAGTCAGTATCTGTTGTTAGGAAAATTATTTTATAATAATCAGTACAATACATACAGAGTAGGATTTACACTATTATGAGTGATCTGTTCTTTAAGAACACATTATCTTCCAGACAGAGTATGGAGTCTGAGGTGGAAATCATGAAGCATTTATGAAAGTCTGGGGAAAAAAATTGTCTTGCTGATTTACCTATAGAAGTCGTCATTAATAAAGTCATTTTGGTGGAAATAATCAATAATCAATTCAAACTCCTGTCTGAAACAGTGCATGGTACTACATTTTAGCAGCATTGTAAGAAGTATTTTTATTATTATTAGGGGTTCAAGCATGAAGTGCTGAAACCCTCTTGTAATTGTAAGGATTTTTTATTTTATTATTATTATTCTCTGGTAAAACTGATCGTGCAGCCCAAACCGTAAGGCGTAGAGAGCTGAAACTTGGTCAGATTGTAGTAGTATTTCTCGCTACTCAGATAAAACCTCACCCCAATCAGCCTAACGGTGGCGCTACAGCGCAAAAACCTAAAATTTTACACATTTTTGGCCGAAGCTCATACACCGTTTGTAGACTCAAAATTTTAACATCGTTGCGATCCTTGGGTCAGCCCGAAGAAAAGTGTATTGAGCCAGATTTTCTCTAAAACACATTTAGTTGAGTTGAGTTAGGCTATATCTGAGACTTATGCGAACTAGTCTTAGGTTTTTAACCTGATCAGAATCAAACCACTTCAGAAATATTCTCTGGACACTGAATATCAATAATTATCAAAAAAAGTTGAAATTTTGATTTGCGTGCGAAGCAGTACGTCAATTAGCGTCTATGTTAACGTTAGCCAAATGTTATTTGAAGCATAACTCTGGAACGGAATGAGATATCTTCACCAAACTCGGTACAAATGTGTATGAGCTCAATCTTTGGTCAAATAATAAAAATTGCGCAGCTCTGCCACTTGGGGGCGCTATAAGACTGAAAAAAACATAAAAACAGTGATAACTAAGCAACCGTTGGTCTGATCAACTTGAAAATTGGTATGCAGCGTCTTGGTCCAAAGGGGTACGAGTGTATATGAGGTCATTTGCGTATCTCAAAAAACACGGCCGCCATCGGCCAATGAAATTTAAACACCTATTAAACAAGGTTAACCAACGTCGATCGGAACGAAACTCAGTGGGCATGTTCGACTGATGGCCCTAAAGGTCTGTAAGAATTTTGAAAGAAATCGGCCACTAGTTGGGGCTAACGAGATTTTTTTGGCTCTGTAAACACGTGGCGTTTCACAAATCCACACAATATGTATATAATTTGATAAATCTCCTCATAATGAACAAATTTGCCTCAAGAACTACTGCTGTCAATCAAAGCATTCATTAATTAGTCACAAATATGTTAAACCTACTTTTGCAAACTAGTCTCTGTTTTTTTTTTGCTCAATCTCGATCAAACCACTGCAGTAATAATCTCTGGACTCTCTAGATAAATAATTATTGAAAAAATGTTGAATTTTGTCCTTTGGTTAGCTATAACTGGCTCATTTAAAAAGAGGGCATGGCCACACAAATCACCTTTATTTATATAGCGCTTTTACCAATACAGATTGTGTCAAAGCACTTAACAGTATCAAATTGGAGGACAGAGTGTCAGTAATATATAATGATAAGATTAAACACTCAATTTTCAGTTAAAGGCATTTCATTATTGAATTCAGAGATGTCATTGTCTTGCTCAGTTTAGTTTAAATAGTATCTGTGCAATCAAATTGGCGATAATTGCTAGAAATTAGGTGTCCCCAACTGAGCAAGCCAGAGGCGACGGCAGCAAGGAACCAAAACTCCCTCTGTGACAGAATGGAGAAAAAAACCTTGGGAGAAACCAGGCTCAGTCGGGGGGCCAGTTCTCCTCTGACGAGACGAAACCCACAGTTCAAAAGTTTCAAGTTCTAACAATATTAGTATTATGTAGTTAGGTATTTTATTATATTTTTAGTTATATATATTTTTTAGTTTTATTGTATTTTAATTGAGGTCTCTGGGGGTCATCTGGGTGTCCTGGTCTCCGCTGACGATCAGGGCTGCAGACATCATCTCTTGGTGCTGATCCACCATCTGATCATAGGAAAGAAACAGACAAATATTAGCGTAGATGCCATTCTACTTACGATGTAACGAGTACATTGTGTGTTATGGGAAGTGTTCCCGGTTCCGGTTGATCTAATTAATGCAGCCTAACAATCCTTTAACGGATTTGAATAATAGAAGCGTATTAGTGTGTTATGTGTACGCCAGGATAAAGAAATGGGTCTTTAATCTAGATTTAAACTGACTGAGTGTGTCTGCCTCCCGAACAGCGTTAGGTTCCAGAGTTTGGGTGCTAAATAGGAAAAGGATCTGCCGCCCGCAGTCGATTTTGATATTCTAGGTATTATCAAACGGCCAGAGTTTTGAGAACGCAGCGGACGTGGAGGACTATAATGCGATAAGAGCTCACTCAAATACTGAGGAGCTAAACCATTCAGGGCTTTATAAGTAATTAATAAGATTTTAAAATCCATCCGATGTTTGATAGGGAGCCAGTGCAGTGTTGACAGAACCAGGCTAATATGGTCGTATTTCCTGGTTCTAGTAAGGACTCTAGCTGCTGCATTTTGGACCAACTGTAGTTTGCTGATCAAGCGTGCAGAACAACCACCCAATAAAGCATTACAATAGTCTAACCTTGAGGTCATAAACGCATGAACTAACATTTCTGCATTTGACGTTGAGAGCATAGGTCGCAATTTAGATATGTTTTTGAGATGAAAAAACGCAGTTTTACAGATGCTAGAAACATGGCTTTCAAATGAAAGATTGCTATCGAACAGCACACCTAGGTTCCTGACTGATGAAGAAGAATTGACAGAGCAGCCATCAAGTGTTAGATAATGTTCTAGGTTGTTACATGTGGGGTTTTTAGGTCCGATAATTAACACCTCTGTTTTTTCAGAATTTAGCAGTAAAAAATTACTCGTCATCCAGTTTTTTATATCGACTATGCATTCCGTTAGTTTCTCAATTTGGTGTGTTTCACCGTGCCGAGAAGAAATATAGAGCTGAGTATCATCAGCATAACAGTGAAAGCTAACACCATGTCTCCTGATAATATCTCCCAAGGGTAACATGTAAAGCGTGAAAAGTAACGGCCCTAGGACTGAGCTTTGAGGTACTCCATACTGCACTTGTGATCGATATGATACCTCTTCATTCACTGCTACGAACTGATGGCGGTCAGATAAGTATGATTTGAACCATGCTAAGGCGCTTCCACTAATACCAACAAAATTTTGTAGTCAATTCAAAAGAATGTTGTGGTTGATAGTGTCGAACGCAGCGCTAAGATCCAGTAGAACTAATAAAGAGATACAACCACGGTCAGATGATAGAAGCAGGTCATTTGTAACTCTAATGAGAGCAGTCTCAGTACTATGACACGGTCTAAATCCTGACTGGAATTCCTCACAGATATCATTTTTCTCTAGGAAGGAATATAATTGTGAGGATACTACCTTTTAGTATCTTTGACAGAAAAGGGAGATTTGAGATCGGTCTGTAATTAACTAGGTCTTTGGGGTCAAGTTGTGGTTTTTTAATGAGAGGCTTAATAACAGCCAATTTGAAGGTTTTGGGGACATATCCTAATGACAATGATGAATTGATAATAGCCAAAAGAGGATCTATGACTTCTGGAAGCAGCTCTTTTAGTAGTTTAGATGGAATCGGGTCTAACATACATGTTGTTGGTTTAGATGATTTAACAAGTTTATACAATTCTTCCTCTCCTACAGTAGAGAATGAATGGAATTGTTCCTCAGGGGATCTGTAGTGCACTATCTGATGCGATACTGTAGCTGACGGCTGCAAGGATACAATTTTATCTCTGATAGTATCGATCTTGGAAGTAAAATAGTTCATAAAGTCATTACTGCTATGCTCTTGGGAAATGACAACACCTGTTGATGCTTTATTTTTCGTTAATTTAGTCACTGTATTGAATAAATACTGAGGCTTATGTTTGTTTACTTCTAGAAGAGACGAAAAGTAATCAGATCTAGCAGTTTTTAATGTTGTTCTGTAGGATAGGGTACTTTCCCGCCAAGCTAAACGAAATACCTCTAATTTAGTTTTCCTCCAGCTGCGCTCCATTTTCCGGGCTGCTCTCTTTAGGGCGCGAGTGTGCTCATTATACCACGGTGTTGGACTCTTATCCTTAATCTTCCTCAAGCGTAAAGGAGCAACCACATCTAAAGTGCTAGAAAAGAGAGAGTTCATAGTTCCTGTTACATCATGAAGTTGTTCTGAGCTATTGGATAAACTGAGGAACTGAGATAAGTCAGGAAGATTATTTATAAAGCAGTCTTTTGTGGTAGAGGTAATGGTTCTACCATATTTATAACAAGGAGTTGGCTTTACAGCTTTAGCTATATGGAATATACAGGAGACTAGATAATGATCTGAGATATCATCGCTCTGCTGCCAAATTTCAATGCCACTGACATCAATTCCATGTGACAGTATTAAATCTAGAGTATGATTTCGACAATGAGTAGGTCCTGACACATGTTGTTTAACACCAATAGAGTTTAGAATGTCTATAAATGCTGATCCAACTAATCTTTTTCATTATCAACATGGATATTAAAATCACCAACGATTATGACTTTATCTGCAGTCAGCACTAACTCCAATAGAAAATCTGAAAATTGTTTAATAAAGTCTGTATGGTGCCCTGGTGGCCTGTATACAGTAGCCAGTACAAACATCACAGGGAATTTATCATTAATACTTGTTTCTTTGGATAACGTTATATGAAGCACCATTACTTCGAACGAATTATACTTGAAATCCGACCTCTGAGAGATATTGAAAATATTGCTATAAATTGTAGCAACACCTCCCCCTTTACCTTTTGGATGCGGTTCATGTTTGTAACAGTAATCTTGTGGTGTAGACTCGTTTAAAGTAATGTAATCATCTTGTTTTAGCCAGGTTTCTGTCAGACAAAGCACATTTAGTTTATGGTCAGTGAACATATCATTTACAAAAAGTGCTTTTGAAGAAAGGAATCTAATATTCAATAAGCCAAGCTTTATCATGTGTTTATCTGTATTATATCGTTTTTTTATTTGTTGAACATCAATTAAATTGTTACTATTACTTTGGTGTGGATGTTTTCTGTGTTTTCTAGTTCGGGGAACAGACACAGTCTATATTGTGTGGTATCTAGGTGAAAAAGTATGAACTCTAAGACTATGTGCCATATTTCTAGAGAGAAGGAGGGATGAAGCCCATCTCTTTTCAACAGGTCAGGTCTGCCCCAGAAACCCGTCCAATTGTCTATAAAACCTATGTTATTCTGCGGGTACCACTTAGACATCCAGCATTTGAGTGACAGCAGTCTCCTATGAATCTCATCACCCCGGTAAGCAGGGAGGGGAGCAGAGCATATTACAGTGTCTGACATCGTATTTGCAAGTTTACACACCTCTTTAACATTATTTTTAGTGATCTCCAACTGGCAAAGCCGAACATCATTAGCGCCAACGTGAATAACAATCTTACTGAATTTACATTTAGCATTAGCCAGCACTTTTAAATTTGCCAAGATGTCAGGCATTCTGGCTCCCGGTAAACATTGGACTATGGTGGCTGGTGTCTCTATTTTCACGTTCTGTACAATAGAATTGCCAATAACTAGAGCACTTTCATCATGTTTCTCAGTGGATGTGTCACGGAGTGGGGAAAACACAATGGCTTTCTTTCTTCTTCCGTGAGGGTTTTGGCATCACGGCATCTTTGTTTCCCGGTGGCACCTCAGGCTTAGCCAAGACCTTGGCCAGGTAAGTTACATTGTTTTGCTGCATCCTTGCTGGATTTACAACTTTTGGTTGACCATATATGTATGTGTGTGTGCGTGTGTGTGTGTGAACATATATATATATACACACACACTGTTACGTGTAGTGGTCCTTAAAGGAGTGCGAGGAGGCGACGGTTACAAATATGTTTCTTTAATGAAGATTAGTAGAATACAGGAACGAAATAACATCAACACATTACCATATAACGTTACGTTAATCACGGACAAACTCAAAGGTAGAACTCAGGACTTTTAAAGGAGCAGGAACAAAAGGAGCAAACAATATAATCAAACTCAGGTGGGGACAATGAAACGATAATTAACTAATGAAGGCAGGAACCAAACCAAATAAGGAAAACGATGACTAAGACAGGCAGACATGTAACACACACACACACACACACACACACACACATATATATATATATATATATATATATATACATACATACATACACACACACACACATATATTTTATATATATATACTGCCGTGCAAAGGCAAAAGACCTGCGATTTTTGTCGAAAATGAGTTATTGATATTTTTGGGACATTGAAGACATCCTTTATCATGTACATTAGTATCTTGAGTCAATTTCGTTGTTTTTTGGAAGAGAATAATGATGGGTCATCTCAACCGTAACTTCAAAAAGCCCCAGAGAAACCAAGGCAGAACACAGTATAACACCAGTTACGGCTCTTTCGTTTTGTTTGGAACGCTAAATTGAGTTACGGCGTTCTGCCTTTGTTTAGCCACGCATCAAAATGAAGTTACGGTGCCAGCTTGGAGTTATACGGTGTTCTGCCTTTTTTACTGTCCATTAAAGTCTGACGCATTTAAATTACGGTGTAGACAAACGAATTAGATCGCGATCTACCAAACAAAGCATACTCCATAAAAGCACTGAAGACTAGACACCTTGGCATCAATACATAATAGTGAATAACCTTTAAAGAATTTTTTTTTTTTTTTTTTCATTTTTGTAATGCAGATTATTCACCAGGTTGTCACTTCTAGTTGGATGCATGCGTACTTGAATGCCATAGCATGTAGCATGATCAATCAGTAGCCTAACAGTTCGCAATTAAATCTATATCCTACCTTTTCTTGTAACCCGATAAAATAAATCCATGGCGCTGAACGTCGTCAGAGATGTTTAATCCACACGCATTTCTGAGCATGCCTTCTTGCTGGCGTTCACATAAATCCACAAGTCGTTCTTTTAGGTTAGGCTATTTCATTCAAGTCAATATAAGCAATTATGCTATATATGTCTAGCATTCTTTTTTTCTGTTACTAAGCATAGCAAATTAATTGGTTGCAAAACGACCATTTTTTTTTTAATTAAAAAATTAATACAGTCACATATGCAATAGCCTATATGAGATAGCCCATGATCACTAGATTTGATACAGGTAATGTTTAAAAACATTAAAAATAGCAATGTGTCCAAACTTTTGACCAGTACTGCATTTCTGTATGATAACAGAAAACTTGCTAGTAGAAGGAGCATCATGGCTTGAGCTATATAGCACATAGCCTACCTCATAAACTGCCTAGCTACTGTATAAACACTTTTAGGTATTTACTAGTTAAACGTGAATCCCAAAGATCAAATATGTTTAGAATATCAAAACTTAGATGTAGTCTTTGGGCTCAAATGCAGAAAGTGCGGCTTCAGAGAAAATGGAGGGGAATCCAGCTCTTAGGTGACTAGAGGGGATTGTGTGTGTGGGGGGGGGGGGGTCATTTTTAGACTTTTGTTTTATTATCATCTCACCTAAATGTTTGTTCAGTCAGTGTATTTGTTTTTACTATGGTATAGCCTAATTTAGTTGCACAGTATATTACACACAGCACAAGGAAGTTTTAAACCTTTTTTTTGTAATATTCATGTAATTTATATGAATACTTGCCAAGATGGACATTTTGATATTTTGTGTGCAGGATTTAAGAAATGATCTGTGCATGTAATGGTAGATAAGCACAGTGCATGTAGGGGGCGTGGCCTCGATAGCCCTGCGGTAAGCAGTGTGCTGTGTGCGATTGAGCAATGTGTAGAGTAGAAATTAAACTGAAATTGCATTAAATCTGGTTGTTTTAACCAAGATTATGCTGCAAGTTTTTGTTCTCAACCACATTTAAGTTCCCAGTTCCTGCAATTTAGCAAATTTCCAGTTTATTTCCATTAATTCCCGTTAATTCCCATATGTTCCCGTTAATTCCCATATATTCCTGTTAATTCCCATGGAAAGTTTCCAGTCTTGAAAATTCCCGGAATTTTGCAACCCTACTGACGCTACCCGCACAAGGCGGCGTCGCAAGCGGTGTGAGAGAGGACGGAAGTGCGGTAAGTGTGGAGGTATACGAGCCAGGCTAAGGGCTAACCCCACAATACCGGCTCTTCCAACACTCATGCTCTCAAACGTTCGCTCTCTGGAAAACAAACTGGACTTAATTCAACTCAGTCGGTCTACACAGCATGAAGCAAGGGATTGTGGTGTGTCTGTTTTCACTGAAAATCCCGGACTCTGCCATTCAGCTGCATGGACTAACCTGCTACCGAGCGGACAGAGATTCATCACTGTCTGGTAAGACTCGCAGGGGTGGCTTGTGTGTGTACGTCAACAAAAAATGATGTAACAATTCTGTGGAAGTGACAAAACGCTGTTCATCACTGGTGGAGTTTATGTTTGTGAAGTGTCGACCGTTCTACCTGCCGCGGGAGTTCACGGCCATTGTTATTGTCGCAGTCTACATTCCCCCATGTGCAAACGCTAAGGACGCGCTTCGTGAACTGTACAGCGCCATCAGCGAACAACAAACAAATAACCTTGACGGTTTTTTCATCATAGCCAGGGACTTCAACCACGCAAACTTAAAGACAGTTTTGCCAAAGTTCTACCAACATGTGAACTTTGCAACAAGGGGAAATAACACACTGGACATTGTTTACACAACAGAAAAAAATGCATACAAAGCCGAACCCTGCCCCCACCTCGGGTACTCGGACCACATCTCTGTTATGCTAATCCCAGCATACAGACCACTTCTCAAACTTGCCAAACCGATTCTAAAGCAGATCATGGTATGGCCAGAAAATGCTACCTCAGCACTGCAGGACTGCTTCCAGGACACAGACTGGAACATGTTTAAAGAGGCGGCCACCTACAACAACCACACAGACCTGCAGGAGTACACTGAAACTGTGACTGCTTACATCAAAAAGTGCACTGATGATGTAACAGTCACCAAGACCACCACCACATGCGCCAACCAGAAGCCATGGATGACAGCAGAGGTTCGTGGGCTGCTAAAGACCAGAGATGAAGCTTTCAGATCAGGAGATAAAGCAGCCCTCTAAACAGCAAGAGCCAATCTGTCCCACAGCATCAAAAATGCAAAACGGTCATATGCTCAAAAAATCAATCACCTCACAGACAGCAGAGACACACAGAGTCTGTGGCAAGCCATTCAGACCATCACAGACTACAAGCCCCCACCACAGGCCTGTGATGATGACACATCCCTCCTAGATACACTCAACCACTTTTATTCACAGTTTGAAATGCAGAATGACACACCTGCACAAAAACTGGCCACACCTCCCAACGACCAGGCGCTCTGTCTGACTCCAGCCGACGTAAGGAAGACCCTATCTAGGATCAACCCACGCAAGGCTGCGGGTCCCGACAACATACCTGGCCATGTACTGAAAGACTGTGCTGTACAGCTGACAGATATCCTAATAGATATCTTCAACACCTCGCTGAGCCAGGCAGTCGTCCCCGCATGTCTCAAATCCACAACAATCATACCGGTACCAAAGAAATCACCTGTGTCCTGTCTAAATGACTACCCATAGCACTGACTCCAATCATGATGAAGTGCTTTGAGAGGTTAGTCATGCACAACATCAAAACCAGCCTCCCCAACACACTCAATCCCAATTTCCTCCACCCTCCACCTAGCTCTTACCCACCTAGAAAACAGTTAGAATGCTGTTCATTGACTTCAGCTCAGCATTCAACACAATAATCCCACAACAGCTCATAAATAAACTAAACCTGCTGGGCCTTAACAACTCCCTCTGTAATTGGATTCTGGACTTTCTAACCGGAAGACCTCAGTCAGTCCGTGTCAGCCACAACACCTCGAGAATTACCACACTGAGCACAGGTGCCCCACAAGGCTGTGTACTCAGCCTGCTGCTCTTCACGCTGCTGACCCACGACTACACGGCCAAGTCCAGCTCCAACCACATCATCAAGTTCGCTGATGACACAACAGTGGTAGGTCTCATCAGCAACAACGATGAAACGCACTACAGAGAGGAAGTGGCACAGCTGGTGAAATGGTGTAACACTAACAACCTGTCCCTCAATGGCTATGTTTACATGCAACCAAATACCGTATTGTCCCGAATATAAGACAATGTTTTTTTCTTGGAAATACATCTGAAAAAACGCGGTCGTCTTATATTCGGGGTCTTATATACACCCACAACAATAGGTGGCGCCAAAAAAGCATATAACGAGTGTGCCATGAAATATGTAATGTAATGTCTGTTGTAAAGTCGTGACTGTCATGTTAGCCTGATGGGACCAAACTTCCTCTGTAAGTGATTTTAAAACATAAGACTATACCCAGATTTGAAGACTACAATAAGATTTCACTTCTACTGATAATAAAATTTTGGTAGGCTACTATGAGATGGATAGCCTAAATGTTATATAATTCAGATGGGCTACCTGTTATTTCAATGGTATATCAAAAAGTGTATATTTTTCAATGTTATTGTTGGTACATTTTACCAGTATTTATTTACCATACTTTCAAAACAAAAATTAAAATAGGAAAAATATGCAATTTGAAAATAATTTAAGAAAAAAATGTGTTTTACAAAGAGAAAAAAACAAACAAACAAACAAACAAACAAACAAAAAAAACAAGATTTGGTTTTCAAAAAGCCTTTTTCCAAAAGGTACATCTGGAAAAAGGGGGGTTGTCTTATAATCAGGGTCGTCTTATATTCGGGACAATACGGTAATCCCTTTGTAATCGGATTGATGGCTCAATCGGACTGAAAAGGCTTCATGTAAACCCCTTAATCGATCCGATTGAGCTCAATCAGAATGAAGTTTCGATCAGATTGAAGGGGGTGGTTTATTCCTTTTCTAATCCGATTGAGCGTGCATGTAAACACTCGATCGGATTGAAAACTGAAACTAAAAGGACTGCGCATGTGCAATGACATAGAAATAGCGTAATGACGTATGACGCACGGAACAAGCGGTTCTTCCTTTTGAATAAAATGTTGTATAAATGCATGTCCTGTCATTAGAAAACTCTCCTTTCACTCAGCAACTGTGAAGTGGAGCAGGACAAAATCCCACCAGTCCTTGTTTCGGACTCTCATCCACAGGCAACCTGTTTTGTGTGCGGGGAGGGGCATTTTTCTGCATGATAAATATGAGCAGCACGGCACTGCGGTTTATATGTATGTTTGTCCAGAAATAGAAAAATATTAATTCTGCTGTTAAAAACAAATAAAGAAGCAGAGAGTAGTTATTATGTGCAAACAGTGTGAGAAACTCTATATTTGTGCAGTGTGCGCATGTCCAAAAAAAACCCAATTACGATTTGAAGCTTGTGACATATAAACGCGCACATCAACCCGATCACTTTATTTCAATCTGAATGAATTCAGTCCGATTGAACCAAAAATTGTGCATGTAAAGGTAGCCAATGTGAGTAAGACAAAGGAGGTTGTGATGGACTTCAGAAGAAACTCCGGTGATCACCCCCCACTGACCATCGACAGCTCGCCTGTGGAGAGAGTCAGCAGCACTAAATTCCTGGGGGTGCACATCACAGAGGATCTCACCTGGACCACCAATACCTTGTCACTCTCCAAGAAGGCACAACAGCGTCTACACTTCCTCTGCCAGCTGAAAAAAGCAAGTCTCCCTCCACCCATCCTCACCACTTTCTGACCAGCTGCATCACTGTCTGGTACGGGAACTGTACTGCAGCAGACCGCAAGACAAAAAAATCAGCCGAAAAATCCCATAGACTTAACATTGCGGCAAACTTTGACGAGTCGTAGCTCAGAGCAAGAATTTCGTAGAAACACATGAATCACCACATGTAGAGAGGCTATCAAGCTGTGCGAGAACATACCCTGCAATGGGGTATAAGTTGTACCCCTGGGGCACAAGAGCGCCCCAAAATTGTCCCATTGACATAACATGGTGAGGGACGGCCCATGAAACAGCACACGTTTTTCCTACTATGGTAATTTACATTGGAATTTTGCATTGAACATAACTCTGCATCACAATATCATAGAGACATGGGGGTGGGCTCATTTTACTCAGTCAACCAATCATATTCTCAGGATCATTATGAAGCTATCAAGCCACGCCCTAGCAACCATTTAGACCACCCTAGTAACTGATCCCATAGACTGCCATGTTAAAAGCCCAAATGGATATCTTCGGATCACAGTGTCATAGAGACATGGGGGTGGACTCATTTGACTCGGGGCAGCAAACAGCCAGTCATGAATCACCATAGACACTTCCTAGCCACGCCCTAGCAACCATTATCAAGCACCCTAGCAACCCAAACCCCAACGGCCATATCTTACAATCTGAATATCACAGAGACATGGGGGTGGGCTCGTTTGACTCGGGGCAGCAAACAGCCAATCATGAATCACCATAGACACTTCCTAGCCACGCCCTAGCAACCATTATCAAGCACCCTAGCAACCCAAACAGGCATATCTTCAAATCTGAATGTCATAGAGACATGGGGGTGGGCTCGTTTGACTCAGGGCAGCAAACAGTCAACCATGAATCACCATAGACACTTCCTACCCACTCCCTAGCAACCAATGTCGAGCACCCTAGCAACCCAAACTCAAACAGGCATATCTTCAAATCTGAATGTCATACAGACATGGGGGTTAGTTTATATTATTCATACTGGCAAACAGTCTTTGGAGCATTATCATTGGCAGCTGCCAAGCCACTTCCTAACAACCAAACAGAGTACCCTAGCAACCATTTATCAAGTCCTATATCTTTGCATCAGAATGTCGTATAGACTTGGGAGTTGGTTCTTTTGACTCATGCTAACAAATAGGACTTCCAAACATGTTACACATGCTAGCGGTGAATAGCTACATGCTAATAGTGATTAGCTAAGTGCTAATTCAAACTAAGAACTCTATAAAACTTCATAGTAACGATCTGTGACAACTAGTAACTGCCTAGCAACACCCTAGCAACCATCCTGGGTACCCTACCAACCACCCTGAATACCCTAGCAACCGTATAGCAACACCTTAGCAACCACCCTGGAAACCCTAGCAACCGCATAGCAACACCTTAGCAACCACTCCAAGTACCCTAGCAACACCTTAGCAACCACCCTGGGTACCTTAGCAACCGCATAGCAACACCCTAGCAACCACCCCAAGTACCCTAGCAACCGCGTAGCAACACCTTAGCAACCACTCCGGGTACCCTAGCAACCGCATAGCAACACCTTAGCAACCACTCCAAGTACCCTAGCAACACCTTAGCAACCACCCTGGGTACCTTAGCAACCGCATAGCAACACCCTAGCAACCACCCCAAGTACCCTAGCAACCACTCTGAGGTCCTTAGAATCTATCTATCTATCTATCTATCTATCTATCTATCTATCTATCTATCTAAAGTCTATCTGTCTTTCTGTTTATCTATCTATCTATCTATCTAAAGTCTATCTGTCTTTCTGTTTATCTATCTATCTATCTATCTATCTATCTATCTATCTATCTATCTATCAAACTTTAAGCTTTTAAAACTACTTTAAACTTCAAACTATTTCAGACTGAAATCCATCAAACTTAAAACGTTTAACATTTTTCAAACTTAAACTTTTTAAACTTCTTAAACTTTTTTTAAACTTTTCAAACTTTTCTAACTTTCTGGTCCGGCTTTCTCAAGCCAACTTAAAGTTTGTCTCGACAAACTTTTTTATCTAGTTAAGTTGGCTTGAGAAAGCCAACTTACTGAAATGCTATTTAAACTTCTTCTTCTTATTATTATTATTATTATTATTATTATTAAGTTGGCTTGAGAAAGCCAACTTACTGAAATGCTATTTAAACTTCTTCTTCTTCTTCTTCTTCTTATTATTATTATTATTATTAAGTTGGCTTGAGAAAGCCAACTTACTGAAATCCTATTTAAACTTCTTATTAAGTTGGCTTGAGAAAGCCAACTTACTGAAATCCTATTTAAACTTCTTCTTATTATTATTATTATTATTATTATTATTATTATTATTAAGTTGGCTTGAGAAAGCCAACTTACTGAAATGCTATTTAAACTTCTTATTATTAAGTTGGCTTGAGAAAGCCAACTTACTGAAATCCTATTTAAACTTCTTATTATTATTATTATTATTATTATTATTATTATTCTTCTGATCCTAAACTATCAACTCTAACTCCTCCTAGAGCTTTAACTCTACAAACTCCAAACTCGCACCAGATCTTCAGACTGATCACGCCGGGTGTGCTATATCTTTTCTAACTGATCCGACTTACGGTTTTCATAAAAATGAAGATTAAAAATCATAAAAATCCCATAGACTTACAGTGACGGAATGTTCAGATGAGCCCAGACCTTGCCAGCTCCAACTGACAAACATTCAAATCTAAACACACTGAAGCCTATTAGACTCAATCAAGCTTCCCTTCTATGTACTATTCTAACCCATTCAAACTCATCTATCTATCTATCTATCTACATAATATTTGTTATAAAATGATCAAGAAAGACAAAATCAAGAGTATAATTGAAAGTTAATTGTAAAAAAATTATACTTTTTTAATCATACAAATAATATATCTTTTTTTTGTTTGTTTACTTCTCATCTATACATTAATGCTGTGTTTTGGGAGGTATGAAGTACTTTTGTACCTGTTTACCACAAAAATCCTCAACTACACCATTAGCTTGCATGTGAAATATTACATTTTCATGAATAAATCTCATAAATGATGATCTAAATTTAATTTAAATTGTTTCTTGATATTGATCTCGGTGTTAGGTGTACAATACTGCCATCTGGTGGTTAGAGAAAAACTTGTAGAAATCACAGATTTTGAAAGAATAGTGTAATGACCATCTATATCCAGCAGAGGCCCATAGAGAGCCATTCATTTTTCTGGAAGTGGTCAACTCCTCTCACAACTTTTATGATATATATTTTGTAATTATATATTGAAACATTATAAAATACATTAAAAACAGTATTTTTCCCAAAGGTTAGAATTTGTTTTAGTTTGTTTGATGTATTTTGAAGTGCTCGCTTTTGCAATAATGCCACATAAATTTGCAGAAATGCCACACAAGTTGTGACTAAAACTAAAACATATTTATTTCAATCTAAAAAGTAAAATTAAATTTTTTTTTTTAAAAACTAAACTAAAAAACAACTGCAATAAGCAGATATGAATGGTGGGTATGTGTGTAAGAGTGTGTGTGTGTGTGTGTGTGTGTGTGTGTGTGTGTGTGTGTGTGTGTGTGTGTGTGTGTACGTGAGTGAGTATGCTCGTTCCACATTGCATTTGTGCTCTAGTATCACGCTTTGATTTTTTTTTGTGTGAACATTTTCAGATTTATGCAGAATTTATTGATTTTATTTGCCAATTTCTATAAAAATGCTCTTTGTTGCAGTCACACGTGTGTGCGCGCGTCTTTTCTAAATTGCATTTGTGATCTAGTACCAGGCCTTCATTCCTGTGTGAAAATTTTCATAATTATGCTGGATTATTATATTTTGACAAATTAAAAAATATGTGTTCAGATGAGCCCAGACCTTGCCAGCTCCAACTGTCAAAATACAAATGTAAACACACTGAAGCCCATTAGACTCAATCAGACTTCCCTTCTATGTACTATTTCTAACCATTCAAACTCATCTATCTATCTATCTGTCTATCTGTCTATCTACACAATATTTGTTATAAAATGATCAAGAAAGACAAAATCAAGTGTATAATTGAAAGAGTAATTGCAAAAATTTATACATTTTTAATCATACAACTAATATATCTTTTTTTTTTTGTTTGTTTACTTCTCATCTATACATTAATGCTGTGTTTTGGGAGGTATGAAGTACTTTTGTACCTGTTTACCACAAAAATCCTCAACTACACCATTAGCTTGCATGTGAAATATTACATTTTCATGAATAAATCTCATAAATGATGATCTAAATTTAATTTAAATTGTTTCTTGATATTGATCTCGGTGTTAGGTGTACAATACTGCCATCTGGTGGTTAGAGAAAAACTTGTAGAAATCACAGATTTTGAAAGAATAGTGTAATGACCATCTATATCCAGCAGAGGCCCATAGAGAGCCATTCATTTTTCTGGAAGTGGTCAACTCCTCGCACAACTTTTATGATATATATTTTGTAATTATATATAGAAACATTATAAAATACATTAAAAACAGTATTTTTCCCAAAGGTTAGAATTTGTTTTTGTTTTTTTTTGTTGTATTTTGAAGTGCTCGCTTTTGCAATAATGCCACATAAATTTGCAGAAATGCCACACAAGTTGTCATTAAAACTAAAACATATTTATTTCAATCTAAAAAGTAAAATTCAATTTTTTTTTTTTTTACATGTCAATAAAATCAAAACGAAAAAAAAAAAAATAAACTAAAAAACAACTGCAATAAGCAGATATGAATGGTGTGTGTGTGTGTAAGAGTGTGTGTGTGTGTGTGTGTGTGTGTGTGTGTATGTGTGTGTGTGTGTGTGTGTGTGTGTGTGTGTGTGTGTGTGTGTACGTGAGTGAGTATGCTCGTTCCACATTGCATTTGTGCTCTAGTATCACGCTTTGATTTTTTTTTTGTGTGAACATTTTCAGATTTATGCAGAATTTATTGATTTTATTTGCAAATTTCTATAAAAATGCTCTTTGTTGCAGTCACACGTGTGTGCGCGCGTCTTTTCTACACTGCATTTGTGATCTAGTACCAGGCCTTCATTTCTGTGTGATAATTTTCAGAATTATGCTGGATTTATTATTATTTTCTGACAAATTAAAAAAATATGTGTTCAGATGAGCCCAGACCTTGCCAGCTCCAACTGTCAAAATACAAATGTAAACACACTGAAGCCCATTAGACTCAATCAGACTGCCCTTCTATGTACTATTTCTAACCATTCAAACTCATCTATCTATCTATCTGTCTATCTGTCTATCTACACAATATTTGTTATAAAATGATCAAGAAAGACAAAATCAAGTGTATAATTGAAAGAGTAATTGTAAAAAATTTATACATTTTTAATCATACAACTAATATATCTTTTTTTTTTTTTGTTTACTTCTCATCTATACATTAATGCTGTGTTTTGGGAGGTATGAAGTACTTTTGTACCTGTTTACCACAAAAATCCTCAATTACACCATTAGCTTGCATGTGAAATATTACATTTTCATGAATAAATCTCATAAATGATGATCTAAATTTAATTTAAATTGTTTCTTGATATTGATCTCGGTGTTAGGTGTACAATACTGCCATCTGGTGGTTAGAGAAAAACTTGTAGAAATCACAGATTTTGAAAGAATAGTGTAATGACCATCTATATCCAGCAGAGGCCCATAGAGAGCCATTCATTTTTCTGGAAGTGGTCAACTCCTCTCACAACTTTTCTGATATATATTTTGTAATTATATATTGAAACATTATAAAATACATTAAAAACAGTATTTTTCCCAAAGGTTAGAATTTGTTTTTGTTTGTTTGATGTATTTTGAAGTGCTCGCTTTTGCAATAATGCCACATAAATTTGCAGAAATGCCACACAAGTTGTCACTAAAACTAAAACATATTTATTTCAATCTAAAAAGTAAAATTTTATTTTATTTTTATTTTTTTACATGTAAATAAAATCAAAACGAAAAAAAAAAAAATAAACTAAAAAACAACTGCAATAAGCAGATATGAATGGTGTGTGTGTGTGTGTGTGTGTGTGTGTGTGTGTGTGTGTGTGTGTGTGTGTGTGTGTGTGTGTACGTGAGTGAGTATGCTCGTTCCACATTGCATTTGTGATCTAGTACCAGGCCTTCATTTCTGTGTGAAAATTTTCAGAATTATGCTTGATTTATTATTATTTTTTGACAAATTAAAAAAATATATATATAGATTTTTTCTATCTATCTATCTATCTATCTATCTATCTATCTATCTATCTATCTATCTATCTATCTATCTATCTATCTATCTGTCTATCTGTCTGTCTGTCTGTCTGTCTGTCTGTCTGTCTGTCTGTCTGTCTGTCTGTCTATCTATCTATCTATCTATCTATCTATCTATCTATCTGTCTATCTGTCTATCTGTCTGTCTATCTATTTAATATTCCTATCTATCTTATTTAAACTTCAGACTTCTTCAAACTGCAAGCTTTTAAAACTACATTTAATAGGTCAGACTTTCTTAAGCCAACTTCAAAGTTTGTTCACAAACTTTATTTGTCTAGTTATTATTATTATTATTATTATTCTTCTGATCCTAAACTATCAACTCTAACTCCTCCTAGAGCTTTAACTCTACAAACTCCAAACTCGCACCAGATCTTCAGACTGATCACGCCGGGTGTGCTATATCTTTTCTAACTGATCCGACTTACGGTTTTCATAAAAATGAAGATTAAAAATCATAAAAATCCCATAGACTTACAGTGACGGAATGTTCAGATGAGCCCAGACCTTGCCAGCTCCAACTGACAAACATTCAAATCTAAACACACTGAAGCCTATTAGACTCAATCAAGCTTCCCTTCTATGTACTATTCTAACCCATTCAAACTCATCTATCTATCTATCTATCTATCTATCTATCTATCTATCTATCTATCTATCTATCTATCTATCTATCTATCTATCTATCTATCTATCTATCTATCTACACAATATTTGTTATAAAATGATCAAGAAAGACAAAATCAAGAGTATAATTGAAAGTTAATTGTAAAAAAATTATAATTTTTTAATCATACAAATAATATATCTTTTTTGTTTGTTTGTTTACTTCTCATCTATACATTAATGCTGTGTTTTGGGAGGTATGAAGTACTTTTGTACCTGTTTACCACAAAAATCCTCAACTACACCATTAGCTTGCATGTGAAATATTACATTTTCATGAATAAATCTCATAAATGATGATCTAAATTTAATTTAAATTGTTTCTTGATATTGATCTCGGTGTTAGGTGTACAATACTGCCATCTGGTGGTTAGAGAAAAACTTGTAGAAATCACAGATTTTGAAAGAATAGTGTAATGACCATCTATATCCAGCAGAGGCCCATAGAGAGCCATTCATTTTTCTGGAAGTGGTCAACTCCTCTCACAACTTTTATGATATATATTTTGTAATTATATATTGAAACATTATAAAATACATTAAAAACAGTATTTTTCCCAAAGGTTAGAATTTGTTTTTGTTTGTTTGATGTATTTTGAAGTGTTCGCTTTTGCAATAATGCCACATAAATTTGCAGAAATGCCACACAAGTTGTGACTAAAACTAAAACATATTTATTTCAATCTAAAAAGTAAAATTTAATTTTATTATTTTTTTTTTTACATGTAAATAAAATCAAAACGAAAAAAAAAAACTAAACTAAAAAACAACTGCAATAAGCAGATATGAATGGTGGGTATGTGTGTAAGAGTGTGTGTGTGTGTGTGTGTGTGTGTGTGTGTGTGTGTGTGTGTGTGTGTGTGTGTGTGTGTGTGTGTGTGTGTGTGTGTGTGTGTGTGTGTGTGTGTGTGTGTGTGTGTGTGTGTGTACGTGTGTGTGTGTGTGTGTGTGTGTGTGTGTGTGTGTGTGTGTGTGTATGTACGTGAGTGAGTATGCTCGTTCCACATTTTTTTTTTGCTCTAGTATCAGACTTTAGTTTTGTTGTGTGGACATTTTCAGATTTATGCAGAATTTATTGATTTTATTTCAATTTCTATAAAAATGCTCTTTGTTGCAGTCACACGTGTGTGCGCGCGTCTTTTCTACATTGCATTTGTGATCTAGTACCAGGCCTTCATTTCTGTGTGAAAATTTTCAGAATTATGCTGGATTTATTATTATTTTTTGACAAATTAAAAAAAATATATAGAGATTTTTTCAATCTATCTATCTATCTATCTATCTATCTATCTATCTATCTATCTATCTATCTATCTATCTATCTATCTATCTATCTATCTATCTAAAATTCCTATCTATCTATCTATCTATCTATCTATCTATCTATCTATCTATCTATCTATCTATCTATCTATCTATCTATCTATAATTCCTATCTATCTATCTATCTATCTATCTATCTATCTATCTATCTATCTATCTATCTATCTATCTATCTATCTATCTATCTAAAATTCCTATCTATCTATCTATCTATCTATCTATCTATCTATCTATCTATCTATCTATAATTCCTATCTATCTATCTATCTATCTATCTATCTATCTATCTATCTATCTATCTATCTATCTATCTATCTATCTATCTATCTATCTATCTAAAATTCCTATCTATCTATCTATCTATCTATCTATCTATCTATCTATCTATCTATCTATCTATCTATCTATCTATCTATCTATCTATAATTCCTATCTATCTATCTATCTATCTATCTATCTATCTATCTATCTGTCTGTCTGTCTGTCTATCTATTTAATATTCCTATCTATCTTATTTAAACTTCAGACTTCTTCAAACTGCAAGCTTTTAAAACTACATTTAATAGGTCAGACTTTCTCAAGCCAACTTCAAAGTTTGTTCACAAACTTTATTTGTCTAGTTATTATTATTATTCTTCTGATCCTAAACTATCAACTCTAACTCCTCCTAGAGCTTTAACTCTACAGACTCCAAACTCAGCCCAGATCTTCAGACTGATCTCGCCGGGTGTGCTATATCTTTTCTAAGCGATCGGGCGTACGATAATCGTACAGTGGGCGAAAAATCAGCCGAAAAATCCCATAGACTTAACATTGCGGCAAACTTTGACGAGTCGTAGCTCAGAGCAAGAATTTCGTAGAAACACATGAATCACCACATTTAGAGAGGCTATCAAGCTGTGCGAGAACATACCCTGCAATGGGGTATAAGTTGTACCCCTGGGGCACAAGAGCGCCCCAAAATTGTCCCATTGACATAACATGGTGAGGGACGGCCCATGAAACAGCACACGTTTTTCCTACTATGGTAATTTACATTGGAATTTTGCATTGAACATAACTCTGCATCACAATATCATAGAGACATGGGGGTGGGCTCATTTTACTCAGCCAACCAATCATATTCTCAGGATCATTATGAAGCTATCAAGCCACGCCCTAGCAACCATTTAGAGCACCCTAGCAACTGATCCCATAGACTGCCATGTTAAAAGCCCAAATGGATATCTTCGGATCACAGTGTCATAGAGACATGGGGGTGGACTCATTTGACTCGGGGCAGCAAACAGCCAGTCATGAATCACCATAGACACTTCCTAGCCACGCCCTAGCAACCATTATCAAGCACCCTAGCAACCCAAACCCCAACGGCCATATCTTTCAATCTGAATATCACAGAGACATGGGGGTGGGCTCGTTTGACTCGGGGCAGCAAACAGCCAATCATGAATCACCATAGACACTTCCTAGCCACGCCCTAGCAACCATTATCAAGCACCCTAGCAACCCAAACAGGCATATCTTCAAATCTGAATGTCATAGAGACATGGGGGTGGGCTCGTTTGACTCAGGGCAGCAAACAGTCAACCATGAATCACCATAGACACTTCCTACCCACTCCCTAGCAACCAATGTCGAGCACCCTAGCAACCCAAACTCAAACAGGCATATCTTCAAATCTGAATGTCATACAGACATGGGGGTTAGTTTATATTATTCATACTGGCAAACAGTCTTTGGAGCATTATCATTGGCAGCTGCCAAGCCACTTCCTAACAACCAAACAGAGTACCCTAGCAACCATTTATCAAGTCCTATATCTTTGCATCAGAATGTCGTATAGACTTGGGAGTTGGTTCTTTTGACTCATGCTAACAAATAGGACTTCCAAACATGTTACACATGCTAGCGGTGAATAGCTACATGCTAATAGTGATTAGCTAAGTGCTAATTCAAACTAAGAACTCTATAAAACTTCATAGTAACGATCTGTGACAACTAGTAACTGCCTAGCAACACCCTAGCAACCATCCTGGGTACCCTACCAACCACCCTGAATACCCTAGCAACCGTATAGCAACACCTTAGCAACCACCCTGGAAACCCTATCAACCGCATAGCAACACCTTAGCAACCACTCCAAGTACCCTAGCAACACCTTAGCAACCACCCTGGGTACCTTAGCAACCGCATAGCAACACCCTAGCAACCACCCCAAGTACCCTAGCAACCGCGTAGCAACACCTTAGCAACCACTCCGGGTACCCTAGCAACCGCATAGCAACACCTTAGCAACCACTCCAAGTACCCTAGCAACACCTTAGCAACCACCCTGGGTACCTTAGCAACCGCATAGCAACACCCTAGCAACCACCCCAAGTACCCTAGCAACTGCATAGCAACACCTTAGCAACCACTCTGGGTACCCTAGCAACCGCATAGCAACACTTTAGATACCACCCCAAGTACCCTAGCAACCGCATAGCAACACCTTAGCAACCACCCTGGGAACCCTAGCAACCGCTTAGCAACACCTTAGCAACCACTCCAAGTACCCTAGCAACACCATAGCAACCACCCCCTGGGTACCTTAGCAAACGCATAGCAACACCCTAGCAACCACTCTGGGTACCCTAGCAACCGCATAGCAACACCTTAGCAACCACCCCGGGTACCTTACCAACCACATAGCAACACCCTAGCAACCACCCCAAGTACCCTAGCAACTGCATAGCAACACCTTAGCAACCACTCCGGGTACCCTAGCAACCACATAGCAACACCTTAGCAACCACCCCGGGTACCTTACCAACCACATAGCAACACCCTAGCAACCACCCCAAGTACCCTAGCAACTGCATAGCAACACCTTAGCAACCACTCCGGGTACCCTAGCAACCACATAGCAACACCTTAGCAACCACCACAAGTACCCTAGCAACACCTTAGCAACCACCGCAAGTACCCTAGCAACCGCATAGCAACACCTTAGCAACCACCCTGATTACCCTGGCAACCGCATAGCAACACATTAGCAACCACTCCGGGTACCTTAGAAACCGCATAGCAACCCCCTAGCAACCACCCTTGGTACCTTAGAAACCGCATAGCAAGACCTTAGTAACCACACTCGGTACCTTAGCAACCACATAGCAACACCCTAGAAACCACCAGAGTTAGCCTAGCAACCATCATAGCAACCACTCTAAGTACCCTAGCAACCACTCTGAGGTCCTTAGAATCTGTCTATCTATCTATCTATCTATCTATCTATCTATCTATCTATCTATCTATCTATCTATCTATCTATCTATCTATCTATCTATCTATCTATCTAAAGTCTATCTGTCTTTCTGTTTATCTATCTATCTATCTATCTATCTATCTATCTATCTATCTATCTATCTATCTATCTATCAAACTTTAAGCTTTTAAAACTACTTTAAACTTCAAACTATTTCAGACTGAAATCCATCAAACTTAAAACGTTTAACATTTTTCAAACTTAAACTTTTTAAACTTCTTAAACTTTTTTTAAACTTTTCAAACTTTTCTAACTTTCTGGTCCGGCTTTCTCAAGCCAACTTAAAGTTTGTCTCGACAAACTTTTTTATCTAGTTATTATTATTATTATTCTGATCCTAAACTATCAACTCTAACTCCTCCTAGAGCTTTAACTCTACAAACTCCAAACTCGCACCAGATCTTCAGACTGATCACGCCGGGTGTGCTATATCTTTTCTAACTGATCCGACTTACGGTTTTCATAAAAATGAAGATTAAAAATCATAAAAATCCCATAGACTTACAGTGACGGAATGTTCAGATGAGCCCAGACCTTGCCAGCTCCAACTGACAAACATTCAAATCTAAACACACTGAAGCCTATTAGACTCAATCAAGCTTCCCTTCTATGTACTATTCTAACCCATTCAAACTCATCTATCTATCTATCTATCTATCTATCTATCTATCTATCTATCTATCTATCTATCTATCTATCTATCTATCTATCATCTATCTACATAATATTTGTTATAAAATGATCAAGAAAGACAAAATCAAGAGTATAATTGAAAGCTAATTGTAAAAAAAATTATAAATTTTTAATCATACAAATAATATATCTTTTTTTTGTTTGTTTGTTTACTTCTCATCTATACATTAATGCTGTGTTTTGGGAGGTATGAAGTACTTTTGTACCTGTTTACCACAAAAATCCTCAACTACACCATTAGCTTGCATGTGAAATATTACATTTTCATGAATAAATGTCATAAATGATGATCTAAATTTAATTTAAATTGTTTCTTGATATTGATCTCGGTGTTAGGTGTACAATACTGACATCTGGTGGTTAGAGAAAAACTTGTAGAAATCACAGATTTTGAAAGAATAGTGTAATGACCATCTATATCCAGCAGAGGCCCATAGAGAGCCATTCATTTTTCTGGAAGTGGTCAACTCCTCTCACAACTTTTATGATATATATTTTGTAATTATATATTGAAACCTTATAAAATACATTAAAAACAGTATTTTTCCCAAAGGTTAGAATTTGTTTTTGTTTGTTTGATGTATTTTGAAGTGCTCGCTTTTGCAATAATGCCACATAAATTTGCAGAAATGCCACACAAGTTGTCACTAAAACTAAAACATATTTATTTCAATCTAAAAAGTAAAATTCAATTTTTTTTTTTTTTTTTTTTTTTTTTTTTACATGTAAATAAAATCAAAACGAAAAAAAAAACTAAACTAAAAAACAACTGCAATAAGCAGATATGAATGGTGGGTATGTGTGTAAGAGTGTGTGTGTGTGTGTGTGTGTGTGTGTGTGTGTGTACGTGAGTGAGTATGCTCGTTCCACATTGCATTTGTGCCCTAGTATCACGCTTTGATTTTTTTTTGTGTGAACATTTTCAGATTTATGCAGAATTTATTGATTTTATTTGCCAATTTCTATAAAAATGCTCTTTGTTGCAGTCACTTGTGTGTGCGCACGTCTTTTCTAAATTGCATTTGTGATCTAGTACCAGGCCTTCATTTCTGTGTGAAAATTTTCAGAATTATGCTGGATTTATTATTATTTTCTGACAAATTAAAAAAATTTGTGTTCAGATGAGCCCAGACCTTGCCAGCTCCAACTGTCAAAATACAAATGTAAACACACTGAAGCCCATTAGACTCAATCAGACTTCCCTTCTATGTACTATTTCTAACCATTCAAACTCATCTATCTATCTATCTGTCTATCTGTCTATCTACACAATATTTGTTATAAAATGATCAAGAAAGACAAAATCAAGTGTATAATTGAAAGAGTAATTGTAAAAAAATTATACATTTTTAATCATACAACTAATATATCTTTTTTTTTTTTTTTTTTTTTTTTTTTTTAACTTCTCATCAATACATTAATGCTGTGTTTTGGGAGATATGAAGTACTTTTGTACCTGTTTACCACAAAAATCCTCAATTACACCATTAGCTTGCATGTGAAATATTACATTTTCATGAATAAATCTCATAAATGATGATCTAAATTTAATTTAAATTGTTTCTTGATATTGATCTCGGTGTTAGGTGTACAATACTGCCATCTGGTGGTTAGAGAAAAACTTGTAGAAATCACAGATTTTGAAAGAATGGTGTAATGACCATCTATATCCAGCAGAGGCCCATAGAGAGCCATTCATTTTTCTGGAAGTGGTCAACTCCTCTAACAACTTTTCTGATATATATTTTGTAATTATATATTGAAACCTTATAAAATACATTAAAAACAGTATTTTTCCCAAAGGTTAGAATTTGTTTTTGTTTGTTTGATGTATTTTGAAGTGCTCGCTTTTGCAATAATGCCACATAAATTTGCAGAAATGCCACACAAGTTGTCACTAAAACTAAAACATATTTATTTCAATCTAAAAAGTAAAATTTAATTGTATTTATTTATTTTTTTTACATGTAAATAAAATCAAAACGAAAAAAAAAAACTAAACTAAAAAACAACTGCAATAAGCAGATATGAATGGTGGGTATGTGTGTAAGAGAGAGTGTGTGTGTGTGTGTGTGTGTGTGTTTGTGTGTGTGCATGTGTGTGTACGTGAGTGAGTATGCTCGTTCCACATTGCATTTGTGCTCTAGTATCAGACTTTAGTTTTGTTGTGTGGACATTTTCAGATTTATGCAGAATTTATTGATTTTATTTCAATTTCTATAAAAATGCTCTTTGTTGCAGTCACACATGTGTTTTTGTATGTGTGTGTGCGCGTCTTTTCTACATTGCATTTGTGATCTAGTACCAGGCCTTCATTTCTGTGTGAAAATTTTCAGAATTATGCTCTATTTATTATTATTTTTTGACAAATTAAAAAAAAAATATATAGATTTTTTCAATCTATCTATCTATCTATCTATCTATCTATCTATCTATCTATCTATCTATCTATCTATCTGTCTATCTGTCTGTCTGTCTATCTATTTAATATTCCTATCTATCTTATTTAAACTTCAGACTTCTTTAACTGAACACCTTCAAACTGCAAGCTTTTAAAACTACATTTAATAGGTCAGACTTTCTTAAGCCAACTTCAAAGTTTGTTCACAAACTTTATTTGTCTAGTTAAGTTGGCTTGAGAAAGCCAACTTACTGAAATCCTATTTAAACTTCTTATTATTATTATTATTATTATTATTATTATTATTATTAAGTTGGCTTGAGAAAGCCAACTTACTGAAATCCTATTTAAACTTCTTCTTATTAAGTTGGCTTGAGAAAGCCAACTTACTGAAATCCTATTTAAACTTCTTATTATTATTATTATTATTATTATTATTATTATTCTTCTGATCCTAAACTATCAACTCTAACTCCTCCTAGAGCTTTAACTCTACAAACTCCAAACTCGCACCAGATCTTCAGACTGATCACGCCGGGTGTGCTATATCTTTTCTAACTGATCCGACTTACGGTTTTCATAAAAATGAAGATTAAAAATCATAAAAATCCCATAGACTTACAGTGACGGAATGTTCAGATGAGCCCAGACCTTGCCAGCTCCAACTGACAAACATTCAAATCTAAACACACTGAAGCCTATTAGACTCAATCAAGCTTCCCTTCTATGTACTATTCTAACCCATTCAAACTCATCTATCTATCTATCTATCTATCTATCTATCTATCTATCTACATAATATTTGTTATAAAATGATCAAGAAAGACAAAATCAAGAGTATAATTGAAAGCTAATTGTAAAAAAAATTATAAATTTTTAATCATACAAATAATATATCTTTTTTTTTTGTTTGTTTACTTCTCATCTATACATTAATGCTGTGTTTTGGGAGGTATGAAGTACTTTTGTACCTGTTTACCACAAAAATCCTCAACTACACCATTAGCTTGCATGTGAAATATTACATTTTCATGAATAAATCTCATAAATGATGATCTAAATTTAATTTAAATTGTTTCTTGATATTGATCTCGGTGTTAGGTGTACAATACTGCCATCTGGTGGTTAGAGAAAAACTTGTAGAAATCACAGATGTTGAAAGAATAGTGTAATGACCATCTATATCCAGCAGAGGCCCATAGAGAGCCATTCAGTTTTCTGGAAGTGGTCAACTGCTCCTCTCACAACTTTTATGATATATATTTGGTAATTATATATTGAAACCTTATAAAATACATTAAAAACAGTATTTTTCCCAAAGGTTAGAATTTGTTTTTGTTTGTTTGATGTATTTTGAAGTGCTCGCTTTTGCAATAATGCCACATAAATTTGCAGAAATGCCACACAAGTTGTGACTAAAACTAAAACATATTTATTTCAATCTAAAAAGTAAAATTTAATTTTTTTTTTTTTTTTTTTTTTTACATGTAATTAAAATCAAAACGAAAAAAAAAAACTAAACTAAAAAACAACTGCAATAAGCAGATATGAATGGTGGGTATGTGTGTAAGAGTGTGTGTGTGTGTGTGTGTGTGTGTGTGTGTGTGTGTGTGTGTGTGTGTGTGTGTGTGTGTGTGTACGTGAGTGAGTATGCTCGTTCCACATTGCATTTGTGCTCTAGTATCACGCTTTGATTTTTTTTTGTGTGAACATTTTCAGATTTATGCAGAATTTATTGATTTTATTTGCCAATTTCTATAAAAATGCTCTTTGTTGCAGTCACACGTGTGTGCGCGCGTCTTTTCTACATTGCATTTGTGATCTAGTACCAGGCCTTCATTTCTGTGTGATAATTTTCAGAATTATGCTGGATTTATTATTATTTTTTGACAAATTAAAAAAAATATATATATGTGCGTAAGAGAGTGTGTGTGTGTGTGTGTGTGTGTGTGTGTGTGTGTACGTGTACGTGAGTGAGTATGCTCGTTCCACATTGCATTTGTGCTCTAGTATCACGCTTTGATTTTTTTTTTGTGTGAACATTTTCAGATTTATGCAGAATTTATTGATTTTATTTGCCAATTTCTATAAAAATGCTCTTTGTTGCAGTCACACGTGTGTGTTTTTGTATGTGTGTGTGCGTGTCTTTTCTACATTGCATTTGTGATCTAGTACCAGGCCTTCATTTCTGTGTGATAATTTTCAGAATTATGCTGGATTTATTATTATTTTCTGACAAATTAAAAAAATATGTGTTCAGATGAGCCCAGACCTTGCCAGCTCCAACTGTCAAAATACAAATGTAAACACACTGAAGCCTATTAGACTCAATCAAGCTTCCCTTCTATGTACTATTTCTAACCATTCAAACTCATCTATCTGTCTATCTATCTATCTATCTATCTATCTATCTGTCTATCTACACAATATTTGTTATAAAATGATCAAGAAAGACAAAATCAAGTGTATAATTGAAAGAGTAATTGTAAAAAATGTATACATTTTTAATCATACAACTAATATCTTTTTTTTTTTTTTTTTTTTTTTTTTTACTTCTCATCAATACATTAATGCTGTGTTTTGGGAGATATGAAGTACTTTTGTACCCGTTTACCTCAAAAATCCTCAATTACACCATTAGCTTGCATGTGAAATATTACATTTTCATGAATAAATCTCATAAATGATGATCTAAATTTAATTTAAATTGTTTCTTGATATTGATCTCGGTGTTAGGTGTACAATACTGCCATCTGGTGGTTAGAGAAAAACTTGTAGAAATCACAGATTTTGAAAGAATAGTGTAATGACCATCTATATCCAGCAGAGGCCCATAGAGAGCCATTCATTTTTCTGGAAGTGGTCAACTCCTCTCACAGCTTTTCTGATATATATTTGGTAATTATATATTGCAACCTTATAAAATACATTAAAAACAGTATTTCTCCCAAAGGTTAGAATTTGTTTTTGTTTGTTTGATGTATTTTGAAGTGCTCGCTTTTGCAATAATGCCACATAAATTTGCAGAAATGCCACACAAGTTGTGACTAAAACTAAAACATATTTATTTCAATCTAAAAAGTAAATTTTTTTTTTTTTTTTTTTTTTTTTTTTTTTTTACATGTAAATAAAATCAAAACGAAAAAAAAACGAAACTAAAAAACAACTGCAATAAGCAGATATGAATGGTGGGTATGTGTGTAAGAGAGTGTGTGTGTGTGTGTGTGTGTGTGTGTGTGTGTGTGTGTGTGTGTGTGTGTGTGTGTGTGTGTGTGTGTGTGTGTGTGTGTGTGTGTGTGTGTGTGTAAGAGAGTGTGTGTGTGTGTGTGTGTGTGTGTGTACATACGTGAGTGAGTACGCTCGTTCCACATTGCATTTGTGCTCTAGTATCAGACTTTAGTTTTGTTGTGTGGACATTTTCAGATTTATGCAGAATTTATTGATTTTATTTCAATTTCTATAAAAATGCTCTTTGTTGCAGTCACACATGTGTTTTTGTATGTGTGTGCGCGCGTCTTTTCTACATTGCATTTGTTATCTAGTACCAGGCCTTCATTTCTGTGTGAAAATTTTCAGAATTATGCTGGATTTATTATTATTTTTTGACAAATTAAAAAAAATATATATAGATTTTTTCAATCTATCTATCTATCTATCTATCTGTCTGTCTGTCTGTCTGTCTGTCTATCTATCTATCTATCTATCTATCTGTCTGTCTGTCTGTCTATCTATTTAATATTCCTATCTATCTTATTTAAACTTCAGACTTCTTTAACTGAACACCTTCAAACTGCAAGCTTTTAAAACTACATTTAATAGGTCAGACTTTCTCAAGCCAACTTCAAAGTTTGTTCACAAACTTTATTTGTCTAGTTATTATTATTAAGTTGGCTTGAGAAAGCCAACTTACTGAAATGCTATTTAAACTTCTTATTATTATTATTATTAAGTTGGCTTGAGAAAGCCAACTTACTGAAATGCTATTTAAACTTCTTCTTCTTATTATTATTATTATTATTATTATTATTATTATTATTATTATTCTTCTGATCCTAAACTATCAACTCTAACTCCTAGAGCTTTAACTCTACAAACTCCAAACTCGCACCAGATCTTCAGACTGATCACGCCGGGTGTGCTATATCTTTTCTAACTGATCCGACTTACGGTTTTCATAAAAATGAAGATTAAAAATCATAAAAATCCCATAGACTTACAGTGACGGAATGTTCAGATGAGCCCAGACCTTGCCAGCTCCAACTGACAAACATTCAAATCTAAACACACTGAAGCCTATTAGACTCAATCAAGCTTCCCTTCTATGTACTATTCTAACCCATTCAAACTCATCTATCTATCTATCTATCTATCTATCTATCTATCTATCTATCTATCTATCTATCTATCTATCTATCTGTCTATCTGTCTATCTACACAATATTTGTTATAAAATGATCAAGAAAGACAAAATCAAGTGTATAATTGAAAGAGTAATTGTAAAAAATTTATACATTTTTAATCATACAACTAATATATCTTTTTTTTTTTTTTTACTTCTCATCTATACATTAATGCTGTGTTTTGGGAGATATGAAGTACTTTTGTACCTGTTTACCACAAAAATCCTCAACTACACCATTAGCTTGCATGTGAAATATTACATTTTCATGAATAAATCTCATAAATGATGATCTAAATTTAATTTAAATTGTTTCTTGATATTGATCTCGGTGTTAGGTGTACAATAGTGCCATCTGGTGGTTAGAGAAAAACTTGTAGAAATCACAGATTTTGAAAGAATAGTGTAATGACCATCTATATCCAGCAGAGGCCCATAGAGAGCCATTCATTTTTCTGGAAGTGGTCAACTCCTCTCACAACTTTTATGATATATATTTTGTAATTATATATTGAAACATTATAAAATACATTAAAAACAGTATTTTTCCCAAAGGTTAGAATTTGTTTTTGTTTGTTTGATGTATTTTGAAGTGCTCGCTTTTGCAATAATGCCACATAAATTTGCAGAAATGCCACACAAGTTGTGACTAAAACTAAAACATATTTATTTCAATCTAAAAAGTAAAATTCAATTTTTTTTTTTTTTTTTTTTTTTTACATGTAAATAAAATCAAAACGAAAAAAAAAAAACTAAACTAAAAAACAACTGCAATAAGCAGATATGAATGGTGGGTATGTGTGTAAGAGTGTGTGTGTGTGTGTGTGTGTGAGTGAGTACGCTCGTTACACATTGCATTTGTGCTCTAGTATCAGACTTTAGTTTTGTTGTGTGGACATTTTCAGATTTATGCAGAATTTATTGATTTTATTTCAATTTCTATAAAAATGCTCTTTGTTGCAGTCACACATGTGTGTTTTTGTATGTGTGTGTGCGCGTCTTTTCTACATTGCATTTGTGATCTAGTACCAGGCCTTCATTTCTGTGTGAAAATTTTCAGAATTATGCTGGATTTATTAATATTTTTTGACAAATTAAAAAAAAAAATATATAGATTTTTTCAATCTATCTATCATCTATCTATCTATCTATCTATCTATCTATCTATCTATCTATCTATCTATCTATCTATCTATCTATCTATCTATCTAAAATTCCTATCTATCTATCTATCTATCTATCGATCTATCTATCTATCTATCTATCTATCTATCTATCTATCTGTCTATCATCTGACTCTATCTATCTATCTATCTATCTATCTATCTATCTATCTATCTATCTATCTATCTATCTATCTATCTATCTATCTGTCTGTCTATCTATTTAATATTCCTATCTATCTTATTTAAACTTCAGACTTCTTCAAACTGCAAGCTTTTAAAACTACATTTAATAGGTCAGACTTTCTCAAGCCAACTTCAAAGTTTGTTCACAAACTTTATTTGTCTAGTTATTATTAAGTTGGCTTGAGAAAGCCAACTTACTGAAATCCTATTTAAACTTCTTCTTCTTATTATTATTATTATTATTATTAAGTTGGCTTGAGAAAGCCAACTTACTGAAATCCTATTTAAACTTCTTATTATTATTATTATTATTATTATTATTAAGTTGGCTTGAGAAAGCCAACTTACTGAAATCCTATTTAAACTTCTTATTATTATTATTATTATTAAGTTGGCTTGAGAAAGCCAACTTACTGAAATCCTATTTAAACTTCTTATTATTATTATTATTATTATTCTTCTGATCCTAAACTATCAACTCTAACTCCTCCTAGAGCTTTAACTCTACAAACTCCAAACTCGCACCAGATCTTCAGACTGATCACGCCGGGTGTGCTATATCTTTTCTAACTGATCCGACTTACGGTTTTCATAAAAATGAAGATTAAAAATCATAAAAATCCCATAGACTTACAGTGACGGAATGTTCAGATGAGCCCAGACCTTGCCAGCTCCAACTGACAAACAT